>CAIGQV010018170.1:9535226-9577323 GCA_903798115.1 Danio jaintianensis
CACACACACACACACACACACACACACACACACACACACACACACAGGTATCAGCATCAGCTATTGGCCTAAACTGGCAGAAATCCAATATCGTCCATCCTTAAAGGTCCCGTGAAATGCTTTGAAATGCACTTTGAATTTTTCTTTTTCCATGTTTGACGTAATCTCAACTGAAAAATAAAGAGTTTTAATCACAGCTCTGCCAGTGAGACTGGTTGAGATAAAGCGCATCAAATGAAAAGTTAATGAGAAGCGTGTAGAAGGGGGCGGGGCATGTCAGATACTATAGAGCATTTGATTGATCAAGATTCGATGAGAAACTGAAGCCTAAGGTGACGTGAAAAAAAATCCTTGATCCATTTAGGCGGAAGTGACAAACTGCAAGCTTTAGATGTTTACATCAGGTTTGTATTTTATAATAGATATCCCTAAAACTAACAGACTGAAACTAACACCTAAACATTTTTATTTTAATTTCACAAGACCTTTAATTACAATATTAAAGCACAGACAATATATATCACCCAACCATACTCAGCGGGAAGTTAATAAGGTTGTCAAAAATGATACTCACTCTTCATAAGTTTGTCGGAGAGCTCACAAAGGCCTTTGACCGGTGTGCCCGTCCTGGACGAGGTCTGTCTAGTGGGTGTTTCTGATCGGAGCATGGGTTGCAGGTGAGGAGTCCCGGGCCTAGCCATCCCATCAAAGCTAACAGAGTCCCTGTGGCCCATCAGAGCCCCACTGAGAGAGTTAGTGTCCTGGGGACTGGGCGTGTGAGGTCTGGAGGACGTCCTGGAAGAGAAAGGGTCCTCTTCAACTCCCTCCTCCAGATTTGAAGGTCTGCTGGAGTGGTTTGGGGAGTCTGGGGAGTCTGGGGATCCCAGGGCAGCCGCGGGCTCGGCCAGGGTGCTGTGTTTGACTGAGTTGAGGCTGTGTGCTCTGACCCGGGACCAGCTGGTGGAGCGAAAGCTTTCGGCCTCGAGCCAGAAGCGGACCAGGTGCTCGGCTGAGCGCGTCTCCATGAACTGAATGAAGTAGGGCAGGGCCACATTGTCCCGCAAGATCTGGTCTACAGTTTTGGAAAGCCGAGAGCGAGTCTCTTGAATCTGATAGTTGACACTTGAGCGACCTGAAAAAAAGGACACTTTTTTAAACACCGGTGCTTGAGACTTATTCTTCAACTTAGAAATTACAAACTTAAAGGGCTCTTCTACTGCATGGTATGGTCCGGTTTGGTAGGACTCCCACTGCGTTCTGTACCTAGTATTTAACATAGTGCTTTGTTAAAACCACCGTGAATGTGGTTCTGAGCGAGTCGTACTATTACCAAAATGTGATGTATACACACTGCTGATCACCGATTGGTCTGAGAGAATAGTCACAACCAACGACATTCGACTTGCGACACAATACACCAATCCTGCTATATTTAAATAGTCAGCTGCAGCCACTGCTGTATGGTTGGATCACACTGTATTGTTGGTTTTATCCTACTTGAAGGAAAAGATGCCTGAAATGGCAGCATTATATTCAGTAAAAGAGGTCCAGACATTCCTCTTGTTAATTGCAGGATGGATGGGAATATGATGAATGGGACGACCCAGAAAAAAAAAAAAAAGGTTTTCAGGAAGTCACGATATAGAGGCGGCACAACTATAGTGATAACCCCACACACTTAAAGCAGTACTAAACTGCAATGGAGATCCAAACTGAGACGAGCAAAACTGGTAGGACTGGAAAGAAACAGCTCCCATAGTTGTGTACTGATACTAATGTACTAATAAACACTGAAATCAAAACAGAACCCAACAAAAATAATGATAGAATATAAAAAATTAAAACCAAACCTCAAAATAAGCAAAATATCCAGTGTATATATAAAATCGATAACCAAAATATACACAAAACACCATGAAAAAAAATATTCAGTTCCTAACATAACATAAATGCTAAAAACAAACATAAAAACAAAGTCAAAACACACCACATTAACAAAATAAGCAAAACTAAATTAAATTAAAAACACTACCAATAAAAACAAGTTTAAAACAAAACAAACAAAAAAATACCCCAAAATGATACAACAAAAAACAAAACACGATAAATTCCCAATAACAAAATACACATTAAAGTTTATAATAATAATAATAATAATAATAATAATGATAATAATAATAATAATAATAAATAAAATACATAAATAAAAATTATAAATTAATAACATAACACAACACAACAGCCTAACAAAACATAAATAATAATAATAATAATAATAATAATAATATGTAAAACGTGGCTTGGCAAAAAATAACTACAATACAATAGCTAATAAGCTAATGAAACACATTTCTATACAAGTGAACACCTTTAATGCCTGAAATTCAGACTTGTGGCATCTCCGGATCACACCCAGCCATCTATTTCTAATATACAGCAGCAGCCCAGACTCTGATCCATAAATAAACAAACAAAGCAAATCTTTTAATAGAGCAGTGACCTCCTTTGAATGTGTCGAAAGAAAGGCCACACCTTCCTCTTTCAAAACCAGAAGATTCAATTTAACATACATTTACTAGGATGTGAACTTAGAGATCCAGTAACACAACGCAAAGAGCCGGTAAAATACTATCCATCTTTACATAGGTGTCAAATTATGAGGTTAAAGGCATTGTGCTTGTTAAAGTCACCTCGCAACACTGGTTTGTCAACAAATACGTTTCAATGTTGCTTTTCTTTACATGCAAAAGAGGAGTCATAATGACAAAGACAAGACCTTCTGTGCTAGATGATAATGCTGGAGATGACATTTGCAGTATGATGATTAAACATAGCAAAAATGATTGCAAGAATTGTCTCATTGTTTGGCTTAATAAAAATTAATATATATAGTTAAGATAAAACCTGAAGTTTTTCAAAATTTGGAAAAACTCTTACAAATATCCCTTTGTAGGATTTCTGAAGGCTGATACGAATCTTTTGTCCATATAACTTGTATCACCTGCTATTAATATACCATTGTTTTGGTACTGTACTTTATATTGTATGTGTATGTACATGCATTTATTTATATACTTGTAATTGTCATTTTTATTATAATTATTCATGAAACAATGGAATTATTATTATAAAATTTTTATATTTTAAAAGTTCCTAAAAAGGAATAAAGACAGTTTAAAAATAAAATGACATTTTACTATGCATGACAATATAATCGATAATTTAATATCTACAATCTAATCTATAATTTAATCTGTAAATAACACGGTGTAAAAAAAAATATGGTAAAAGACTTTGATATGGATTTAATAATAATTAACAGTATTTTACAATAAAATATTGTTAAATGTGCAATTTTTAGAAGTGAAAAAAACTAATAATAAACCAGACATTCCCAGAATTCCCTGTTTCAGCACAGAATAATGTTTCATTCCTATCCTTTCCAAAAAAAAATTTATACACTGTAAAAAATGCAGGGTTTCACACAATTCATTCGTGTTGTCCCAACACAAACGGATCGAGTTAATGTAACAAATTTAAGTGGATTGAACATAAATTAGGTTTCCGCAAAAAAATCTCCAGAATTGTGTTGTTTCAGCTCGTTTTAAATATGTTTGTAAGTGTGCTATTATTTATTTGTTTATTACATAAAGTGTCATGACGCTTTTAAATAACAATTAAAATAAATAAATGTAAATAACAGTGTTCACCTCAGTTTATAGAAAGAAAATGTATTAAATTTCCAACTTTTAATCATTGGATTAGGGATCTTATGTACCATCTTACAATGGAGAAGATTCAGTACTCCACCACAGGTTGCAGTCACAAATTGAATCTTATTTGACAGCCAGTGCTGACATATATAGAGCACATGGATCCAAACTTAATATTTGCATGTTTGACTGTTGTTTATTTGTTTCTCACATTTTTATGATGTATGATATGATGTAAAGTAGGTTAAGAATGTGCATAATATACTGTATACAAATGGTGCAGTGGGGCTCTATTCTTTAAATCTTTTTGAAATTGTTGTCTTATTGAGTAAAATATCAATAAAAGAGCTGAACAAAAAAAAGAAAATGTTTTACATGCATGTTATATAAATGTTATTTATGTATTCATTTAATATTTTACAATTATTTTAGTTAAAGAATATATACAGTTTGTTACTGTAAATATAAGAAACAATCTGTTAGCATAAAATGTTGCAAGCTGCTCATTTTTAATTTCCATGTTTGTTAGTTTTTGTGGGGGCTTTTTATAGTATAAGGCTATTATTAAGATTTAAAGATTTTTTCCATATCTTTTTTTTTTTTTTACCTAAAGATTTTTTTCAGCTATATAATCAAAATAAATAAGGTGGGGATGTGACACTGACTAAGTTACTAGAGACTGTTTGTATACTAGAAGAGGACAAAATCTAGTTATTGCAGATTTACGATTTACAGATTTAGTTTTTCTCTTCCTGGAAAACAGACCAGGAAACATTGACAACATATCATAATCGTTACCAGGTGGTTTTGTTATAGTCGTGACAATTACTCATAAAAGAAGCACTTGTAAAAAGAACAGACAAACACACAAGGACATTTTCACAGGGGCATTTAAAATGAGGTTAAAGTTTGTCTTCGCACTAACCACAGAGCTGTAAAAGGTTAAGAGATTACAGCTCTCCACATACAAATCCAACAGGCCAGTGCGCTGCAAAAACCATTTCAGTAACTCTCTTAACACTCCTGACAGCTTCACAAAATCCCCTCTCTAATGTGATAATTCCTGCACCGTGGGCCACAGACACACACGTCACATTGAGTATTAAATGCTCAGCACAAAACCGTACAGGGTCACGCCGGGTCAAAATGCATTTCTAAGAGAGAAGAAAAAAGTAAAATCTTCCGACTTTAAGCAATAAGTTCGAGCAGCTTTGACATCAGGTGGATTACAATAAAAGTTTATATGTTTAAATTCCCATTAAGACCTACAGTATGTTACGATTATTAAAATTTTATAAACAAATTGAAGGATTTTTACATATTTTAGATATTTATCTTGTGCACAATATATTGTTTTAGCACAAATATAGCAAAAAAAGGGAATTAGGTGTATTACCATTGCATTGTTAGAGCAGCTGACTGTAGTATTGGTATCCTAGTAACCAACAGTAAACAAGCTAAGCATAATAGAGACAGCTGATTAGAGTTTTCTCAGCAAATGCGTTCCCATCTCCATTTGCAATATCCCTTTTAGTCCAAAACCACCTCAAGAGAACGTAAAAACAATTAAGCGCATTGTTTTTGTAAACTTTGAAAAGTAATAACTTTTGACATAAGACGGTTTACAATGAAAGTGTAGGATCAAGTAATCATTAGCCCCTTTCACACAGCGATACCGGTAAATATCTGGAAAATTACCGGAACGACTTTACCGGTGAATTCAAAAAAGCGCTGTTCACACATAGAAAAGGCCGTTCCGGAATTTTTCTGAAAAAGACCATTCACACATCCATTCCAAAATACCGCTAAATTCTGACATCATTAACCAGAAATGACCTCTAAACGGCTGCACTTGTATTTGGAAACACAGAAGTGGTCGGGCTTTTGTTAATGGTTTCACTTTTATTTAAAGCTTTAGCATTCATGCAGCTGCTTTGTCCCAGAGACATCCAAAGGCAGAAGCGTGAACCGCAGCTAAATGTTTACACATTTGACTACATTACAAATTCTGTGGATGGATAAGTATTGTGAACAACTTCGATGAAAACATGAGGAACACTTTCGCATGTCGAGATGTACATAATATGTGTGTGTGCTGGCGCTCACCGGCTGCTTCACATGCACATGCGTCAAGCAACTGAAGCAGAGCTTAAAAGGTAAACAAACAGCGGTTTATCATAAACATATTATCGATAATTTTTTACACAGTTGGCACTAAGAAGGAACATAGAAACGTTATCTGACTAACATCTAGCAGCTAAATGTGTCTGGAAGAATATTCAAAGTCTTTTATTTGTGTCTAAATGTGTCTGGAAAAATATTCAAAGTCTTTTATTTTCATAAACAGCGTGGATGTAAATGCGTCTGAATGTTCTGATTGGCTGGAGTAGACGTCTCACGTCAGCGCGTACTAATCGTGAACACGCTCTTTCCGGCAGCATTTCGGCAAATTACCGGTAATGTTACAACTTGCTGGAATGTATTTACCGGTATTTTCAAAAAGGGCCTATTCACACATGATCCTTTTCACACAAGGTCTGTATGTGTGAAAGGGGCTATTAAGTACTATGTTACAATTATTCAAAGTTTATAAACAAATTGAAGGATTTTTGCATATATTTTGGATATTTATCTTGTACAACGTTTTGAATCCAGAATTTAATATTAGAGCTGCATAATATTTTGTTTCAGCATAAATATTGCAATATGCAAATCCACAATAGTCAAACCGCAGATCTTAGATTAAGTAGGGTTTATAAGTTGGCATTCCTTCCTAACGTAAAGTTAATCTTTTCAAACTTCAACTTTCAAAAAAAGGGAATTAGGTGCATTTCCATTGCATTGTTAGAGCAGCTGACTGTGGTATTGGTATCCTAGTAACCAACAGTAAACAAGCTAAGCATAATGGAGACAGATGTTTAGAGTTTTCTCAGCAAATGTGTTTCCATCTCCAATTAGTCGCAATATCCCTTTTAGTCCAAAACCACCTCAAGAGAGAGTAAAAACTATTTAACAAAATTTTTATTATTGATTTTCATTTGATTCACATGCTTGAAAATGCACATTAACACAGGGTGGTGGAAACCCAGCTTATGTTTTAGACAGAAAAATATTTTTGCTGTGGTTATTAACTCACAACAGTAGTCTATCAAAATCAGCTGTTATTTTGTATCAATATAGAACAACTCCAATATAACTTCAATTTAAACAAAAGTTGTACATTGTTAATTTTGACCCCATATGCAGAGACGAAAGTAACACACGGGTGGGTCAAAAGTAACACAACAATATTTGCTATATTTACTGGCTTAATATTGTTTATTTCCATCTCCAATTATTCGCAATATCCTTTTTAGTTCAAAACCACCTCAAGAGAGCGTAAAACAATTATTATTATTTTTAACATGCAATGCTTCAAAATGCACATTAAGACAGAGTGACAGAAACCCAGCTATAGTTGAGGAAAAATGTTATTTGTGGATTAATTGCAAAATTGAACCATGGCGATAGAGTTAAAGTTTATCATTTGCATGTTTTCAAAGCCTGTAACTTTGTGAACATTTCAAGTGACTTTAAAGCATTCAGATGCAAGAAAGAAAAACGTTTGTAGCTTTAACAAAGATAAATTTGTATTTAACTATTAAAATTCTTGATTCTGATTGGCTGGAGAAGTGCACTAAAATAATTTATTGGACAAGTATACCTCCATTCGGTTTTGCTTACAATTCTAAATAAATGCACTTCCCTCAAACATGAGTAGTAACCATGGTAACTCAATGTCAGTAGCAGGAACTTTCATTCCTCTGTGTAATCTTAAGGACGTTGATGTGTGCTTCACCATGGAGTCAATGGAGATCAACCAACTGTCAAAAAAATACTCAAAAACATTCCCGGAGATGTAGCTAGCACATGTTAATATGAGCTATTAGACATGCCCATGTCATTCACACGCACAATCTTCTCTCTCTTTGTCTCTTTCCACTTGTGACCTGTGATTTAAAGCAGGGAGATCTACAGTAACCGACAAAAATGGTCAAATATTGGGCTGAAAACGTGTCTAAATTTTACTTTTAAGTTGTCTTAAACGTAACTTTTTTAACTTTACGTTTGGTGGTTCTTTGCCTCCACGCTATGCATTTAAAATCCTTTAAGCTTAATTTATACAGTGACGACTATGCAGTGTTATTTTACAATGTACTATTCAATTCTTATACTTGTATATAGTTTTTTGATTTTTTCTGATGGTTTCATTTGTATCTTTGCATTACTACTTTTACCCACACTGTAAAAAGGACTGGGTTTCACACAATTCCTTTATGCTGTCCCAACACAAATCGCTTCAGTTAACTTCATCGTTTTTATAACTTTAAGTGGATTGAACATAAAGCAATTAAGTTGTTCAAAAAGAAAAAAGAAAAAAAAGAAACGTAAGAATTGTGTTGTTTCAACTCATTTTAAATAATTAGTTTGAACACACAATTGCTTCATGTTATCCCAACACAAATCGCTTCAGTTAACTTAATCGATTTTATAACTTTAAGTGGATTGAACAAAGCAATTAAGTTGTCCAAAAAAAATAAATCACCCCAATCGCTCTAAAATAATGATTTTTTTTTTTTTTCCAAAGACAGCTTTTCAAGTCATCTGGTGAAACAGTTTTCATCTTGCAATATACAGTTGAAGTTAGAATTATTAGTTAGGGTTAGGGTAATTAAGCTAGTCATTGTACAACATTCTGTAGACAATTGAAAAATATATTGCTTAAAGGGGGCTAATAATATTGACCTTAAAATGTCTTAAAAAAACATTTCAAAACTGCTTTTATTCTAGCCGAAATAAAACAAATAAGACTTTCTCCAGAAGAAAAAATATAATAGGACATACTGTGAAAAATTCCTTGCTCTGTTAAACATCATTTGGGAAATATTTGAAAAAGAAACAAAAATTCACAGGAGGAAAACTTAATTATGCAATGTAATTTTCCTCCCTGTTTGAAAGCAAAAATGAGCATTATGTATAATTCACATCAGGTGTACCTAAGTCTCCAAAGTGTGCTGCCTCCATGTGGCTGGGCTGTTTTTTAAGGATAGCAGTGCGACCGCGGGCAAAGGAGTCCATGTTTGCCGAGATAGCACTGATGGCCACATGGCTGGGTCCGGCCGCCTCCAGGATAGCATGATGATTCCGGCCACTAAGCGAGGGGGAATGGGGCGACACTGGGGCTGGAGAGACGTCAAGAAAAACATCAATACAAAGCAGAATTCTAGATTTTACTTCTCAGGGATGCAAACAGGAATGAAGTAAAAAATGACCAGAACAGGAATGTTTGGGGATATTTTAAGATGTCATGCTCATTTCTAGTTACTTTTAGGTATATCTGCATTTGCCTGTATACTCATTTTTAAATGTCATGGTCAAAAATGTTTTATGTAGGGCAAAACAAAATTCAAAAATGTATTTATTATTATTATTGATTGATTATTATTACTGATTAAATAAATGTAATAGCTGCATACATCAACAGTCCAAAAACCTGTCATGCTTTGTCATGGTTTCACACAAGATGATTTATTTTTATAATTTTTTTATTATCTTGTACATTCAAAAATTTCATGTTTCATTAAATGAAAACAAAAACTGATGCAACATTTTACCAAAATTGAGACGAATACAACATTTATAAAAGGTGGAAATATGCTAGGACTATTTAAAGGTGACCTATTATGCCCCTTTTCACAAGAGGTAAAATAAGTCTCTGATGTCCCTAGAGTGTGTATGTGAAGTTTCAGCTCAAAATAACTCATAGATCATGTTTTATAATTCTTTGAAACTGCGCCTTTTAGGGTTTGATCCAAATTGTGCCGCTTTGGTGACTGTCGCTTTAAATTCAAATGAGATTGTGCTCCTGGCCAGAGGGAGCTTTGCCCATCTGATGACACATACAAAGGGAGACAGTGTGATTATATAAAAATAGAGTTCATTCATTTTTATTATTAGAGGCTGGTTATATTCACACACCGTTGCCGCACAACTATGTTTAAAACCCTTATAAAAGTGATTTTTGCATAATAGGTCCCCTTTAAAGACAATTTTGGCTAATAATACACCTATTGCACTTTATTCCATAAGAACAACCTGCAGGATGTACATTTATCCCTGACTTTCCAGAATCTCAAATCATCTTTTTAATATAAGGTGTCATTCAAACAGAATGTTTTGTGCGTTTAAAAAAAGACGGTGAGAACAAAACACTTCACAGTTTAAAGATGGATGTATTTTATCAGATTCTTTTAACTTGCCCACCATTCATTCAGAATGTTGTATCAATGCTGCACAAGACACTTCAAAAAAGAAAGACATGAGCTTGACATTCATGCACATATTAGTAAAACACAGCATACAGCAGAAACGCATTATGTGAATGGTTCTTTAGTCTCTCAAATTTGGTGACACTACAAGTTAGTCACAAATCTGACCAAAAAAAAGGAATTGTGGAAATAATGGAGGCTGCAAATGCAAAACATGCATTGTGAGGTGTGTGTATGTATACACCCCCTGCTGGCCTCACTTACACCACTTCTAGAGTACAGCACTACAGTCGTGGCCAAAAGTTTTGAGAATGACACAAATATTAGTTTTCACAAAGTTTGCTGCTAAACTGCTTTTAGATTTTTGTTTCAGTTGTTTCTGTGATGTACTGAAATATAATTACAAGCACTTCATACGTTTCAAAGGCTTTTATCGACAATTATATGACATTTATGCAAAGAGTCAGTATTTGCAGTGTTGGCCCTTCTTTTTCAGGACCTCTGCAATTCGACTGGGCATGCTCTCAATCAACTTCTGGGCCAAATCCTGACTGATAGCAACCCATTCTTTCATAATCACTTCTTGGAGTTTGTCAGAATTAGTGGGTTTTTGTTTGTCCACCCGCCTCTTGAGGATTGACCACAAGTTCTCAATGGGATAAAGTTTTGGGGAGTTTCCAGGCCATGGACCCAAAATTTCAACATTTTGGTCCCCGAGCCACTTAGATATCACTTTTGCCTTATGGCACGGTGCTCCATCATGCTGGAAAATGCATTGTTCTTCACCAAACTGTTGCAATATTGTTGGAAGAAGTTGCTGTTGGAGGGTGTTTTGGTACCATTCTTTATTCATGGCTGTGTTTTTGGGCAAAATTGTGAGTGAGCCCACTCCCTTGGATGAGAAGCAACCCCACACATGAATGGTCTCAGGATGCTTTACTGTTGGCATGACACAGGACTGATGGTAGCGCTCACCTTTTCTTCAGCAAGCCTTTTTCCAGATGCCCCAAACAATCGGAAAGGGGCTTCATCTGAGAATATGACTTTGCCCCAGTCCTCAGCAGTCCATTCGCCATACTTTTTGCAGAAGATCAATCTTTCCCTGATGTTTTTTTTTGCAGAGAAGTGGCTTCTTTGCTGCCCTTCTTGACACCAGGCCATCTTCCAAAAGTCTTTGCCTCACTGTGCGTGCAGATGCGCTCACACCTGCCTGCTGCCATTCCTGAGCAAGCTCTGCACTGGTGGCACTCCGATCCCGCAGCTGAATCATCTTTACGAGACGATGCTGGCGCTTGCTGGACTTTCTTGGACGCCATGAAGCCTTCTTAACAAGAATTGAACCTCTTTCCTTGAAGTTCTTGATGATACTATAAATTGTTGATTTAGGTGCAATCTTAGTAGCCACAATATCCTTGCCTGTGAAGCCATTTTTATGCAACGCAATGATGGCTGCACGCGTTTCTTTGCAGGTCACCATGGTTAACAATGGAAGAACAATGATTTCAAGCATCACACTCCTTTTAACATGTCAAGTCTGCCATTCTAACCCAATCAGCCTGACATAATGATCTCTAGCCTTGTGCTCATCAACATTCTCACCTGAGTTAACAAGACGATTACTGAAATGATCTCAGAAGGTCCTTTAATGACAGCAATGAAATGCAGTGGAAAGTTTTTTTTTAGGATTAAGTTCATTTTCATGGCAAAGAAGGACTATGCAATTCATCTGATCACTCTTCATAACATTCTGGAGTATATGCAAATTGCTATTATAAAAACTTAAGCAGCAACTTTTCCAATTTCCAATATTTATGCAATTCTCAAAACTTTTGGCCACGACTGTAGACTCTTACCTTTGCTGGCTTTGGCATCCGCTGGTCTCTCAGGTTCCTTTCCTTTAGCTGTGAAATAAAAGAAATAATTGTAGTTAATTACAATATCTGTTTCTGTGCTTTTTACAAATAACTGCCATGTTTCGGTGACCATACGGAAATCTAATTGTTATTGTTAACATTGTAGTAATCCTAATGCTTGAAAATGAATATGTTATTAGCCATTTTTGTAATTTTTTATATCTGTGAAATCCAAACATAACCCTGTATGTTAAATATATGACTTGCATAAATTGCTATATATCCAATGTCAGTACAGGGGCTTTGTAATGCTTTTTTGTGCACTACGTTATTTAAAAACAATTGTTACAAATTATTGTGATTAATTGATTATTTTGTGAATTGTCCCTTTATTTATTAAAGTAATTATAACATTAATAACAAATTTGCCTAAAATACAAAATAGCACACATGTAACTGACAAACACACAAGCTGGCCGATAAATAAAGCAGGTTCTGCAATCAGTAGTTTGCAGTAGGTTGCAATCGCCAGCACATGCTTTCAGATGGAGCATATGATAGTTTACTTGGCAAGCTACAAAATAAATCACAGACTAATTAATTGTGTGATAATAAAATTGAAGAAAGAGTTGGTTTAAGTGTAGTCATGTAGTAAACTGAATGCTGACCCAGAGAGTCATGCAGTATGAAAAGAACTGCAATACGACATTTTTGAACGATTATTATATGTTGCATCAATTGGCATTGCTGGTGTTTGGTATAAACTGCACTGTAAAAAGCAATTAGTTGACTTTAAATAAGTGAGTAAACCCATTGCCTTAAATTTATTAAGTAAATTAACTATGTTCATAATTATAAAAATTAAGTCAACTCAAGGGCGACGCGGTGGCGCAGTGGGTAGCACGTTCGCCTCACAGCAAGAAGGTCGCTGGTTCGAGCCTCGGCTGGGTCAGTTGGCATTTCTGTGTGGAGTTTGCATGTTCTCCCCGTGTTCGCGTGGGTTTCCTCCGGGTGCTCCGGTTTCCCCCACAAGTCCAAAGACATGCGGTATAGGTGAATTGGGTAAGCTAAAATTGTCCATAGTGAATGAGTGTGTATGAATGTTTCCCAGTGATGGGTTGCAGCTGGAAGGGCATCCGCTGCGGGAAACATATGCTGGATAAGTTGGCGGTTCATCCCGCTGTGGCGACCCCAGATTAATAAAGGGACTAAGCCGAAAAGAAAATGAATGAATGAATGAAGTCAACTCAATAGTTCCAACAGGTTTACTTGCTTTTTTAGGTAAAGTGAACTTGGCACTTTTTTAACCAGTTTACTTGTTTTACTCAAGTTAACCAACACATCGCTTTTTACTAGTTGTGTCAAAATTAATTGTTTCTTCAATGCACTGTGATGCAAAAGCGAACAATTCGGTATCAGTTCAGTAATAATCATTACCGGTTATTATGTACTGATGTCATTTATCACATATTCATTATATGGCGGTAGCTTAATATGGCGAGGGAGGAGACCGCAAGTAATTAAAACGCTCCAACTACTTAAAAAGCAGGTAATTTTGCACAATTCACTGCTTGTGAGTTTGCTGGACAGTCTTTCACTGACAGGGAAGTACATCAGAACCCAGCTAGGAAAAAATGAAACCTGTAAACTCACTCTCTCTCTCACTCTCTGTGGCCCTTTGACCTGCTGGCGTGTTCATGAGGTAACGTTTTATCCTCTCTCTCGGCTGTTACAACAATGACGTTACTTGTGGATCCAGACACGAGCGTGTCTGCAGAGCGAGTTCTCTCTGCCGCTTCGCCGTCTATAATGGATCAGCTGTTTAACATCAGTGTCCATGTCACTGTTTGCTAAACAGCCCCAGAGCTGCGCTGACTGGCTCAACAACACTCAAAAAGCAAGCGGTATAATATCTACATTTGTTTATTTGCTATAAATGCTCATGCTGTTCTGTGCATGTACTTTAGTTTTGTTTGATACACTCAAAAAGAGTGTTTTCTTTCAGCAGGTAAATTAAAGGTACAGTACAGATACTGTATCTGACTGCTTGTATTAAAGGACAAAATTATATTATAAATAATATATAAATGTAAATATATTTATAAATTATACATTTTAATGCAAGAATTATTGTGTTGCTCAGTAAAATATCAAATTGTTTATGGAAAGCATCGTCAATGCACCGTGATGCACCGAAATATCGAATTGAACCAAATCGATGGCATGATAATCGGAACCGAACCGTGAGACCAGTGTAGGTTCACACCCCTACTTTTTACAGTGTAGTTTGATTTAACCTATAAGTAGAGAGATGCCATATGAACAATTTACATAGTCTCTTTCTCAACGCCCCACAATGCTTTTGCAAATTTAAAAGTAAAAGACACGCGCTTAAAAAAGCAACTATGTATTTTGGTTTATGTCTCCCCTTGTGGCTTTCAAAGTAACTGCAGCAATTGCACTCATCTGAAACAACCGCAGTTACATTAAACAACCACAAATAAAAATAAAACAAAGACATTTACATTAACATTATATTTCTTTATTTGACTCATCAAATAAAGAAATGAGGCAGTTGCACCGATTCACACTTTGCCTATTTTTTGAGTCTTTCCACTTTATGTTTTGTGGATTTGCATGGGGTGAGGCCTTCTGTCAATCTGTCAACAAAAAGCACTGCTGTGTTGGCAAACAAACCTGCATCATGGGGAACACAATGACAAGCTTTTCCATCAAACCAGCCATTATTTGTGAAGAGTGCAAGCAAAGACTGGGGAGGATATTTGTTGATGCTATGAGCAGCATGTCTTACATCACTTCAAGCATTTCATTCACTGCTGTGCTCATAACATACATTTAACTTGTGTGTCTCTGGCAGATGAAGAAAACAGAGAGAATAATAAGGACTGGACTATATAACAAAGAGAAAAGGAGGTTCCTGTTAAATAGGGCATGGGCTAAGAGGGCATCCTTCCTTCCCTAAGGGCAGCCACATTGATTAATGCTCACAGACTGAAGTCACAGGATACATGTGTACGCTCTTTATCATGTGAACAGGGATACTGGGAAATAATAGTTGCTTTATGTAGTACCAAATTACAGATTCATTTGATGGTTTATTATGCATGACAAACTAAAGACTTCCATTTGTCTTCAATTATTTCTTGTTATTTTTCCAGTTGACTTATTACAAGAATTTTTTTTACTATTTTCTTTCAATGCCTGAAAATCCCTACTTAAAACATTTCCAGGTTTTCCATGACCCTATACATTTTTTTAATAAACAACAAGTGTTGGAAAGAAAAGGAAAAGGTGGATAGACATACATTAAATGAGGCAAATATATAAAAAAAAAAAAAAAAAGGTGTCTTGTCACTACTTGTGGTGTATAGACCAATTCAGTATTATATATATATATATATATATATATATATATATATCATTTAGATTATATTTATTATTAAGAATCAATTAAAATGATTCAAGGACTCGCTTAAAGACTTAGAATGTTTTATCGCTGGATGAAATAGGGCTGCACAATATATCGTTTCAGCATCGATATCGCAATGTGCGTGTCCGCAATAGTCACATCGCAGGATATGCAATGCTGAGTTGGGATTATTATTTATCAAAACCACCAAATTATAACCATAACAGAGTGAAAGTTTATCATTGGCATGCATTTTAAAGGAATTTCAAGAGCATTCGGGCACAAAAAGTACAACATTTGTAACTTTAATGAAGAATAATTTGACTGAAATATTAATGCAAGGATGACTATACAGTGTTGTCTTACATTTGACATTTAATTCAATTTCTGTACCTGAATACTTATTTGTTATTAATTACTGTACTTTTTTCTTTGCTCTATTGCAAATATTTTTGCTTATCATTTGTTTATTAATTTTTGATACATTATTCACACCCTTACAAAAATCACCCCACTCAATCTAAATTAATGGTTTCTTTCCAAATAGAGCTATTTAAGACATCTGGTGAAATTGTGTTTATATCACAATATATATCGCATGAAAAACTAAATATCGCAATGCCAGATTTTTCCAATATTGTGCAGCCCTAAGAGGAATGATTCAGTAAGAAAAACATTTTTAAATGTTTCATTGTCATTATTTGTGGAGTAATGATTGAATTGATAATTTTTTTTTTTCATCTGAAGCGTCACATCATATTGCTTTCAAAGGGTGATTATGTTTATTCCGATCATTACTAAGGCAAACATCATATGTATGGTATATACGGTTTACACATCCAAACATTTCTAACTGTACTTCTAAGATATGATTTTTTTAACAGAAAAAACAATGATACGTGGTTTAAAACACTGCTTATGAAACCATTCTCTGTTAAATCGATGTAATTTAGAAATAAAATCATGTGGGTTATTTGAATATGTTTTATGGATTAATCATGCAGCATGAAATCACAATTACATTAATATAACCTTAAGTAAAATGCTTTTTTTTAAAATACAATTTTTAATTCACATTTAGTTTTATTCCAACAGAAGTGTGATCAAAAGGTAAGTGTCTTTAAATGTCGGCCTCTGTGTATTGTCTTAGACAATGGGGTGACCTGATAATCCAGTTCGTTCATACCATGAAAGATCAAAAATGTGAAAAGGCACTCCTTGTAAAACAAAAATACATCCAGGACTTAAAACTTATCAGGATAAACAATTCTAAAGGGATCAAACTACAGGATTGGGGTCTCATATGTTCAATCCATGTTATAATATTTCATACATGTGGATTGTGACATGGCTAACTGCCAGTGACTGACACTATAACAGGAGTATTTCTAGAATGTACACGAGAACAACGAAAACACAACTTAATTGTTTTTTTTTTACCAGAAGGAAGTGTTATGTCTACAGAAGAATGTAACTGTCACATAAAAAATTAAGTTCTCATTTGGTGACCTGAACTGCAAAACGTGCACATGACGCGAATGTCACACACATCCTGACTAGCAGATATACCGAAAGGACAAGCATATACGCATATAGAGGAGATTATATGAGTAATGAACGAGTTTTGGTGTCACGTTGGTGTGTACACGATCTCCAGAAAAGCCCACAGAGTCCGGCGAGCACCCCATCATCGTCATCATCATCATCATGGAGCGGCCACTTCCTTACCTTTCCGCCTGAAGAACGACATGATGGATCTGAAGCTGTGAACGCGCGCTCAGCTCAGAGACAACATCCCGACGACTCCCGAGTCCCTTCATTCATAACACTTCTTCGCTTTCATAACCCACATCAACGGTCACTGACAAAACCGAAAAACGTCCAGTCCCCTCTCAGCTGGCCCGGTCGCCATATTGTCAATAAACGCCTCACTTCCGGAGTGTGTCTGCGGCACAGCGCTTCTGCTGGAATTATGGGAAAAAACCAGACAAGTAAAAAGCCTTCATTCCCATACAGGCCACATAGCATTGCTCGAAAGCGCGTTCATATTTTCTGAAAGGTTTTTTTTATTTTTATTAAATGATATGAACGCGGTGGCGCAGTGGGTAGCACGTTCGCCTCACAGCAAGAAGGTCGCTGGTTCGAGCCTCGGCTGGGTCAGTTGGCATTTCTGTGTGGAGTTTGCATGTTCTCCCCGTGTTCGCGTGGGTTTCCTCCGGGTGCTCCGGTTTCCCCCACAGTCCAAAGACATGCGGTATAGGTGAATTGGGTAAGCTAAAAATTGTCCGTAGTGAATGGGTGTGTATGGATGTTTCCCAGAGATGGGTTGCGGCTGGAAGGGCATCCGCTGCGTAAAACAAATGCTGGATAAGTTGGCGGTTCATCCCGCTGTGGCGACCCCAGATTAATAAAGGGACTAAGCCGAAAAGAAAATGAATGAATAAATGATATGACGGCAGCTTCCTGCACATATTAACCCTTGTGCACTGTTCAAATTTACTACCCTTTAGTTATGTTCGGAATGAAAACATCCACTGAATTAAACTACTGTAAAAATGCATCACATACATATATATTTTTTTGCATAAATCTGTTAATCAACCTCAGTCCTGATCAAAACTACTAAATGTTTTTAAAAATTGCAGGATTTTAACTCTTTAATTGCCAAATTCATAAATGATGTCACTGATTTGGTGAAGAAAACACACAAAATGACGTATTTTCAATATAAAAAGTAATTGTGGGCTGGATTTTTTTTAACCTTTTATCACAGTCTTGGATATGTGAGCGATTAGTAGCAATATTGGCTTTGATGCATTGTTAGATTTTCATTTTTCCTCCCTAATTTACTGTTGGTGGCTGCTCCATTGACTTCCATTATAACCACATTTGATTGTGCATAAATACACAGTGTTTGTTTTTGTTTACTCCATGTAGTTCTGAGAGCTGAGATGCATATTATGATTTTCTCAGACACATCAAGGTAAGTGCGTAAAGGTCACTCTCACACACTCACAGACACACATACATACACTTTAGTTTGCTGTTATACTCCATATAAAGTCCATAAACTAAGCTTTTTTTTTTTTGCACAGGCTTATCTAAAGGGTTGATGGTGCCAACTGATGATCAACAGTAAAAATTACAAATTTTACCTCTTCTAACAGGGAAAACCACCAACAATCAAAAATGCATGATTATAAGGTGTCAATGTTTTTGTAATCAAAAAAAATGTGGTTATAATGGAAGTCAATGAGGCAAAAACAGCCACCAACGATAAATTAGAGAGAAAAAAAATGAAAATTTATCAAATACAATGCATCAAAGGCAATGTTGTTTCACATGTCCAAAACTTTGATAAAAGGTCAAACAAATCCAGTCCACAATTACTTTTTATATTGAAAATACGTCATTTTGTGTGTTTTCACCAAATCAGTGAGATCATTTATGAATTTGGCAATTAAAGAGTTAAAATCCCGTAATTTTCTAAACAATTTAGTAGTTTTGATCAGGATTGAGGTTGATTAACAGCTTGCTGAAACACAGAGAAAGCTGTGGCCAAATTAAGACTCAAAATCACCCCAGAGTGGATCAAAACATCCCCAACAGTACATAAGGGTTAATACATTTTGTGCCTTGTAGAATACTGGTTAGCTACACACTAACCAAAATGTACTAGCCTATGTAGCTGATGTGCAGTATTATACAATTTTTTTTGTTCAAAATGAATGTATTCAATGAATTCATATAGTATGATATTTATACAGTGTAATTATATAATATTTAATTCAATTCATGTTTATTTATATAGCGCTTTTTTCACAATATAGATTGTGTCAAAGCAGCTTAACATAGTTCTAGTAATGTCCAGATTTCAGAGTAGTTCAGTTTAGTTTAGTTCAGTGTGGTTTAAATTTCACTGCGGAAAGTTCAAACACTGTAGAGCAAATCCACCGAAGCACAGCTCCACAAGTCCCGATCCGAGCAAGCCAGAATAAAAAAAATAACTTCACCAATTAACGAAGTGAAGGGGAAAAAAAGCCTTGAGAGAAACAAGGCTCTGTTGGGCACGACTATTATTCTTCTGACCAAACTTCTTGTGTGGAGCTGCAGTCTAGGTCCCAGAGGCTGGAGAAGCTGGACGTCCATCGTGGAGAAGCTGCAGTTGTGAGTAGGGCACCGGCGGGAGGTCAGGCTGGCCCACAGGGGCCCAATGCGGGGACTCGTTTGTCACTGTGGTCTTTCAGGAATCAGTCTCATTTCCTCCATGACGACCACAGTATCAGCTCGGGATACGACCTGGTCCAGGATTATGGATACCTTGGGATCATCTCTTCACAGGTCTTGGATCGCATCAATGGCGCTGCATAGTCTCTAGGGACCTCGGAATGAGTATCCCCAGGTGGAAATAGAGAATAAAGAAAATAATTAGCGTAGCTGCTGTTCATAGTGTATTTAAACGAGATGTAAAAATGGAGTGTTATAGATGAAAATAGCAGTTAAATAAACAAACATAGAAAGAAACATGTAAAGCATGAGAGTTTCTAACACAATGTCTGGTGTATTGAGGAGTGTGTCCTACAGGTGGTTGTCGAGCCAGCTCACCTGCGTGGAGCACATTCATGCATCATACCGTTATGCAATGCATTGAGTGTATGCTTTACTAAAAAGATAGGTCTTTAATCTAGTTTTGAACTGAGAGAGTGTGTCTGAGCCTCGGACATTATCAGGAAGGCTATTCTAATATCTATCTAATATATGTCCATTTACTGTGGAACCATTCCAACGTTGTGGATGTGACATTTTTGTGGCAAACTTGAAGCATAAATTCACAGAGAATGTAGCTATATGTTAACAGTATATTGAAACATCTGTTTATACTTTGCAAAACAACTAACCACAGAGTTAAGGGATCCGAAAAATATCAATATGTAAACGTGTTTTATATTTTACATGAGAGAAATAAACATGCGTTATGGATGTGACCAAAAACGTTTGTGAGTTTACAGTAGATACAACATACTAATAATTCTGTGAACTAAACTGTACATCACTAAATAAATAATACTAATCAAAAGGATCACATTTGGATCTCTATATAGAACAAAAATTATTTGTTTTATTTTATATGAATTTTTTCTGTTACGGATATGAAAGATGTGAAGTTGGCACTTTTGTGACTTTGGTAAATTAAATCAAATAGTATGAAAAAATTGATAGAGATTTTTAAAGTATTTTCAATATTGTAAAATACCAGCCTACACAAACAACTTAGGAAGGGTTTCGCTATTTTGGTGAAACTTTTTTTTTCATGGCAAGCTTGGCATTTGCATATTTGTGACCCATTTGCACCTTAACTTCTGATATTTTATATTGCTATAATCATATTTGGCTGGCATTTACAATTTATTAGGCACATGTGTTAAACTGCTTAAATCTCCTGGGAGTTTTTACACACAATCCTAACTAAGATTGATAGAGAATAGGCGATAAATATTAAGAGGCTTTTGTGACCAGACTGGTTCACCTCATAAAAAGACATCAGAAACCCATATTTAACGACTCATTACAGCCGAGGTCTGCAGATTCAGAAGAGCATCTCTGAACAGTCAACATATCTAATCTTGAAGAAGAAGGCTGCAAAGAGGTCATCAGGGGCCGGGTGTCCTGACATTTTATCCTACCCATCAGATTATGCTACCAACACTGTATTTGAATGGTTCTGAGGTTAGGTAGGTTAGGGCAATATTAAAGCTTCATATCACACTACTCCAGATTAAAATTTACACTGGTAGCAAAATCTGATGGGTAGCATATTGCATCATCAAAATGTGCTACTTTTTGAATGGGAGACAGGACAATCTGACAAGGTAGGACAAATCGACAGAACACCATAAAGCCAGATTAGCTGGATAGCCAGTTATCTTACACATCTAATAGACATCAAAGACTAGCCTAAAACAAGACTAGTCATCAAAGACACAGATTATACAGACTTCAGATGTGTAATCATTCATTCCTGTGTATTTCATTTTGAGCTATTCTTTGACGTCTATCAGATTTTCACGGACAGACCAAATTTAGCCTTGTTTAGCCAAGCCATTTATGTTTGAGATGTTTATTAGACATCTTTTAGACACAAAAAAAAAATGTTTTCTGGTTATGTAGCTCACCTGCTTCAGGTTACAATCTAGTTTAGAGATCACAAACCAAGATTCAACCAATCAACTATAAGCAAAGTGTAAATAGTATTTTAGTATAAGTATAGTATTTTATAGTATAAGCCAATCCCCTTGCTACAAATTAAAGGTCACTATTTAGTAAAACACTTTAAAGATCAGAAATCATCTGATTATTTAGATGATTTATTATAGTTTTTTTTTTTATGATTTATAATTATTATATTCGTAATCCATTAGAGGAAAGCAATTTTAGTTTAATAAGTCATAAGTCAAGTTCATTGTCATAGTACGGCAGCAAAGTCCCTTGATTATTACACCAGAATGACAGTATATTTCCTAGACATATCGGCCTAGAAAACAGCAGCTTTTCATTTTACATTGTTCTCTTAGTACACGGGGTAACTACAGAAGAGTTGAGTTTTCAACTGGAAAATTATCAAAACTTTTTTTTAAATTGGAACGAGATGCTAATGGTTAGAAGTAGCTCCTGCCAGACCCACAAATTGACTGAATGGATTCAAAAATGGCAAAACTGAACTATTTATGTCTATGGGGACTTGTAAAATGAGCCT
Organism: Danio jaintianensis; assembly: GCA_903798115.1. Taxonomy (NCBI): domain Eukaryota; kingdom Metazoa; phylum Chordata; class Actinopteri; order Cypriniformes; family Danionidae; genus Danio; species Danio jaintianensis. The sequence continues at coordinate 9,557,285 of CAIGQV010018170.1, forward strand.
ATTTATAAAATAAATTTAAAAAGTGGAGTGTTCCTTTAAACAATATGAAAGCATGGGTTGCGTTTGTTCATCCTACCTTGTATTGGCAGTTCAGTGGTGTAAAGCTGAGGGATAATTTCTTGATAAAATGAGCACTGTTTAATCACCACAGTCTACCAGGGTATTGCTGCTGACCAGTGTTGGGGAAAGTTTCTTTTGAAAGTAATGCATTACAATATTGAGTTACTCCCCAAAAAAGTAACTAGTTGCGTTATACGTTTTATGAAAAAGTAATTCGATATGTTACATTTTCATACCTGCTTGAGGCTTGATCTCTTTCAGAACTTGCAGGGTATTTTTCTTTGCTTTTTTAAATAGAGGAGCTCTGCAATTAACGACGCACTGTATAACCTACACCTTCATTTACCTTTTAAAAAACAACTCATTAAAAAAGTTTTGAATAATGTTACCTTATGAAAACTTCCTGATGCTATGCATTAATGAAAGTTGAAAGCAATGTTTGCTACTTTTGTCTTATTAGTTTAGTAAAATCACCATCCATCGAGACAATCTCCTTTTCTTCCATGTGTTCAAAATAATGAGAATACTTCCATCACAGAAATGCAAGACTCTGCCATCTTGGTTTTTGTCTGTTCCCACGGGGAGCGCATTTTCTCATTGAGTGTGCCTCAACGCGATTACACAAATTTTAATTCAGGAAACTATTTTTAAAAGCATATTAATTCATCTAAAAAGTAACTCGAGTTACATTTTAAAAAAGTAACTCAAATATTATTACTTCATTTTTTAAAGTAATGCCTTACTTTACTCATTACTTAGAAAAGTAATATTAATTTACTCGTAATGCGTTACCCCTAACACTGCTGCTGACCATCTACATTGCTTTATAAACACTACAAACTCATCTTGTGATACATCTTCCAGCAGGAACACACGTCACAAAACTCAAATCATCATAAACTATTTTCTTAAAAAATGACAGTGAATTCACTATAATAAAATCAATTCAAATGATCAAAGAATTAATTAAAGTTCTGAACGCAAAAGGGGTATTACCTGAAAGGTGTATGTAATAAAGTGACCGGTTAGTGTATAGTGTTGGTATGTATGTGTAGCTTAAACAATTAAAGTGACTTAAAGGGATAGTTCTCTCTAAAATGACAATTTTCCCACTGTTTATTCAGCCTTACAAATGAAGATATTTTGAAGAAAATGTCCTACCCTGTCAGATGTTCCTACCTCCTATTCAAAAAGTAGCCACATCTTGATGACAAAATATGCTACCTATCTTTTTGTTGTTTATTTTTTGTGTTTGTGTTATTTGGGTTTGTATTCAACAGCTCCTTTAGAAATATTATTCCCAGAAAAAAACATGTTCAACACTTATTTTCCCCGCTGTATATATATTTAATGTTTGGCACAAATCTGTGCTGTACATATGCTGAGCACCAATGAATAAAAGACAAAGCCAGTAACATCCTTTATTGCATGAAAGTCTTGTATAATGCCAAAATATTCCCTAAACTTGTGCATTGTAGCATAGGCAAACCCACTGAGAAAAACAAAGACCAGGTCAAAAGTACCCTTAATTTAACATGTTCTGACAAATTCTGTCTAATTTAAAGATTTCCCTTTTTGTTTTCAACCATTAAAGCGTTAATCTGAAGCTGTTTACACAGGGAGTTTCCTGCTCTGATGATCTTCTCCTGGGAAGAGCGGAGAGCATCAAGCAACATCCGTGCACAAAACACTTTGGACGTCACCGTCATTGTTGCACTACCCAGGAGTCCCACAAACAGAGAAGAAAAACAGCTGTGAAAACAAAATTGGAAGATAATTAGAAAGACAAGAAAAGGATGTGTTAATATGTTCAACTGTTATAACAAAAAGTGTATGGTAGACTGTTATTACCCTCTATGATCAGTTCATTCTCATTTCCCCATGGCCTGCTCGATGGCAGTCTCGATCTTCTGTAACTTTGAATCGGAGTCTACAAATCCATCTCCGTTCTGTCAAAGATCAAATTACATGTAAAAGACTGCAGGGATGTACTTTTCCAAAAGATTTGCATAGCAAAACATTCAGTCATGAACACTGTACTGCGCAGTAGTTGAGAGGGATAGTTGAAATTCATTTACTCACCCTGCACTTGTTCCAAACCGGTTTAACTTTCTTCTGTTGAACACAAAAGAAGATACTTTGAAGAATGCTGAAAACTAGTAACCATTGACTTCCATAGTACTTGTTTTTTTTCTTATATGGTTGTCAATGGTAACCGGTTGTCAGCTTCCTTCAAAATATCGCCTTTTGTGTTCGATAAAGAAACTCAAAAAGGTTTGAAACCACTTGAGGGTGAGTAAATAGTGAGCGAATTTTCATTTTTGATTTCTCTAGAAGACGTAAGGTGCAGTGCAATTTAGGATAGAAACTGAATAAAGTCGAATTATGGTATATTCAAAATATATAACTGGGATCTATGATAGTAAAAAGAGCGAGCGAGAGGTCAACCCTTACCTTCTTAGAGTGCACCAACTTGCCGTTTACTTCCACCTCAAACCAACCTGTGGTCGAGGGTGTGCCCACACCAGTCTGCGCATGGGAATTCATAGTAAAATTAGGGAAAAAAACAAGACTTTGTGCAATTGTACATGCACATGTATTAATGAAGGTTTTACATTTAAATTTTGACATGATAAAATAATTGAATTTACATACAATCTCAAGTTCGTTTGGGAATACACCCTCAAGCAACGTCTTGAGTTTGGCGAACTGTTTGCAAAACAGAAAACCAATATTACATTATTATATTATATTAAAGTGATAGTTCAACCAAAAATGAATATGATGTCATCATTTACTCATCCTCCACTTGTTCCAAACTTGAGTTTCTTTCTTTAATTGAACACAAAGGAAGATATTTTGAAGAATGTTGTGTAAAATCAGCCATCGACTTCCACAGTACTTTGTTTTGCTCCCACTAACGGCTGTTTTTTCACATTCTTCAGAATATCTCCCTTTGTTTTCAACAGAAGAAAGAAATGCATAAAAATGTAGAACCACTTTTCATTTTTGAGTGAATTATCCCTTATAATAGGCGTTTATATATTTTAATAATGGGAACTGAAGTGAAAGAAACTTACCTTGGGCCGGTACCCTCATCCGCCGCTAGGAGATGACAAACAGACATATTTAAATAATATTCACCTGATTGGTCAATATGTAATTTGCATGTTAACCATGTTTTATAACCTATGACTGTTTCGCAAGAAGTTCAGAAATTACATAGATTTTTCTGATTCCAATCTTTTGAGCTACCATGCATAGCTCGTAATAATTCGTTTGTGAAGAAAACATGCTCAATGAATGCAGGAATCCAAACCCGCAAATCCTGCTGAGCATACAAACATGGGCGGGTGCACCTAACAACCAAAACAATGAGCGAAGAGCAAACAACAACGCTACTGTATGTTCTTTGTCTTCTTGGTTATATTATATTGATCTACTTATACAGACAGAACAAAGAAATTGAGGTAAAGTTGGTTTTATATCCACACAATCGGACTCTCTTCATAATAATATAAGGAAAGTATTCTTTGCAAATTCTAAATAGTGCAATCATAATAGCAGCCAATGACTATCAAAGTACAACATTGTTAACAGTCAATTAAATAGTGCTAATGTTGTTTTGAAGTCATATTTACATGCGATTTTCCGACCGAATATTCAAAGTAGCGTGGTAAACAATATAGGGAGCATGTCACAAGCGAATATGAGCGAATATAAAACCAACTTCACCTCAATAACATAAAATGAGCTTTAACCAATTATAAAAACACTTCTACATATGTAATTTTAGTACACTTCGCATGTGTGCATTACACATCGGTCATAGATAAAAATGACCTAAAAATGGCACTGGCTGGAATAAGCCTCAGAACAAGACAGTAGGCTAAAGTAACGTTAACCTACCAGTAAACGATTTGAACTTTGACGGTCATCCTGACAGTGCCTGAGGGTCTCGACTGGATGGGTTGTGCTGTACCTCCGTGTGCTGTGCAGACACCGAACTGAGGAAAATACTTTCGGGTCTGGAAGATATGTTCCAGCTGTTTCCTGGATTGTTATGAAAGATTGGAGGAGGAGCTAGTGGCGCGGAATCTGCACAACCCCCCATCGCGAGATTTTATCTTCTTCCGCTACAGTTACTGCAGATTTGTAGCTAAAATGTTTACCAAACGAGGGAATACACTACACTACAGCACATTTAAACAATGTTGTCGGAGCTCCACCGATTATGCACTGTATTATATACTGAAACAGTCGAAGCAAATGTGTCGAGGTTTCGAAACCCGTCCCACAGTGACACCCAGTGGTCGTTTTCAGGTATTGCTCTGAAAGCACTTCAACAAAGATTTTCATTCAAAATCTGTAAGTTGTGATCCAGTGTATTCTATGAAAGTCACCTCATCCTTAAGATAAAATCATTTTGTTAACCCGGCATTTCCCCCGTCACTTAATGATAAAGCATTTACTATTTGGCAGAGAGCAGGGATTTCGGTTGTCAATGATATCTATATTGATAATATTTTCCCCAGAAATTTCCACTGTTAATACAAACATTCTCCCTTCGCAGTGCTCATTTCAAACTCAGAAACATTTAAAAACTCATTTCCAGATTTTCCAAATCTTCCACCAAAATCTCATCCGGACCAAACTCTTGAAGTATCCTTGGATAAAAAAGATCAAATCATTTTGTATGAAATCTGATCACAAGCTCTCATTAATGAGTGGATGCCAAATACATCACAGTTTTGAACGTTACGTTTTTAACTGTGGTATAACTGCATTTATATTTTAAATTAATGATAAAACTGAAACCTTTCTTTGGAATTTGAAGTTACGCATAAACAACAGCAGTAAGTGTTAAGTTAAACCATTTTTTTTAATACCAATAATTTTTTTTTATTTGAATACACCATTGTATGGAATAAGAACAGTTCATCTGAGAGTTACCACTATATGAACCCCACTGGAACGAAAGGAGTTTAATTTTAACTTCTATTTCATTTTAACTTGTGCTAGCTCAAGAACATACATTCTCAAGCAAGATAGATTAGTTTATTTACTTATAATATTTTAGCACTTGTTTTGTCTGAAAGTGGAAATTTGCTTTCACATACACCCTTTAACATTATTCAGTCCCAAAAAATGTGAGATTTTAGGGCTAATTTAGCTTAAGTTTTTTGACTCTAATATAAATTAATCATTTTAATAACTTTAATCATTTTAATAATTTGATAATTTTTAACAAAAAGTATTCTCACACCTAAATATACTCTATACCCAACAAAATATATACATTTCATTTGAAAAATACATTTTTTTCTTGTTTATTTTATTTCTGCATTATAATTATTCGACCCCAGCTGCTCCTCGTTAATTTTCCCAACTGTAAATTTAGGCAACAAATGCACAATAATGAAGACTCCTGACTCTTCAGCTCCATTTATTTTACATTAAAAACAGGATCAAAAATAATAGTCCGAGTCGACTCCAAAAAACCCTGAACCAAACACGCATATTGTGAAAATTGTATGATCAACAAAGTCTCAGCAATATGTTTTTATTTTACTTAACTTATTAGAATAATTTGCCAATGTTTTAACTTGTGTTTTATTTAGGCTGAACAACATGCAGATGTGTGTTTTAAGTCAGTTTAATGTAATGTAAGTTGCAATGACTTGTACAGTTAATTTGATTCAAACTCATTTTTGTGTATATTTGAATTTGGAACCGTTCCACGGCATGCTCAAACTCATTGATCCAAATGAAAACACAAAAACTACAATTTATGTTCAGTAACTGATTAGGCAAATAAACAGGAAGGGCACCAAGATGTTCAATGTCCAGAAAAGAAATCAAAATCATTGTCAAAACAGTCCATGTGACTTCAGTGGTTCAACTGTAATCATATGAAGCTTCATAAACACCTTTGTGTGCCAAAAAAAACTAAAACTGTAAAAAACTTTTATCACCCTTGTCTTGCATGTCAGATTAGGGTGTGTGTTTACTATGGGTAATATGATGCTTGTGTGTTGCGTGGTTGACTTGAATGATGGAATCACATTAAAAGCAAGAAAACATGCACATTGCATTGGGATGTTTTTTGCCTTACCTGATTTTTCTGCACACACTTGCATTGGCTTTTGTATGGAATTTTCGAATACTTAAAGAGCCCCTATTATGCATTAAAAAGGATCATACTGTGGTTTTAGGGGTCTCCAACAACAGGCTGATATGCATGCAAGTTCAAAAAACACTTTTATTGTCTTATAATATGCATTTATTTTTACCTAATTATCCCAGCGACTCCCATATGATTCGTTCAGCGATTCATTTGTTTCCAAACCCCTCTTTAGCGCGACCACATCGGTCCTTCACAGCCAAATTCATTTGAAGCACTATGAGTCGACTCTTTTATAGATTAATCAATAGTTTTAAACACTGCCCACTTTCAGATTTAAGCCTTAGCTGGATATTTCACTTCACTTAGAGCTGTGTTACGCACTACATGGAAGGCCATTTTCAAAAACCCATAATAGGGGCTCTTTAACTTCACATTTAATGTGAAACCAGCATAAATGGCAATAGGTCATACTGCTGCACCCAGACCTGTTGTGGAAGAGAAGACAAAGGTGCATTTTTACAGTTTTTTGGCACACAAAAGTGTTCTTGGAGCTTTGTGTGATTACAGTTGAACCACTGAAGTCACATGAAATGTTCTGACAATGGTTTTGGTTCCATTTCTGGACTTTGATGTCCAGAAATGGCTCTGGACCCTTCTTGGAGGTGAGTGAGCTCTCGGATTTCATCAAAAACAGGGTATATACAGGAATCAGAGAGTGCAATTCAATAAGACTCTTTCCATACATTTTAATCACCACCTTGGGTTTCAACCAGTAACATTGGTGACATTTTAACTTACAGTATATTTACTAAATACTGATTGTAAGAAACTAATCTTAAAATGTTAATTCAGCAGGTGGCGCCTATAAAACAGCAGGAATAACGGTGTTGCCATGGTTACTGCAGTAAACAAAGAAGCATGATGTCAAATCTAGCAGGATTCTATCGATTTCATAAACTACACAGCACCCCAATATTCGCAGGTTAAATTCAGGCAAACTTTAGCATACTACTATACATTGTATAATCAAAAATGTTACAAAATTTAATACCTTGTAAAATAGCATTTATTGCTTTTTAATCCTTTTAAAGGCCTTACACTTCTCTAAATTTATTAAAAACTTTTAATACTTTTTAAGACCTGCTGACACCCTGAAAAATCTCTTAATTTATGTTCTAAAGGTGAACGAAAGGTCTTAGTCGTTTGGAACAACATGAGTAAAACTGAATTTTCATTTTTGCGTGAACTAACCCTTTAAGTTTTGACATTTGCATGCCTCATAACAACAGTCTTGAGGGCATTTCTACAACCAGCCAAGCATGTTTAAGTACTGGATAAGCTGTTCCCAACCCAAGGGCAAAGGGAACTATCAAAACAAGGTTGCCTCTTGAGACCGTTTCTGTCTACGGAGGATTTAATCATCCAACCATTGTAAGCTATAGGTGATGTTAAGCATAATAGGAGCGATTAGAATTATTCATGACTTGCATGTTGGATAAACACTGTCCTCATAAACATTAGGACATGCAGACTAATCATCATCTGTATTCTCAGAGTTCTTGTGGTGTCTTTTAGACGGTGGCAGCAGATGTGTGGGCAGCTCATGAGGAAGCCCAAAACCTTCCAATTTTACCTCAATGAGATGGCCGGCCAAAGCAAACTCCTCATCGTCCAACTTACCATCACAATCCACATCTGCCAGCTTCCAGATTCGACCCAGGACCGATCTGGGCAGACGAGTGCGCAACATCCACTCCTTCACTTTAGTTCCACTCAGCTTTCCCTCATGAGGTGAGAGGTTGTAGAAGATCTCGTCGTACTTTGCTTTATCTTTTGACACCACCCATTCTTCATTTGACACCTGATCAATTTCTCCATTGGATCCAGAGTGATGAAACGGGTTCCCCACAATAAACGGGCCCCTGTGAGACCCTAAAGGTCCTCCTTGTATTAAAAGTTGATCAGCTGCTTCTTCTTCCTCTTGGCGTAGAAGAAGCATCAGCTTGGCAATGTCGGTGTTTAGGAGCTCATCCAACCCAGCCAAAAGCTTAGGCTTAAGGCCTTTAAACTTGAAGTCATGACTCATAAGTCGCTCCTGTGTGCGATGGAAAAAATAAAAATGCTTATCAGACCGATATCATATACTGCAGTGTTTCTCAACCACGTTCCTGGAGGACCACCAGCTCTGCACATTTTCTATGTCTCCTTAACCAAACACACCTGATTCAGAACATCAGCTTATTAGCAAAATCTGAAAGACCTGTAATGGATGTGACAGACTAAGGAGACATCCAAAACATGCAGTGTTGGTGGTCCTCAAGGAACGTGGTTGAGAAACACTGATATACTACTATTAAAAATAAAGAGGGGTTTTGTAGAAGATCAGAGTTTCTCAATCCCGGTCCTCACGCCCCACTGATCTGCATATTTTGCATGTTTTTCTTATTTAACACAGCTGATTTGGATATCCAGCTCGTTTGAAGAGCTTCGTGCATGAACTGTGTTTTGATTGATAGGTTTCTAAAGAGTGTGCATTGATATCTAGTCCCTCCTCCTTCATTGCTCTCTACCTGAGCATGAGAAACCTTTTATTTCACTTCAGAACTTTCATTCACATTTTTACACAACGGCACTGCCTGCAGCGTCTTCTTACTAGAGAAGAGTGAAGTGTGACATAATAAACCTCTGTTGTCCTAAATACAATATAAATTCACATATCACACACTAAATGCCATTTGATTGAAACATATATGTTCCCTTTAAACTGAAAACATGGCAGAATATCCTGTGGAGTCCACTTTGCACGGCACTTATTGTTGAATTAGAACAAACGTCTGAAGAGAAACATAGGAAATGTGCAGTGCGGTTGGGGGCGAGGTCTGGGATTGAGAAACGCTGCCAAATAAGAACTCTTTTTGGTTCCCCACAGAACCTTTCTGTTCTCATAAAAACATTTTTCAAAGTGTTAAGAACATTTAAAGGTCCCGTGAAGTGCTTTTAAATGTGCATTTTTATTTGATGTTTGACGTAATCTCAACCAAAACACGAAGAGAGGGTGGGACAGAGTAGCTACTCCCTTTTTTAATAATAATAATAATTCCTTACATTTATATAGCGCTTTTCTAGACACTCAAAGCGCTTTAAACAATAGGGGGATCTCCTCATCCACAACCAGGTGCACATGAGGTGTACCTGAGGTGATCATTGTAATTTATCCTGTTGTTCAGCTGTGAGAAATAGAAGCCGTTTCTAAAATATTAATTTCAGGTGTTGGTTAGGACAAAAACTCCTTTTAATATGGAGAATATTCCTTCTATCGCGTGCCTTTGCTTTTATTTAGGACAACAAAGGCTGATTTAAATCGTGGTGTTGTCAATCTGGCAACCTGCTCCTGCGTGTGTTTTGTACCAGAGGTGCAATACCTAGTTCAACCACTGGGTGTCAAACTTACATACTGCTCCTTTAAGACTGTGCTTGTAATGCTTATAGTACTGAAGAAAGCAAATAAATCCTAATAAATATGCTTGACTGTGAAGTATTTAAACATCTGAACCTGCATCATGGCACAATCTGGGAAATCTCCTGGTGAAATCTGATGGCGCTGTTGGATTCTCGAATAGATGGTGGGAAGGTCATAGATTAGATCTCGCCGTTTCTTTCCTCTGCAGAAAACAACAGGCATCTCTTCTTTTAAACAGCTGATGATATAAGCATGGGCCTGTGGGTGAAGAAAAGAAATAGGAGAAGTCATGTTAATGTTTTAGTAGGACATCAACAGGTGGAAACCAAAGAAGCAGATCAGTTTCAATAAAAGAAACAACCATTATTTACAAAGTGCAGGTTTAAGCAGATGCAGCAATGTTTGAGCATATACCGTGTGGTATACTGCATGACTAATAATTACAAGGATATTATACCCAAAATGGAAATTCTGTCATCCGTTACTCAACCTCTTATCATTCAAAACACAGAAGACCTTTGGGGACACAAATAAAAAAAAATTTGGACACCTGAATTTTTTGTCCATCATTGAAGGTCAAAAAGTTTATATATGCACAATGAAGGAAATCCATTAATTCAGTGGTTTAAACCAAGCCTGATGGAGAAATGAAATCGCTGGAAGAACAGATTATTTGTTAATTCAACTGTTTGTCAGCAAATTTGACCTCTTCCCAACAAGGAAAACCACCAACAATCAAGAAGGCATGATTATATGGTGTCATGGCTTTGCAATTAAAAAATGTTGTTATAATGGAAGTCAGTGGGGCAAAAACAGCCACTAACATAACGAAAGGGTAGTAAATTTGCCCAGAGTGTTTTGTTGAGGATTTGAACATTTTCAAAGCATTTTCCCCAAATATGTGTCAAAATAAGATTTGTCACCAAAAATCATTCCATTTGCTGAAACACAGAGAAAGTTGTGGTCAAATTAAGACTCAAAATCACCTCAGAGTAGATTAAAACATCCCCAACAGCACATAAGGGTTAATTAAGAAAAAAAAAAAAGGGTCTTATGCATTTAGATTTTGGAAAGACATTAAGGTGAGTTAAGGATGACAGAATTTATATTTGTGAACTAACCCTTTAGGATGTCGCATATACCATGTATACAACTATGAAAAAATTGAGACCACTAAAAAATGTTCTGGTTTCTCTGGAATTTGCTAACTAACTAACTAACTAACTAACTAACTAACTAACTAACTAACTAACTATCTTTTATACAATTACATAAAAGGTAGCATGTTTTCAGACATGTCTGTATTCATTTTTAGACCACACAATATGGAAATTTCAACTTCACAACTGTTAATAAATCAATATTTTGTGAAATAACCCTGGTTTTTTCAAATAACAACAAATGAAAACATTTATTTTGACCAGCTTTCATTTTATGGAAAAAATATTTTGATGTAAAAAAAAAAACATAAATAGATTTTAAAGTATTGTTAAAACATATGGGAAGATTGTTAGCATCACTTTAAATAACTTGAACGACTCATAGCCAGGATTTTGAAGAAGGCTGAGTTAATTATAAATTATCCTTGCCAGTTTTTAAGTTGATTGTAAAATGTTTATTTGTATGCCTTTATAGGACCAATAGATTTGACATTTTTCCTAAAATAGAAATGCTGAACATTACAAATGCATACAGTATCTGCTCAGATTTTCTCAATTCATTAGATGACCTCAATACCAACTGACACGGATTAAAAAGTAAATTTTTTATTGTTTCACAGAACTAAACCAGCAGTGGAAAGCAGAAGTGCATGTCCTCACCCTCACAAGGCGTGCTCGTTTCACCAGATCATTCAGTTTTCTCAGGGCAGAGTTTCGTGGCAGGTTCTGAAGGTCTGCAAAAAGATCTCCCTCCTCTCGCTCAAACAGTTCGCGGTTGTCTGTGATTCGCATCGGAGAGGACCAGAAGGAGCCGATGTAGACCCTCAGGACCTCCGGGGTGCAGAAGACCTTTCCGAGAAACCACATGAGGGCGCCGTAGACCCGCATCAGCTCCTGCGAGTCCACCATGTCGGCCTTGTTGAGCACCACTCGGAGCTTGTCCTCATTGCCTCGTAATGCCATTATAGTGCGAGAAAACTCATCAGAAATCTCCAGTTTGTGTGCATCACACAGGAGGATGATGCGGTCAACATGCTCCGCAAACCAGCGGATAACTGAAGGAAAGTCATAACCTGATGGAAGAAAGAGTAAAAAAAATAAATATATATACACACAGTTGAAGTCAAAATTATTAGCCCTCCTGTGACTTTTCTTTTCTTTTTCAAATATTTTCCAAATGATGTTTAACAGAGCAAGGAATTTTTCACAGTATTTCCGATAATATTTTTTCTTCTGGAGAAAGTCTTGTTTTATTTAATCTAGAATAAAAGCAGTTTTTGACTTGCCTAATTAGCCTTACTTGCCTAATTACCCTAATTAAGCCTTTAAATATCACTTTAAGCTGAATACTAGTATATTGCAAAATATCTAGTAAAATATTCTGCACTGTCATCATGGCAAAGAAAAAAAGCAATCAGTTATTAAAAATTGGTTTTTAAAACTGTTTAGAAATGTGTTGAAAAAAAATCTTCTTTCCGCTAAACAGAAATTGGGGGAAAAAAATACAGGGAGGCTAATAATTCAGGAGGGCTAATTGTTATGACTTCAACTGTATATATATGCATTGAAAAATATATTTGGCTAATTATTGTGGAAGAAAATACATTGTTACATTAGAAGAAAATCTTTATTTAATGTCTAAAAGGTCTAAACTAAGGCAAGCAACATAAAAAAGTTCCCCTGAACATATTTGAAAATATTCCCCATGAAAATATTTTTTAGATTGCAGTTCTTTTAAATCATTTTCATTTTAAATAATGGATACTTGCAATCTATTGTAAGTTTGGAAATGTATTTTCTTGACTGTGAAATACATTCTAAAATATACTGCGGGATATAAAGAAAGACATATTTAAAAAATATATATATATATATAAATAATTTTTATTCCATCCTTACAATTACAAAATATATTATTCAATTCATCTGTTTTTCTATAGTGCTTTTACAATGTGGATTGTGTTAAAGCAGCTTAACATAAAAGTTCTAGTAAATTAAAATTGAAAATGTGTTCAGAGTTGAAGTTCAGTTTGGTTCAGTTCAGTGTGGTTTAATTTTCACTGCTAAAAAGTCCAAACATTGAAGAGCAAATCCATCGATGCACAGCTCCACAAGTCCCAAACCAAGCAAGACAGTATATTAGTTAGCATATACACTGTATATTATTTAGCATATATGTGTCACAATAGGGATGAATTGCAACAAACAATAAAAAATGACTAACCATCATATGTACCATCAACTAACAGACTTGTGGAAGAGGCTTTTTATGAAGGAAAGCTGTTCACTTTCATAAGTAATGCCCCTTTTAAACCCATTCCCTCCCTGAAGTGTACTAAAACCTCGGTTTGGCGTTCCCCTTATAGTGTGCACATACTGTACTGTAAAGTGCACCAAGAGGCATTTCAGTCTTTTGAAAGTGACATCAGTGAGAAGCAATTTGGCTCCACCTCAAAACTTAACATAAAAAGTATGACAGCAGGTCTGTTTTTCATATTATGATTTGCATGCATTTTAAACCTTCATTTGTTGTTTACAGCTGGTGTTTTCAATTTTCAAAATAGGGTCAGCAGGTTGCAAGGGAGTGCTAAGGGGTCCATGTAAATTTTTGTAATATATATATATATATATATAAATATACATACACAGTATATATATATTTTAAATAATTAAAAAAAATAATGTATAAAAATATATAATATGTTATATGTTAAGATAAATTAACATATCTGTACAGCAGAAATAAATAAATAAATTGGATTAATAATCTAAAAAATGTTAAAACCAAAAATATATATGAAGTTCATGAAACAGAAGACAATGATAGTATCGGTTCATTTAAATAGTAAGAGAAAACTGGTCTTTTTGTGACTTTTTCATCTTCCAGGTTTAAAATCTGCACCAAATCAACATTCCAGAAAGTGTAATAAATAAACAAATAAACATCCTATTTATAAAACTGTTTGTTTGTTTTTACATTTAAATCGGGCTTTATACAACAAACTGCTTTTACGTTTTAGTATGGGGGTCCAGGGCATGAGGATGATCATATTTGGGGGTCCCTGGCATCTAAAAGATTGAGAAAGAGAGATTTGAATTTATTGCCATATCTGCTTCTCTGGATATTTCATGGCAAAACCAGATAAAAATTACAACATTTTGTAAATATCAGTTTTCCTTAAAACAAAAAACAAACAAAAAAAAAGATTTAAATAAAATTACATATAAATAAATTATATATTAATAAATAAATCAATATATTCATCATCATAAGACATCATCAGCAAAAAGTAATACATAAGGTCTAAAACCTTTGTTTTTTAGGTTTACGTTTGCTAAAAATGGACATTTAAAAAAATATATCTCTCTCCAGATAAAAATCGTTGTCCGATAACATAAAAATAGGGCATTCCAAAAGTATATGTTTAACAGTTTGGTTTCTGTTGCAATATTGACATTTTGGGGGAACTTCTCCTTTTAGTAAATGTCCATAAGCGAGTCTTGTATGTCCGATACGGTATCTTGTCGAAACAGCCTCATCATGTCTTGAGTTAAAAAAAGTAGTTTGATTTTATTCCTACTACTGGCTGGATTTCAAACAGTTTATGAACCCTGAAAAACAGTGGCTTACAGCATTGTTTATGATGTACATGACGTACCTCTGTACATTTTGCGTTTGGCCACTGACAGGATCCCTGGTGTGTCGATGATGCTGATGCTCTCTAGGACCCGGTTGGGCAGATGTACACACTGGAATCTGAAAAACAACAGATGAGCATTGTTTATCACAGCATTCCAACTGTTTTATGCAAATTCAGTATCTTTCAAATTGACAGGACATGGTGGACAAAAAAAACATCTACAGATGCTTTCTCAAAGGGATGCAGTCAGCAGAGCCAAATAATGATGCATTAGCTGAGGTTTTCTTCTCCTGGCTTCGTCCACCGAAGTGATGTGTGCTGTTGGAGCGATTCTAACTGTTTCAACAGGGTTTCCCACTGTGATTATTATTTCTTCTTGTTGCATCATTGCTTACAGTTGAAGTCAGAATTATTAGCCCTCCTGAATTATTAGCCCATCAGTATATTTTTTTCCCAATTTCTGTTTAACGGAAAGATTTTTTTTAACACTTTTCTAAATATAATAGTTTTAATAACTAATTTCTAATAACGAATTTCTCACATCATAGCTATGATGGCAGTACATAATATTTTACTAGATATTTTTTCAAGATACTAGTATTCAGCTTAAAGTGCCATTTAAAAGCTTAACTAGGTTGATAAGGCAAGTTAGGGTAATTAGGAAAATCATTGTATAACAATATGTTCTGTAGACAATTGAAAAAAATATTGCATAAGGGGGTCAATAATAACACCTTAAAATGGTTTTATAAAAATTTAAAACTGTTTTTATTCTAGTCAAAATAAAACAAATAAGACTTTCCCCAGAAGAAAAAATATTATAGGAAATACTGTGAAAAATTCCTTGCTCTGTTAAACATAATTTGGGAAATATAAAAAATAAAGAAATTATAATAATTTGACAGGAGGGCGAATCCTTTTGACTTCAACTGTATGTCTCGCTCACCGATTGAGGAAAGTTGTTCCAAATGGGCTGAGTTTGCGAAAAGGCTTGTTGGGATCTACAGTTAAAGCATTGCCATGAATAATTCCCTCCATCTCTCCATGCATTATAGCAGTGAAACTGTCGGTTGTGGGTTCTGGACCAACTCGGCTTCCAGGATACTCCTGTTCAAGAAGATACCTGTTGAACATAAGAAAGCATTACTTAAAGGGAATATTTATTGCACTCTAAAATATGTAAGAGATAATCAACAGATTGCCATCATTAAGTAAGGGATAAAGTACAGTCGTGGCCAAAAGTTTTGAGAATTACATAAATATTGGAAATTGGAAAAGTTGCTGCTTAAGTTTTTATAATAGCAATTTGCATATACTCCAGAATGTTATGAGGAGTGATCAGATGAATTGCATAGTCCTTCTTTGCCATGAAAATGAACTTAATCCTAAAAAAAAAACTTTCCACTGCATTTCATTGCTGTCATTAAAGGACCTGCTGAGATCATTTCAGTAATCGTCTTGTTAACTCAGGTGAGAATGTTGATGAGCACAAGGCTGGAGATCATTATGTCAGGCTGATTGGGTTAGAATGGCAGACTTGACATGTTAAAAGGAGGGTGATGCTTGAAATCATTGTTCTTCCATTGTTAACCATGGTGACCTGCAAAGAAACGCGTGCAGCCATCATTGCGTTGGATAAAAATGGCTTCACAGGCAAGGATATTGTGGCTACTAAGATTGCACCTAAATCAACAATTTATAGGATCATCAAGAACTTCAAGGAAAGAGGTTCAATTCTTGTTACGAAGGCTTCAGGGCATCCAAGAAAGTCCAGCAAGCGCCAGGATCGTCTCCTAAAGAGGATTCAGCTGCGGGAACGGTGCAGAGCTTGCTCAGGAATGGCAGCAGGCAGGTGTGAGCGCATCTGCACGCACAGTGAGGCGAAGACTTTTGGAAGATGGCCTGGTGTCAAGAAGGGCAGCAAAGAAGCCACTTCTCTCCAGAAAAAAACATCTGGGACAGATTGATCTTCTGCAAAAAGTATGGTGAATGGACTGCTGAGGACTGGGGCAAAGTCATATTCTCCGATGAAGCCCCTTTCCGATTGTTTGGGGCATCTGGAAAAAGGCTTGTCCCGAGAAGAAAAGGTGAACGCTATCAGTCCTGTGTCATGCCAACAGTAAAGCATCCTGAGACCATTCGTGTGTGGGGTTGCTTCTCATCCAAGGGAGTGGGCTCACTCACAATTTTGCCCAAAAACACAGCCATGAATAAAGAATGGTACCAAAACACCCTCCAACAGCAACTTCTTCCAACAATCCAACAACAGTTTGGTGAAGAACAATGCATTTTCCAGCACGATGGAGCACCGTGCCATAAGGCAAAAGTGATATCTAAGTGGCTCGGGGACCAAAATGTTGAAGTTTTGGGTCCATGGCCTGGAAACTCCCCAGATCTTAATCCCATTGAGAACCTGTGGTCAATCCTCAAGAGGCGGGTGGACAAACAAAAACCCACCTGGATTTACTTTATCCTGCTTTTTACATGGCTACTTGCCACAAAATATAAAAATTAAACACAGAACATTGTTCTGAGCTATTAATTGTTCAATTAAACAAAAGGTGACAGAAACAAAAAATGCTGAATAGAACATACACTAACCTACATATTTTTCAGTTACAAGATGGCACCAAACAGCAAAAACAGTCAAAAATAGAGTGTGTCCTCTCTGCAGGACATCTAGCAATAACAGCGGCCTGACTGACAAGCTTATAAATATAGCCGTAAACTGTGAATTCAACAGTCAAGAGGATTCAAAGTACCTGTATGAGCTTGTGTTATCAGTTTCATGGGTTGTTATCTGGGAATAACATACCTTGGAATGTAGCGACTAACCAATCAGAATCATGTATTCCAGACAGCTGTGTAGTAAACGATTTTAAATGCAGGATGCGACAAAAAACACCCAACGTGAAATGCATTTAAAATCCTTTAATTTACGGCAGGTCATTGATTATCCTGCAGTCATTTGCCAAGTTATAGACAAGTTAATACTATGCACATGACACAGGCACATCTAATAGTGCATAGTAGCATGTTTTAGCTACCTCTTCGCAAATATTTTTGATCATATTTGGGAGTTGGTTAATCCCATCAGCTCACTGGTGAAGCAAGCCCAGGTCAATGAGTTATTATGGTTACTACTAATGTTTGTGGGAACTGTATTTGTTTCAAATTGTGGTCAAATGAACTGAAACTATCTCTGCATTAAGGAATTTTTTTTGTTGCAAACCTCATCAAGAATTCCACCAGACCATGGAATAATATTATTTATTCAACACGACCTCACGGCAGTTCGTTACTTTTTGATTTAGTGGGTAATTCATATGAATTCGTACAATCTCATTCGCACAATTTAGTACGATTTGCTCATCCCCCAATGACGGTTGGATTTAAAGGCGGGGTTGGGTGCCACACCTGCTTTTGAAAATCATACATTGTCGTAAGACTCGAATTACCCGAATTTAAGTACGAATTAGCCACTAAACTGACAAAACGTAAAACAGTTACGTTTCCTCGTGAGATCAGGCTGTATTTATTACACAGCTCTCTGGATTTGGATTGGTTTACCAGATAACGACAAATCATCTTGACCACTAGTGATTATTATTGTATTATAGTGTATATATATTGTACCGATTACCGATTATTATTGATTATTGTCACTGCTGTTCTTGATTGTTTGGCACTATGTTGCAACTAAATAATAAAAAATGGAAGGATAGTGTAGGCTGCATTCAGTCAATTTTTCTGCATTCTTTACATTTAATTAAAGAGTTAGTAAATTATTACAGCTCAGATAAATGTTTGTTGTGGGATAATGCACATCCAGCTGGTTGTTTTCGCAGAAGAAATCCTTTAAGTCTTAACAGCCTGATAAGCCTGTCTGGCTTTACTCCTTTATTCTACGGGAACAACCAGCTTGAAGTAGACTACATTATCCCTTGCATAATCCCTTAAACAGACATAAGGTACCACAAGGTAATACTCTTTAGTGTCTCGAAGGACAGTGTCTTTACAGTGTGTTAAATAAAATATAACATACTGTATAATGTGGTCTCACAATGTAAGGTGCATTATGCAAAAATTATTATAGGTATTGACTTAAAACATAAAACAGCTACTTTTTGTCTCTTAATTAGAAGCAGCACACGAGAAAGAAAACTATACATCAGCAATATTTTAAAGTGTACTATTTTAATTTATGAATACAAATGTATGTGTGCAATATATATCAAAAATGGCAAAAAGTTTGTCTCATCACAATCAGTTATGAATTACATTAATAAAGAAATTATTCATCCTATATTTTGAACTCAAAATTTACATTTATCAAAAAGATGCCACCGGATTTGTTGATCGTTACATTTCTATTGTAAAACCGTTATTAAATTAAATAAAAAATACATT
This sequence comes from Danio jaintianensis, assembly GCA_903798115.1. Lineage (NCBI taxonomy): Eukaryota > Metazoa > Chordata > Actinopteri > Cypriniformes > Danionidae > Danio > Danio jaintianensis. The sequence goes on from CAIGQV010018170.1 coordinate 9,576,143, forward strand.
TTAAATGAAGTGAAGTGAAGTGAAGTGAAGTGAAGTGAAGTGAAGTGTAGTGTGGCCAAGTATGGTGTCCCATACTTGGAATTTGTGCTCTGCATTTAACCCATCCAAGTGCACACACACAGTTAGTGAACACACACATACCGTGAACACACACCCGGAGCAGTGGGCAGCCATGCTGCGGCGCCCGGGGAGCAGTTGGGGGGAACGGTGCCTTGCTCAAGGGACTCACCTCAGTCGTGGTATTGAGGGTGGTGGAGAGTGCTGGTCATTCACTCCCCCCACCCCCAATTCCCGCTGGTACCGAGTATCGAACCAGCAACCTTCGGATCACGAGTCCAACACTCTAACCACCAGGCCACGACTGAAATATGTAGCTACTTACATCTTACCCTTTCTCTTAGCACACCTTAAATATAATCAAATTTTTCTTAAGAAAACAATAAATAAATAAGTAGAATAGAATATAACAGAACTGAATAGAGTAGAATACAATACAATAGAATGGGGATGAAGAGATTATAACATGGAAATAGATGTCAGATATATCTTAATCGAGTTAATATCCTTTTGTGTAGCCAATTGATTATTCTTATTGTTAATTATTCACCTGATAAAAGTGGTCTTGCCTGTAGAGCACTGACCCAACACTAGTATCATGGGTTTGTTGTCAAAGTCTGCATCTTCAAGGCTTGATGAGTGGAAATCTGAGAAACCGTAGTACTTCTCTAGCGGGAGCAGTTTTTGCCGATAGAGGATTTTCAAAGCCTCGGTTACTGTATGAACTGCCTTCAGACATTTACCACCCCTGTTCTTCATTGCTTTGGCAGACATCGGGCTGTGGAGCTTTAAAGATATTTCCTAGACACAAAATAATAAACAAATATATGTTTTTTTTAATATATGTATGGATGTGGATGTGTATGTATGGATGTGTATGTATGAGTGTGTGGATGGGTGTATGGATGGACAAATAGATGGATGAATGTGTGTATGGATGGACACATGAATGGATGAACGTGTGTATGGATGGACGGACGGGTGAATATGTGTATGTATGGATGGATGGATGAATGTGTGTATGGATGTATGGATTATTTGTGTGCATGGATGGACGGATGGACGGACGGGATGGACGGATGAATGAGTGTATGGATGGACGGATAGATGGATAAATGTGTGTA
>CAIGQV010018170.1:9577677-9590796 GCA_903798115.1 Danio jaintianensis
GTATGTATGGATCAATGGATGGATGGATTAATGTGTGTATGTATGGACGGATGGACTGATGTATGAATGTGTGTATGGATGGACATACGAATGGATAATTGTGTGTATGGATGGACATACAGATGGTTGAATGTGTGTATGGATGGACATATGAATGGATGAATGTGTGTATGGATGGATGGATGAATGAATGTATAGATGCATAGATGGATGGATGAATATATGGATGGATGGATGAATGTGTGTATGTATGGACAGATGGACTGATGTATGAATGTGTGTATGTATGGACGGATGTATGAATGTGTGTATGTATGGACGGATGGACTGATGTATGAATGTGTGTATGGATGGATGGATGAATGACTGAATAGATGTATGTATGTATAGATGTATGTATGTTTAGATGTATGTGTGTATGTATGGATGGATGGATGGATGATGGATAGATGGACGGACGGACGAATGAATGGGTGTATGGATGGATGGATGGATAGATGAATGTATGTATGTATGCATGTATGCATGTATGGCTGAATGGATGGATGCATGGATGGAAGGATAGATGGGTGAATGTATGTGTGGATGCATGTACGGGAATGTGTGGATGGATGGATTTGTTATAGAATCTGAGAATATTTCAATCAATGCATATTTTCTCTATCTATTCCTTTTAAATTGACAACGACAAAGTCAGAAGCATTCAAATCTTATACTGCATGCTCCCACAAATCAAATTTAACAGTCAAAATGCAGCTGGACTCACTTTGACGGTGCTGTTAATCGAACAGATGTGCTCTTAATGGTTACTCGAGACACATCTAGAACAGAAGGGAGGAGGCCACACTTTCTCAGGACTCTCTCAGATTTGCCTGATGGGGAAAAAAAAAACCATGGAGGTCCAAATGGGTGGAGTGAGACCCATGAAGCATACAGAGATGATAGTGTCATGACATCTGGCGTCTGGAGCTCTGCCTCAGAACTCAAATGTATTAGGATCCCATGAAAGAGTTTAAATGGACAATCCGCTCAGGGTGGACATGAGACTGTGGGGATTATTTCCTCTTACTTCAAAACTGAGACATGAACATATGCATACATTGTAATACTAATGTTAGTAGATTTTTTTTTTTTAAATGCATAAATACTGTATAATGAGTAACATTTATAAATAATAAGGGCTTAGACAAAGCAGACTGTGTTTTAAGATCACATTGGAAACCCAGTCTTTCATTTTAAAGCAGAATTAGTACATTTATTTAGCAATAATGAGTAATACTCAACAGCTAATAAACAGACACATGTTGGGATTTCATGTTTTATCGACACTTTCAGCAAACATGATTTTTATATTTTAAAAAACAGCATATTCTGTATAACCTCTAAATAAATCTCACAGAACACTTTCTGCATTTTTGTACGATCTTTAAATTGATTTTTTTTAATACAACCAAGGGAAAAACCAACAGATCAAAATATTCCCCATAACACACACACATATATGTTAATTAATAATATTAAAAATATATTACCTGTTTAGGTCCAGCTGAGATTTCCTTTAGTGATGCAACAACAGCTGTTCTTTACCACATCATTTATTCTTTCTTAGTAAAACCACACACATTGCATGTTGAGGCATTCCTTTCAGATATTATAATTGTAGTTTTTTCGAGGGTAGTGATGTGCAGAAGTCCTTTTGCATGCAGATACTGAGTGCTGTGTGAAGCCAGATCTTCTCCTCTCCAGTCAGAAACTGCAAATCTGTCAGCATCGTCAACCATTTTCCACACCCATTGCACTGCGCCTCCACGTCTTTTGTTCCAAGAAATTATAAGGCAGAGGACATATTAAACCAAATAATTATTTTGAGATTAACAACTAAAACATCATTCTGGAAATAAAATTAGTGAATGCAGTCAATTGTGTAACATGATCTTCCTGTTGGCTATTGGAGAAAAGATTGTGTGGACAACACTGTTAACGCAGTAGCTCAGCACACTTATTTCTGTTACAAATTGATGTTGCTTTCAATTTTTTTAACTATAACCTAAGCGATTGAGTGCAAAAAAGGTGTGCTGTTGTTGTGCACTCTGAAAAATCAAGATTCAAAAAAGGGTTTTTTCGCAGCAGCACTTTAAAGAGGCTATTTGGATTATTAAAATATTCTTATGCTATGAAAGAACAGAGATGAATGAAAACATCTTTTGAACTCTAAATTCCTCCGTCATAGGACCCAATCACATTTTATATTAAATACATTTTCTTTATTACTGCTTTGTATCAATGTGAAAAGTGCTTTGCCAATAAAGTAAACTGAACTGAATTAAATTAAATTAAACTAACCCCCCAAATCCTTATATGCATTTAAATCAAAACAGTGTAAAATTAATAAATAAACTAGATTTACAGGGCAAACCACACTGAACTTTTCAGGAAAAATAAAGGTAGGTCTGAATGGCATGGCTTCAAAATGATAAGAAGAAAATAATACAATTGACAATTTACTCACTTTATTTGTGCCTCATTGTAACCTTCATTTATTTTCTTTTATTAAGAAAATTAAAAAGTACAAGCTTCTGATCGATTGATTTGACTATTTTGCAACAAAAGCTGTGAAATGCACTACTGTACGAACGTCAGAAATGAACGTCACAGACTGTTTTGCACGTGGAAAAAAAAACAATACTTACACTACTACTAATATTCACCAACAGCCCGCTTAAACTCTATCAAAAGCTACTTATAGCCGTATTATAAGCTAGTATCAAATGTGTTATAGGATAATAAGCTAATTGTAAGTTAATTAAACAAAGGACAAAGAACGGAGTGACGAGAAGGATCCGACCACAAGGGGGAGATCGTGAATCAAAAATGTACAACAAACAACGTAGTTAACAGACCATTTAAAAGTAAATAAGGTGGAAACAAGATTGAGAAGAATAACTGAATGTGGAACCAAATAAAACACCCATAGAGGCCTTTAAAGTCGTCACGAAACTACTGAATAAGGTAACTTTCAGGACGTTAATCCACACCACAATACAAGCGAATCGGTTCTTCCAATCGGTTAATTGAATCGCAAAGCTTCCCTTCGAGTTTCTGTCGTTTTCTGACTTTTCCCAAATAATCAGCGCACTTTCGACCCGACACGCAAATCTTGATGAACATGTAAACAATCATTCACATACGCAATTTATTAGATTACAATCCGGGTTTAAAATTTGACCTGGTTTTGCTAATGATTTATGCGTTTAAAACATGAATAATTGACCTAACGTTCGCACTATTTGCTCGCGTTTTTGCAAATAGCGCCACAATTTTTTTTAGCTAGCACTAGCATTAGCTCATGAAATGTGGATTTTTCGCTTATGACATAGTACGAAATTATTGTTATTACTGAATGTCTCCATTGTTCAACAGGAAAACAACTAAGCAGTCAGCGAAGAAGATGCAAGATCCCTCAGATGCTCGCAACGTGTCTAACGATGCAACTTACATATCAACATCAGAGCTGCCAGTCAGAAGTTCAAAACTGTGGCTAAACACCATGTCTGATTCAAGTAATAAACTTTTTTTTAAAACATATTAGGGGCCAGTTTCAGAAAGGAGGTCATGTAAAAACTCTAGGATATTTAGGTTAACCCTGAAACGAGGGAAACTCTCGGAAGTGGGTTAAATCAAGCTAATTTCGAAAAGGGAGATAACTTATACTCAGAGTCATTTACCGTGGTAAATTACTCTGTAAACCTAACCTTGTCAGGAGCAGGTTTTCTTTAATAAACCCAGAATGTCTTTTGCTTTCCTTCACCTTTTTAAAGTGCAAGCAATGTTTATACTTCATTCATTGACCATGCTGCAAAAATTATTAGATTACCAAGTATTTTATTGTATTTAAAGTATAAATACTTTTTTAAAAATGTAATCAAGATATTAGATATGGTCTTATTTGCTGGACACATCTAAACTAAGTGCATATTCACTCTATTACTTTCTTTCGGCTTAATCCCTCATTTATCGAGGTCACCACAGTGGAATGAACCACCAATTACTCTGATATATATTTTATGCTGTTTATGCCCTTCCAGCCACAACCCAGCACAGAGTACACCAACTGGTGAAACCCCAGTGCTGGGAAACACCCATACACGCTCTTATTTAAACATACATTCATACATTATGGCCAATTTAGTTTATCCAATAATAAGTGCATTTTGCTTAAGTAAATTTGTCTGCAGTGTGGTAATAAAAAAAACTTAATGCAAATCAAAAACCAGATTATTTGGAGTGTCAAAAGCTATGTTTCCATCCACATCTTTTTATGCCCATATCCATTATTATTTATCAAGAGTTCTTTTTTTATAATGCTTTGTGGAAACAGCAAGATGTGCATAACATTTTGGAAATACACACAAAAAACAAACTTATCCACACAAATGAGTAGGATAAACTTTTTATCATGTAAGAGAAAATGTGCATAAACGACGATGGAAACACATTTAATAAAGTGCAAATTAACAGTAGCTGCGCCCTCAGATGACATATGAGGTTAAACTCCAAGTCAGCCTTCTCAGAGTTGCTTGAACTAACCCGAAAACGCAAGAGTTTCCCATCTCAGAGCAAGTAATTTCTCCCAAAAAATACCTGAAATACTGATTCACCTGACCACAGTACACATTTCCACTGTATGATGGTCCATCCCAGATGCCTCCAAGCCCAGAGAAGTTGAAGGCACTTCTGGACACTGTTAACATAGGGCTTCCTTTTGGCACAGTACAGTTTTAACTGGCATTTGTGGATACGTATTGTGGTACTTGACAAAGGTTTGCCAAAGTAGTCCTGAGCCCATGTGGAAATATCACTTATAGATGAATTAGGATTCTTGATGCAGTGTCGCCTGAGGGATTTGAGATCACGGTTGTTCAGCTTAGGCTTTCGCCCTTGTCCTTTACACATGCACTGAAATTCCTCCAGATTCCTTGAATCTTTTAATTATGTTATGCACTGTTGAAGGTGAAATATCCAAATGTCTTCCTAATGTCTTTCTTTGAGGAACACTGTTTTTAAACATTTCAATTTTCTCATGTATTTGTTGGCAAACTGGTGATCCTCTGCCCATCTTTGCTCCTAAAGGACTAGAGCTTTCTTGGATGCTGCTTTTGTACCAAATCATAATTACAATCACCTGTTGACATCACCTATTTTCTTTTTTCAACTCAGAGTTCAAGTTTAAACTCAGAGTTGGTTGAACCTCCTTATTGAAACATGCCCCAGGTTTCATCTTTTTTGTAGGTTTTTTTTTTTTGTATGTTTATGCTCTTCTGAATGTCTTAATCAGAATAAGCGATTGCATTTCTCATTTGATGCAGAAGGCAGAAAGATGTCCTCATCCAGCCCATCAGTATCTGTCCATCCCAAAACTGAAGATGCTGAGCTCTTGACTCCTGTGGGATCAGACAAGAGAATCAGGGTCTCATCGAATAAGTGTCATGTGTGCAGGAAAGAGTTTAACAGTGCCAGTTCACTTAAAACACACCTTTTGAGCCACAGTCAGGACGTTCCGAATGTTTATGGGGTCTGTCAGAGAGCATTTAAACACCATGATGAGCTGTAAGTATCAAGTGTGTGCTGCAATTTCAGTGATTCGATTATAGAGATTAGAGGTGTTCAATCTGCGGTCCCGTGACAATCGGGGGTCGTAAAGAAGCGTTGAATGGTCTGTGGAAAAGTAAAAGTATCTATAACACTTTTACTAAATTAAACCGGCAGGGGCACGCATTCTGCTTTTTTTAGATTTATGTACTTTTATATGAATACACACAAAGTAGACATCTGTCACTATTTGATTTTACCAATATGATATGGTGTTTAAAGACAATAAAAATAAATTACGTTTTAAATCTGTTAAATAATGCTCTTAGTCTTTCTTTACTGTCGCAAGCAGACCCAGAGAGAAGTTGCTAGTGTTTGTCATCGTAAATTCCATATACCGTTCATTATGGAGGGAAATAATCTCAGGAAAAAGGACTGTGTGCATAATGAGGGACTGTTAATAATTTCAAAAATGCACAGGATTATTTTTAAATAAATTTGCTTTACTAAGTTCAGCTGGTCATTCAAAAAGAATTAGAAATATAAATACATAAACTCTCAGAACAATCCACCACATTTTATAATATAAAATTTTATAATATAAAATAACATTTTATGGACACAAAAATGTCCAGATCCGATCACGTGATCGGAAATCGGGCCCGATCACGCGGTTTCAGACTCGGAATCAGAATCAGACGTTACGTCCCGATTAGGACACGAATATTTATATATGTATATATATTATGCGGTGGCACAGAGTTAGACCTCTTTCTTGACTTCACACAGAAACAGCAACGTGTGAGGCATGACATCACTTTGTTGCAGAGACGCTATTGGTTAAATGCCGGCAAAGTAGAACACGGAAGCAGCTTGAATCGGAAAGCGCGAGTATGTCTGCGGTCTGGAGGTATTATAAAGTTGATGACGACAACATTGCCATTGCCAACATTGTGAGATATGTAAACTTGGCATTGCAAGAGGTGGAAAGGAAAAGGCTACATTTAACATAACAAACCTGATAAGACACCTAAAAAAAAAAAAAAAAAAAAAACGTACAACCTCGATTTGAAACACCACTATTTCACTGAGCAAGCTCTGCCAGCCCTTTATAAGAAGATTTCTGACAAACTACTTGTCCTGTTATAAGACGTACCCCATGTTTCGTTCATCACAGACATATGGAGTTCATCCGTAGCTCCCATGTCTCTTCTAAGCCTTACCGCACAATGGATTGACTCCATACTGGATCTGTTTCTTCGCTCTTCTTTATTCTTTTTTATGTATTATAGAAGTATCGGATCAGGTTTTGGTATCGGTAGATACTCAAAATCAAATGACTCGGACTCAAGGGCAAAAAAACCTGATCGGGACATCCCTATAAAAATATAAAATGTCAAATTAAAGATGCATCATAAGCAATCACTTAATAAATAAGCCTGTTATTCACAGATAACAAACTTCTATGACATCTCAATCCACACTGTGCCCAAATAAAGTGCCTCTTAAAATTATAATTAAGTCTTAAAAATGATACTATTTAATGGCCCGTTTCCACTGAGTGGTATGGTACAGTTCGGTTCAGTACACTTTTATGTCCATTACCACTGTCAAAAGGTACCAAAAAGCGAACCGTACCACTTTTTGGGTACCCTTTCCAAAGTGTACCAAAATAACAGAACGGTACCAAAAGGGTGGAGTTTACAAAGGATTGTCACTAGTGCGTGCAACAAGCCAGGAGAATCAATAAACAAAGGAAGCAACATTTTAAAATACATAGCCGAGACATTACATCGTAATAATATATACAATATAAGATAATAAGACTGTAGGATCAGACCAGATTTAGTACTTCATAGATGTACTGAAATTCATTATAGTAATAACAATATTTGACACATTTATACATTTTTCACATTACAATACCTAAATTTCTTTTAAAAAATTTGGGCTGGGGTCTCCCTGCAATAGCTTGATATTTAGGGATCTGTAGCATCTAAAACAAATATATAAATAAAAATATGGTAAATTTACTGACTGATTTAATTAAATTTCATGTTCAGATTTAGATAAAGCATCTGGAATTGTAGTGCCTCTAAAATATGTTTCTGTTTTGTTTTTGAAATATTTAAATAAGATCTTATACCAGCATAATCATCTCTTCCTCCTTAGCATTTCCCACACGATGACCCACCAGAAGAGAAAGACCTATCAATGCACTCAGTCTGGCTGCCACAAAACCTATGCTGACAGAAACGCTCTAAAAAACCACTGTGCCTTTCGACATGGCATCCAACTCACACCTCCTTCTTCAAACAGCCTCATTTCTAACTATGACCTGCCAGCCTCACCACTGAAGCCAAAGGTCATTAAATCACCGTCCGGCTATTGCAGCCTCTACATCTCCAAATCAAAGCCTGTTTCAGCTCCTGTATTAAAAGCTTCTGAAAAAGTTTTTAGTCCTTTTGACATGGGTGAGCTTAGGTTGGGATGCCACGCAAAAGACACCCAACCGTTTCAGAAAAAATGCCAAGAGCGCCAACTTCAAGAAAGCTGGACTTTAGTGACTGCCAGGGAATGTAATAAGGTTGAACAAAGCACCAAGATATCAACCTCTACACAATCGGCTCTGAGCTGTCATGCAGCTGCAGAAAATCCTGTGGTTTTACAGAAAACTGCTTTGGATTTCCCTGAATCTCACTCTGAAAAATTGACAAAGATGCTGCCATTTCAACCCAACAGAGAAGCAACTACCTTCCATACAAGGTCACCAGCTTCACTCTGTCCCATTCTGCTGAAACCTCCAAACAAGCTAAATCGTCAACACTCCTTTTCCAGTTTTTATCCTTCCGTCCTGCCTGAAACGAAGAGTGGTTTTGAGCGTAACCTTTCAGATCCTGTTCTTCCTCCTTCTCCTGCATCATTGCCCAACAGCAGGAAGAGGAAGTCCAGCTCTATGGATGTCCAGCCTGATGTTACAAATCCTCAGCCCACTTCTCAAAAACAATCGCGTTCTTCCATTCTTGTCTCACCTAGTCAGGTGGCATTTGCATCCTTCAGCACTTTCCCAGGCAATGCATTTTTGCAAAAGGTAAATAACACTGCACTTTTTTCCTATTCACCTTTTCCCCCCACACTTTGCTTATTAATTATGGGAGTTATTTTCATTAAAGTCCACATGGACTGGAAGCTGTGACCGTTTTTTTTTTTTATTGTATTGTGACGCAGTTCCTATAGAAACAGAATATTAAATGAGAAAACAGTGGGCGTGGCTTGTTTTTTCTACTTTGAGCTGATTGGATGTAGTAAAATATGCATTTCATGAAGAAAGATGGGGAAAGGGTTTCGCGAGAGTTATTACAACCTAACAGACACCTCCTCGCCATTTCTGTTTGTTGCCATATATAGTGCTGACAGAGGGGTGTGGTTAAGTATGTTAGCCACGCCCAATACCTCAGACAAATGTAATCTGAGAATTGAACCGAAAACCAAACAGGAAGTTTATTTTCAGATTTTAATTTAAGATTACAAGAGCAATTTAATTTAAGATTTTTTTTTTCTTAATGACATGCACAGATGAATCGTTCACCACAAAACTGGCAACGTGAGCTAACAAAATCAATATGGTTAGTTTTGATTTCATGTAAAAGTTGCCATGAAATCAAAATTGACTTCTTATTTTTATACGTATATAGTAGTTCTTGTTATAAATGATGTATATGTGCACCTTATTATTTTGTAACAATTAATTTGCCCTCATAAACTTTAATCCAACACTATAATATGAAATGCCTACTTTACTACATCCATTCAGCTCACAGTAGAAAAAACAAGCCATGTCCACCGTTTTCTCATTTAATATTCTGTTTCTCTAGGAACTGTTGCAGCTTCCAGTTCATGTGGACTTTAAACCGTAAACAATCACTTGCCAGGTTTCCATCCTAATGTGAAGCAAATCTTTTCATAGTTTGCAAAAATGGAAAAATCCAAAATGTGAAATAGGTTTGTTTGCATCAAGTTGTTAGAGTGGTTGACTCTAGTATTGGTACCCTAGTAACCAACAGTAAACAAGGCAAGCACAATAGAGATAGTTAATTAGTCATGTGGGAGTAATGTTGGCTACGTTAGAGTTTATTTGCCAAATGCGTTTCGATCTCACATTATTCACATTAACCCTTTTGACACAAGTCCAAAACCACCTCAAGCGAGCCTAAAAACGTTATATTTTTTATTCGAAATTTGCCATTTCCACGACTAGTGTCTCATGCGATAATTCAAAATGCTTAAAAAAAAAAACGGGATGTGCTATTGTTCTTCTCACATTTTATCCATCAAAATACTTAGAATTAAGTATTAGAATTAACTAATTATTTTCAGTAGACCATGAATAATGTGGAGGAACAAAATGCAGTGAACTAGTGTCATGTTAAAATACCAAATGTAATGTTACTTTCATGATGGATAAAGATGAGGCACCATCGCACCTCTCACAGTTTTCACTGAATATGAATTATGCTTACCGCTGCCTTATTATTTGAAATGATTTGTTTTAGTTATTTAGAATTGAAGTTCCCCCAAACCAGAAGTGCAACCAATAAATTGAAACGCAGTAGCCATGTGTGGAAAAAGGTGGATATTACCTTTTTTTTTTTTTTTTAAGATAATCACTTTTTAACATTTTATTATGCAGGAGTCTGTTATGAAATCAACCGGAGAAGAACCAAGCTCTGGCATCAGGTTAGAAAATGCAATAAAGCCACATTTTATGGTGATTATTAGCTCCTTTACAAAGTTATAAGAGATCCATGTTGTAAATGTACATACATCAACATTATCATCATTTACTCACCTCATTGTTGTTCCAGACCAGTTTGTATTTCTTTCTTCTGTAAAACACAAAAGGAATAGCAACTTATAGCCAGATTTACTAAACAGGGCAAATTAGCATAATGTAATAATAAACAGGTGCATCTAATCTCTTTTTTTTTTTTACACATATGCAAATACCTGTAAAACAACTAAAGCAAATTCTAAAAAATCATATTGTACTGAGTACTTAATAAATACTGAGTTTTTAAACATCAAAAGAGAGTTTGTAATGGCCTGAATTTGGTCCTGCAACATAAATCCTGTATTCGCAGCTCTAAAAAAAACACACAGAAATTTATATACACTACCGGTCAAAAGTTTGGGGTCAGTAGGATTTTTAAATGTTTTAAAATAAGCTTCTCCTGCTCACCAAGGCTGCATTTATTTCATCAAAAATACAGTACACGTTGTAAAAATGTGAAATGTTATTGCACTATAAAATAACTGTTCAAATGTAGTCTATAATTTAATTTAATAATTTATTCCAGTGATTTTAATTATGAATTTTCAGCTTCAATACTCCAGTCTTCAGAGTCACATGATCCTTCAAAAATCACTCTAATATTAATTATTATTATTATTATTAATGGTAATAGTAATAAAAGCAATAATGACTGGAGTAATCTTTTCATTTAAAACTACATACAAGCAGTTATTTAAAATTGTAATAAATGTTTAATTTTTTTTTACAATTAATAAATGCCGCCTTGATGAACAGAATAATTTTCTTTAAAAAACAAAAACATGAAAAAAAATAAAACTGACCCCAAACTTTTGACTGGTAGCGTATATAAATAAATATTTCTTCTGAGGGTCAAAAATCAAGTCTACAATCACTGTATGTCGATTCTTCATTTCCTCAGAAAACAAAGAACTTCATCTGTGCGTGAAGTTCGATCACCCTTGTGTTCTCAAGAACCTCTTACCTCAGATGGAGCAAAAGAGGACCACGATTCACAGTCATACTCCTCAACACTGGTCCTGACGTTAATTTACATATCATTAACAAAAACTATGAAAGCGAGTACAACCCTTACATCTTCTATGTTTCTGTTATAGGAAGGACAGAAAGGGGCTTCGAGACAAAAGCAAAAATCCAAAGAGACAACCCTGTCACCGCTGATCATGCCAGTGTCTGTCCCAGTTTCTGCAACCAACTTTTTAGGACCCCAAGCTTCCACAAATGATGTAAAGTTGTTGTAAATAAAAATGTAATAATGATTGCAATCAGGGCCGGTGCTAGGGGTGGGCTAAGGAGGCTGAAGTGCCAAATGTTTTTAATAAATGTTTTCAAACTCATATTTCTGCCCCTGTTTTTTGTGCGTACGCCACATTTATAAATGAGACCGCAAATCTTTTGGAGCCTGCCGTAAACAAAAAAGTTTTTCTAAAAAATTCGAATCAGAAACCATCACTTTAAAAAAGGCAAGATACAGCTACTTCAGGTTCCTGTAACTTACTATATAACTACATTAACTTACTGCAAGGCTTACGCCACCCCTGATTGCAATAGACAGTGATGAATAATGAGCACTGATCAGGATAGTTTGAGAAAACTATTTTTTTTAAGTGCATTACAAGTGAGCTTATGTCTTCCCTAGGCTGAGAGGCCACAGACTCATAAAGGTGCATCTAAAAGGTCTCAGCGCTTTAACTTCTTGCACCAGCTGATCATTCCCAGTCCACCTCCACCATCTACTCCACACTGCGCCAATGATCAGGAAACCCAGGGTCTGAGCCCCAATTTTAATGCTCAAACCTACACCCCTCAGCCCATGTTGAGCCCCCTCTGTCCTGGGACAAGCCTGTACTCCAAAAGTCTCTCGCAGTATCAGCCGTGCCCATCATCTCTACCCAGCACAGTTGGTGAGCACTAAACCATGATTTCAGCTTTGACTGGATTTCTTTAGCAATTTTGACAAATTTCGTTTTATGGATCAAACATAGTAATGTATATATAACTTAATATAAAGGATATTTGTTTTATTTTTAAGTTCCTGACACACAATTGTAACCCCACAGGTGTCTCCTTTCCAGTCAACAGCACAGTTGTCAACATACAACCGTGAGTCTCTCCATACCTATATTAAAAGAATCTGTTAAATTCTTTTTAAAATTCAAGCCAAGGCAAGTTTATTTATATAGCACTTTTCATACAAAAGTGCTTTATATAAACAACAACAAAAGAAACATAACATACAAGTATAAGAAAATAAAAATAACAAAGAATAAAAATGATTAAAAACAATTAAAATGTGTTAACAGGTTTTAAAGGAATAAAAAAAAAAAAAGAAAACTAAAAAAAAAAATTTTAATTACAAAAATAAAGTTTGAATTATACAGATGCTTACAATTATCATTTATTTTATATTTATGATCATATCTCAGGATTCTAGAAAAGCTTTTTTTTTTTCCTTGCAGCAGAAATGTTATTACAAAATACTTCTTTTTACAATCAAAGTTTGGATTCATTTGACCCAAAATATTGTATGTACCATCTACCATGTTCCAAATACGATTTTTTTGAGGACTCCCCATTTTGAATCTAATTAAATTTTCAAAATGTATTTTGTGCAAACAAAACAGTAAATGCAAGTAAAATGTCTTTTCCACTTAATAAAAAAAAAATTCAAAATATTTGTGTAATGTGAGTGTAACATA
>CAIGQV010018170.1:9591196-9658932 GCA_903798115.1 Danio jaintianensis
TATATATATATATATATAATGCTGCATTTGTACAGTTCTGATCACCAGGTGATTACATGGTTCAATTGTTTCGAAGATTTGAAAAGCTCTGTTTCTCCCGTCACTACTGTCCTGCAGAGTTTAGCTCCAAACCTAAACAAATGACCTGCCTATATCCTTAAGACCTTGATTATCTTGATGTATTTGGTTAGGTTTGGAGCTAATATCTGCAGAGACACCAGCCCTCCACGATCAACGTTCCCCACCCGTTTTAGTGCCTAATCATTTTCTGGACACACACAGCTCATGCATTTGCAGGAGCGACAATCACAAAAACAAATAATGACAGAGGTCTTGGTCACTTTAAGATAATACAGATAAAAAGCTACAACAACCAACCATGCCAGAACAGTGCAATGGTTATCACAGTTTGAGTCAGTGAGCACTATTCCATACACATACAAAATGGTAATTTAGGGGATTCACTCTTAAATGTATATGGAAATTGTCACTCCTGAAACTTTACCATCTGCAGCTGGCTAGAAAATTTCAAAGGTGGCTGAGATGCATTAAAATGAAGACTAAACAAGCACTGAAATAAGCCAAAACCAGTATTTTAATTGCAATTTTTTTATGTACATATATTAGTCTTTGTCCCTTTGTAAGAAGCATTTAGGATGCTGTTATGCAAGAAAAATTTCAGATGCAAGTCTGACAATAAAGTTTTGTATTTGTATTTAATTGTCAAACAATGCTGAAATATTAAGAAGAAGAATGTTAAAACTGTCATTTCTACACCCAGTACACTAAATCAAAACCTCCTTTGGCATTTAAAAAAAGATTTACAAAAATAATTTCCGGTTTGGGAAACTTTCATTCAAACTGAAACAAACCACTTTAAATAATAAGGTTGTCTTGCAAATAATCAATATTAATAGTGAAACCTGATTGAGAGGTGCGTTTGGTTTTGTGCTTTATTTTGATCCATCATAAAAATAACGCTACGCTTGTGATTTCAATGTGTCATTAGCATCACAAGCATTTCTGTTTTTGTTCACTTTGTTTTGTCCCTCCATATTATTTTGTCTTTGTATTCCCTATAGTACATTAATATACACTCACCGGCCACTTTATTAGGTACACCTTGCTAGTACTGGGTTGGACCCCCTTTTGCCTTCAAAACTGCCTTAATCCTTCGTGGCATAGATTCAACAAGGTACTGGAAATATTCCTCAGAGATTTTGGTCCATATTGACATGATAGCATCACGCAGTTGCTGCAGATTTGTCGGCTGCACATCCATGATGCGAATCTCCCGTTCCGCCACATCCCAAAGGTGCTCTATTGGATTGAGATCTGGTGACTGTGGAGGCCATTTCAGTACAGTGAACTTATTGTCATGTTCAAGAAACCAGTCTGAGATCATTTGCGCTTTATGACATGGCGCGTTATCCTGCTGGAAGTAGCCATCAGAAGATGGGTACACTGCGGTCATAAAGGGATGGACATGGTCAGCAACAATACTTAGGTTGACACGATGCTCAATTGGTACTAATGGGCCCAAAGTGGGCCAAGAAAATATCCCCCACACCATTACACCACCACCAGCAGCCTGAACTGTTGATACAAGGCAGGATGGATCCATGCTTTCATGTTGTTGTAACGAGTGGTTATTTGAGTCACTGTTGCCTTTCTATCAGCTCGAACCAGTTTGGCCATTCTCCTCTGACCTCTTGCATCAACAAGGCATTTGAAAATCCAGTAGATCAGGAGTTTCTAAAATACTCAGACCAGCCCGTCTGGCACCAACAACCATGCCACGTTCAAAGTCACTTAAATCACCTTTCTTCCCCATTCTGATGCTCGGTTTGAACTGCAGCAGATCGTCTTGACCATGTCTACATGCCTAAATGCATTTAGTTGCTGCCATAAGATTGGCTGATTAGAAATTTGCATTAACGAGCAGTTGGACAGTTGTACCTAATAAAGTGTCCGGTGAGTGTATATTGCTGCGGAAAGACATTTTTAGTATTCGATGGATGAACTGTGAGGACAATAATGACACCTCGTTGTACCCATTTTTAACACACTTAACCGATTGCTTTCATTTTAACAAAAGTTACTCCCATAATTCACACAAAGCATCGTGGGGTGTAGGAAAAAAGGTGGATAGGCTAAAATGTAATTAAAAAAGATGTTATTTTAAATAATTGTTAAATCATTTACAACTAAAACAAATTGTGGATAGTGAGGGACTCGCTTTACATTATATTTGTTACACTTTACAAGGGGCATAGCCAGCAGTTTTGGGCCCTACGCACAAACATTTTTAGTGCCTAAATTGCCAGGGCCCTATGCACTCTGTCCCCCTTTTCCCCCCACTGCACTTTACATGTGATCTTTTCTGTGCTTCAGTCATAGAGCTGATAGAGCTGTGCTGTTCCAGTGTGTTACCAGGAGGAGGCACCAACATTGAACTGGCTCTACATTGCCTTCATGAAGTACAAGGAAACATAGCGGTGAGCATCTATCAAACAGTTTTTTAATTACAGTTTAGGGCTGCACTAAATATCGTTTAGCATCGATATCACAATGTGCGTATCCTCAAAAGTCACATCGCAGGATCTGCAATGTTGAGTCAGTATTATAGTCAGAACACAAGATTTGTGGAGTTTAACCATAATAGTGAAAGTAATTGTGTATTTTTGACATTGGATTTTGACATTTATTCAAATTCTGTACCTGAATATGGTTGTACTCCCCAGAAAACCATAAAGCACTTTTTTTTTTTTAATTTGAAATTCACTTTTATCTTTGCTTTCTTGTATTTATCTATGCTTGTAATTATACTTTGTGCATGATTTACTACTCTACAAAATAAATTGCAATCAATTTAATGAATCAATTCTTTACAAATAGAGCTATTTAAGGCATCTGCTGAAACAATATTCATATTGCAATATTTATCACAGAAATATCACAAAGTTTCAGATTTTTCTAATACCGTGCAGCCCTATTACAGCTGTTTGCTTAATACAACGGAGTAATTCAAATTACAGGCAGCACTGGATTTACTGCTAATGAGAAGAGATTTTCGGACCCCCTGGCACCCTTTGAGTGATTACCACTACACAGGTACAAGCTCTTATATCCAGTTTCATAATATATATTAAATATATTAAGTGCTTCATAAACTTAATGTTGGTCATTTTTAATTGGCAGGGTCAGACCTTTGGACAGCTCAAGAGATGAAGATGTTCAAAAAAGCTCTGGCTGACTTTGACAAGGACTTCCAACAGATTCATAATGCGGTATATATATATATATTCGGGGGGGTTATATATTATAGGGGGGGTTCGCAATTCCAAAAACACATTTTTAAAAATACGGCCGTAACGTTAAGAACATCAAATCTGAGCTGTATCGCAGACATTTTTGTACATTTGTACAAATTGAAAAGCTAGTCAATCTAATAAAAATAAAGTATAATTGAAGGTACAAGTTCTTCGGGTAGGTCTAAAAGTTATTTTCTTAACCCTTGTGTATTGTTCAAATTGACTAAACGTTCGTTATGTTGGTGGCTGCTTTTGCCCCATTGACTTCAATTATAATGACATTTTTTGATTGCAAAGCCATGACACTAAATAATCATGATTTTGAATAATCATGAATCTTAATTGTTGGTGTTTTTCCGTGTTGGGAACCATTAAGCCTTGCATAATTATATGGTGTCATGACTTTGCAATCAAACAATGTCATTATAATGGAAGTCAAAGGGGCAAAAACAGCCACCAACATAATGAAAGGGTAGTAAATTTGCCCAGAATGTATTGTTGAATTTTTGAAAATTTTCAAAAGCTTTTTCCCAAAATATGTGTCAAAATAAGATTCGTCACCAAAAATCATTCCATTTGCTGAAACACAGAGAAAGTTGTGGCCAAATTAAGACTCAAAATCACCCCAGAGTGGATCAAAACATCCCAAACAACACATAAGGGTTAAAGATTTATTTTTCTTAAAGATTTATTTTTGCTGTTTTTTTGCCTTTGTTATGATAGAAAAGTATGTAGAAGGCAATAAGTTGGAGCGAGAAAGAGGAGGGGTGAGTGGGATGGATGGAATTGGGAAAGTTCAAGAGTTGGGCCCAGGACTCAAACTCGGGATGTCCATGAGGCTATCAGCACCTATTAATGTAATTTTTTATATTTTATCTAATGAGTGGGTAAATGGGACTTCAGAGGTTGTTGGGGACATTGACTATTGTGTGCTTTTATAGTCTTGTGTTTATGCTCACACTCTTAAACGTTTAAAAATTATGCACTTTTTTTGGTCACAGAACTTATTTTAGGGAGTTTTTAAAGCATCAAGGGTAATGCCAACTTTCCAGGTTGGCCTACAAAAATACATTGCTGCAGCGCTCTACTAAACCATATTAAATGTCTCTAAATATTTATGCTTGTTTTGTAGTTACAGACCAAGTCAGTAGCCCAGTGTGTGGAGTATTACTATAACATGAAGAAGGTGAAAAAGTTGAAGCAACGTGGCCGAACTGTAAACAAAAAAGACGGAGAGATCTTTGTAAGTTTGATTTCAGTGCATGGACAAAACATCACATCATCTAAAAATCATGATGTTGAAATCTGTACTAACGTTTTCCACGAGGTGTTCAAATGCTCCCGAGAGCTCCAGTCTGAGCAGACAGACAGGAACACAAAACATAGGACAAAAGTGGCTGAGGGCATGATGAGTGCCAGGTTAGAGAAACTACATCATACTGCAGTGCACACTAGACTTACGATGGTATCTTGTTGTGATAATTGCAGAAGCTTTTATTAAATGTATTGTATAATCATGATATTTATGCAATTATGGTTGTCAAAAAGTCAATTTCCTGCTAACATTTGAGTGACCCTTGAGCACATACTTAAACACCGCTAATTGGCTATTGTACTCAACAGATGTAACTGTGATTGGCTCTGAAGGTCATCACTTTACCACTGTTCACCAAGTGCGAACAAGCACTAGAGCGTTTGAAAGCCACCTCTATCAGCTGATCCATCTATAAGCAGATATAGGAGAGATCCGCTGATAGACATGTTTGTGTAATGGAGAAATTATTTTCTCTTTTGGTCCCGTCCAAACAAACCAAGAGAACCAAACTACAAATGTAAACAAACCTTAATCTTTTAATTTGTAGTGATATGCAGTAAGTGGAATTTTAAAGGGTTAGTTCACCCAAAAATTTAAATGTACTCACTATTTACTCACAAGTGGTTTTAAACCTATTTGAGTTTCTTTCATCTGTTAAACACTGAGTAAGATATTTTGAAGAAAGCTGGAAACCTGTAACCATTGACTTCCATAGTAGTTGTTTTTCCTACTAGGGAAGTCAATGGCCACCGGTTTCCAGCTTTCTTCAAAATATCTTCCTCTATGTTCAACAGAGGACAGAAACCCATAAAGGTTTAAAACCACTTGAAGGAGAATACATTTGACTTTTGGGTGAATTATCCCACAAGAGGTTTATTCTTGTGAAACAGTATGAAAACAACATTTGTATTAAATAAATGACAGCAAATTGAGGCATTAAAATTCATCTTACCTTTTAAATCCAACAGAGATGAGAAGGGTCACAGATCTCCCTCAGTCAGGATAGATACAAACTCCAGATGGCGGTGGGCAAGAAAGGACACCAGTCCGAGCAGTAGCCTGAAGTCAACTCAAGTCTGTTCAGTGTTTGAGAAGAATCCTGTGTGAAGCGCATTTAAGACTACAGTAATGTTCAAATCATTATCCACATACTTTAATTCACACTGAAATTCAAATACAAAAAAGCAGCCAAGTTTGAATTCATTTTTACAACCGTTTATTTGTTCTGACACATTTTGAGAAGTTGATATTTTGAAATGTTAATGTTGGCGAGTCTAGTATGACGGATGTTCATGCAAATATCATAACATTCTTGTTCGTTCACCTTTTTGTGAGATTTTTAAGTTTGGATTCAGTATTTTCTCTCAGTTTAGTTCAACAATTCCTACTTGCCTTTACTTTCTTGAAGCAAATGTTAAGTTTAAATAATTGTAGTGCACCAACTATAATTCATTACCAAGCTAGTTTTAAGTCACAGGTTTTCCTAGTTTGGTTGAAATTATCCAAAATTGTTTGTGACATAAGGCTAACAAATAAAAAGTTATTTTACTATCAGGTGTTCGCTTTCATAAGTACCTTTTAAATGGCACAAATGTTTCACTGTAGTATTGTTGTTAAAGCTTTTTAAAATAAATGAGAACTGAAAAAACATTTTGATTTGCAATTCCCATTATTATTTCGTACAACTTTAATCAATAGAATACAATGTAATTTTTACTGTCGCAAGTATGAAAAAAATAGTGGATACTATGTGGATACATGTACATATCCTCCATAATGGTGGGAAAAAATAAAAATTCAAGCATTAGGTTAACAATGCATTCATGTAATGCTTACACGTAACACTGTAAAGTGACAATAACAATGAAGTAACAGACTTTGTATACACAATAGAATAAAAACACTTATTAGTCAATAATACAACAGTTACTACCTGGACTGGAATCTGATTGGCCAAATTTGTGGAGCTCTGGAGTGTATGAATGATGCAAAAAAAAAAAAACAGCAGCATGATTGCTTATGCACGCAGTTTCGTAATTGGGTAATACATAGTAAAACTAGTTTAGTAAAACAATATCTACAATAGTCAGAAAACAATGACCTCAAACCCTCAGACCTCTTAAGAGATCGAAGATGGTTTTATACAACTGTCACAAATTCTTGGTACAAGGAATGTACAAGGGAACCTTTTAAATATCAGTTCAACTGTATTCTTCTCTCATCATAATCCTTGCTTTTAAATCCTACAGACGATGAAAGTCATCAAATAACTTGGTAAAAGGAGCTTATTTAGGGATGTGATTGAAGTGTACAATTGCAAATTTTACAAATTCAGTGATCATGACTCTTCCTCGGGAAAACGGACCTTACTTTCATATGACACTAGAGTTTGGTAAAGACTTTCTCTGCTTTGGTTTCCACTGACACTGTTCCACTGGTCAATTTCACGTGCAGAGGAGCCACCTTTCAGCTGGTCCAGATAATCAGTGTTCTGATGGAGAAACAAAATATGGTCAAGGTGTTTAGATCCTAGTGTGGCCCTTCTTTGCGTAACTGGAGAATCCCTTGGGGCAAAGGCCCGATTGGCGGAAACAGCAGTTGCTGGAATGGACAGGTATTTTCGTGCCAGTCTGGCCACAGCTGGAAACCGATGCTCCTTGTTGCGCCACCACTGCAGAGGCGAGAGACTGCGTCTGCACAGAGGCTCCGCTATGTAATTTTCCAGCTGTTGGTGAATCTCAGGCATCCGCTCAGTAGGGTCTTCACCCAGAAGAATATCATACATGCTTTGTGGGAGAGGACTCATTCGTATCCGAGATGTGAGCTGCAAATCTCCTCTCAGTGGTGAGGTCATAGTGGTCCCACTGGAACGTCTTTTACGTTCATTGATGTTTTTAAAAGGTGATCCAACCTCGAGAGCATTGTCGTTGACCTGTTCTGGAGATGATACTGCAACAGAGGGCTCGCTTGGTTGCAGCTCCATGCTGTCACCTTCCTCCACTGAGCCGCAGGATTCAGGAGAATCCAAAGACCCCATTGGAGGAATTGGCAAGGAATCATCCAATCCAAAATCTGCAGGTTCTCCGTGCTCATCCAAAGCCTCTTCCATTTCCATACTTTGCCTTCTGTCTTCATTCAATCCCTCGTTGCTTGTGAAAGCCTGAACAGACAGGAGCTCCTTAACCTTGTCATGCAGCTTGCTGCGAGCATGTGGACTGAGGAACCGCAACTCTTTAAAACGTGGGTCCAGAAACGAGGACAACACAGCAGGACAGTCCAGAAGAGCATCTTCGTCACTCAGACTCCAGCGTTTGTCCATACCAGCACGAATCCTCTCCATAACTCCTCTCACCACTGGACAGGTGCAGTCTGCAATTTTCTGTCCCAGGAGCCGGGATACTCCTTGGAGGCACGGCATTAGGGCTGAAATGGGTCCATTGATGTCCTCGCTCAAAAACGATGCTGCAATACGAACTGTTTTTAGCACAGGGACCAGTTCGTGTACAAGGCGCCACTGGTGATCTGCCAGATTTGATGCTACTTTTTGTTCCTCTAAGACGGAGCTTATTACCCACTTGAGCTCCAGCAGACTTTCACACATCTCGATGGCGGTGGTCCAGCGCCCCGGATCATTCAAGACCAGGCATGCTGACTCTTTATTAACAGCCTCTGCTTTCTGGCTCAGTGCTGTAGAAGCGCCCACATTGTGTTGGAAGTGCAGGACGATGGCGCGGGCATCAGCCAGAGCTTGTCTTACAGACTCCACACAAAGTCCCTCCTGGACACAGAGTTTTAGGGCCTGACCTGCACAAAGCAGGGGTGCCCATCGCTTCGGAAGTTTTCTGGGAGGAGGATGGCTGGGTCCAGCAAATTCCTGCTGATATTCCTGATCGATACTCTGCCTAGACTCAGATCTACTGGGGTTGTCGTGCACCACACAGAAAACAAAGTTCTCAGGAAGCTGGAACTCAGAGAGGACTGCTTTCAAGGTATCTGCAAAACTTACTTGCCCTCTCTCAGATGAGTTTCCTTTGAGTTCTGCTATTGGTCGGGTCTCAAGCATGCAGCGTGCCAGACGCCACTGAGAGTCGACAAAATGGGCACTGACTGTGAGGTAGTACTGTCCATCCCCGCCAACCCCACATCCTTCTACAGATCGCCAGTATTCAGTGCAAAGGGTCATATAGTGGGAAGCCAGACTTGTCTGAAGATGTTGCTGAAGGCATTGCTTGAGGACGTGGTAGCGATGCCAAAGTAAGCTGCCAAGCAGAGATGGAGAAGGCACGGGGTAATTAGGCTCTAGGCAACTCAGTAAAAGCTTGAACCCTCTTTCCTCCACCACAGACAATGGCTGAAGGTCTCTAAAGACCATTTCCAAAATAAGATCAGTCAACACTTCAGCTCGCTTGTTACTGCAGGCTCTTGTCCCACAGCGACTGCCACTGCCTCCAGCAGTGCTGCTCATCTCCCCTGCAGGAAAATTATACATTAGACAGCCCATATCTGTATCCTGGTGTGCAACTGCATTTGAACCAGATGTACTGCTTCCTGGCGCACAGTCAGGGGCATATGATGTCCGAGCAGGTTTGGCCTCTCCCATCTCAGCTGGCAGTATTTCTTCATGCTCTTCTTTGACGGTAACAGGCAGCGCTGGTTGAAATGTAACATTGCCTGTATTGTTACATCTGTTACCATGTAAAGCGGACTGAATGTGAGAATGTAATACTGCAGGAGTGGGGATCCCTGCAGTGTTGTGAGGGGGTACCGCTCCTTCCCGAATGCTGTGTTTGCGTCCCAAGTGTTCTCTCATAGACGTAGTGCTGTTGTGAAAGGAAAGCTGTCTCTTACAATGGTTGCACTCCACACGATGCAGACTTAGCTGAGTGTAGTGGTTCCACACTTTTGACGTGCGGCGATCGGAAAATGGCAAGAAACGCTGCATTCTCCTGCGAAGAATTGGACTGCTGTGAATTCCAGGATGCCTTGGAGGTGGGAGATCCATGTCTGTGGTAAAAGATGAACAAAAATGCATCTACAATTAGTAATTTAAAAGATACAGTATTATACTGAAACTAGCACAATTTAAAACTGTTTTGCTACTTAAAAAATAATAATAATTCCTTTTGTAACAATAATAAGTCTTTTGTAACATAAATATGCATTCTCATAGATATGGTTCCCCTAATGCAGGGGTGGAGGGCTGGTGTCCTGTGGCGTTTAGCTCCAACTTGCCTCAACACACCTGCTGGAAGCTAGTTTGACTAGTAAGTGCTTGATTAGCTGGTTCAGGTGTGTCTAATTGGGGTTGGAGCTAAACTCTGCAGGACATCTGCCCCCCCCCCAAGGCCCGAGTTTGGGCACCCCTGCCCAAATGGGTCATGTTAAAAAAATGAAATGTACACAATTCACAAAAATAGAAATAAACAGCACTATTAACAATCAGTATATTTTTGTTTACATTCTGAATTAACAGTAACATTAATGACTTGGCATTACTCAAATTTATCTATCTAGCTTTATAAAACATGTCAAAGCACATAAGTCACTGTGTCAATCTGTTTTTGCAAATGTGTGTGCACACGAGAAATAGGAATTAACAACCTACTTGCCTGGTCCAGTTATTTAATAAAAAAAAAAAAACTAATTAAAACGAATGGTTTTATCTAATTTTGTGTAACTGTAAAAAAAAGTTGGGCTGTTTAAAACCATAATCTAAAATGTCTCCCGGGACACCAGATTTTTATTTGGTTAGACAATATTAAGATGTTTGAGCAGAAAAAAATCGACGGTTTGCTCCGTTGTTAATAAATCAAACCCTAATCTACACTTCACACCTTCTCCCAATAATTTAGTGGATTTTTTTTACAACTAATACCATCCGGTTATAAACTTCCCATATTACAAAACTTACTCTAAAATAATTGTTAATTTTTTATTAATTAATTATTAATTTAATAATTATTAAACTGTCATAACAATGTTAAAGATATATATATATATTTACTAAAAAAAAAATCATACTGATACATAATGATGTATATGGCATGTCACAGAACAAGACAGCTGTATCTGCTTAAACAGAGTCGATTTATTTATTTATTTTGGTTTTTCGTGGAAGCATTTACGTCAAATAATAAAGGTGTATTGTGATGATAACTATATATCAAATAAAGCAATATTAACTCATTACAAGAGTATTTAAACTGACAATATGATAATAACCACACAATATGATAATAATGAAACAATTCCGCTATTATTTACATCAAGCTTCACGGGATGTTCTTCCGGGCGAGCATAAGGGCCATTAAGGTTTCATCCACTTCCAGTCCGCGTGTTGCCTTCACTAAACAGTGCATTTTTCGGTGATACTGACCCACAATACTTATTTTCGTTTCGTAAAATAAAAAAAACCCTTATAAGCAATATCTAATCAGTACAAATCTCAGAATTCCTGCACATCATCCGCGCGTACGCGACCTGCACACTGGATGTGCTTGACGCCGTGCAAACTAGGGATCAAGGATAATTTCACAAAATCATAAAAAACGAAAGATATCCGTCATTCGTAATAAACGGCAAAAATCAGTGCAAGGCACTCGAAAAATGTGGAACAATTGTTAAAAAGTCTTTATTGACATGGTTTACCCAGGGTTACCCTTTACTCTGATAAATCCCTTACCTAAAGTGCACCGACGTGCATATATCTGTATATCTGTCATTCGGATTTATACATCTAAATTACGGGACGTTAATCGTGTACTTCAAACATAGTTATTGAAAGCAGCAAGTATGCATGAGTAATAATGTAAACCTCACAGTAATAAGAGTTAATTCATTCATTCATTATCTTTTTCGGCTTAGTCCCTTTATTAATCCGGGGTCGCCATGCAAACCACGCAAACCGAATGAACAGCATATGTTTTATGCAGCGGATGCCCTTCCAGCTGCAACCCATCCCTGGGAAACATCCATACACACTCATTCACACACATACACTACGGACAATTTAGCCTACCCAATTCACCTATACCACATGTCTTTGGACTTGTGGAAGAAACCGCAGCACCCAGAGGAAACCCACGCGAACACGGGGAGAACATGCAAACTCCACACAGAAACGCCAACTAACCCAGCCGAGGCTCGAACCAGCGACCTTCTTGCTGTGAAGGCCACCGTGCAGCCCTATAAGAGTTAACTGATATTTTGAAATCAACTATTTTGCGACGCCCCCTAAAGCAGTAGGCGAATTTACTTCCGATTTCCGCATGATGTGTCAATAAAACAAATAACTTCATTTCAGGCGATGTGAATGGGATATTGCTTGGATATCGTTCCCTACAGTCCGGTTCACGTCTAAAATTTGACAAAATGGACTACTCTGGAAAAGAAAAGGAAGCCATGGCCATTATGGCCGAGGCGGACAAGAAGATGAAAACGTCGCATTCGTTGTTCGGGACGTTTTTTGGGTAAATCATTGAATGATGCCTTTTAGCATCTCAGCGATATTTAATCGAAAAAATGATTTTAAAATATAACCAAATGTTGCAAATGTTCCTCGCTCGCAAAAACAATGCTGATATGTTTTTTTAAGCAGTGTTCAATTTATACGCGAATTATTTTTTTAATAACATCTCGCAACACGATGCTACACGTATTTAGCGTGCATAGATCTACTTATATTAGAGTGACTGTTTTTACAGATTGCAGTTTTAAAGGTGAAATCAGTCGAGTTAGCAAGTAGCATCGCACTGTATGTACATAACGTCATAATAAACAGAGTTTCGAGTTCTGAACGTACCGTTTCCCTTTCGCGTTTATTTATTTACAAGCTAACAGTTACTTAAAATCCCCACACACTAAAACATTCGTCACGTTTAGCCTTTTATTCATAACCACTTTTGAAACTCACCCATATTTCCTTCGCTGGGCTCCTCCGTGCACAGTCTCTCACCGCCGTTGGCGACAGTGGGGATGTTGAGTCGATGTTTCACTCTGAGGTGTTTTATCATGTTGGCCGTGTTTGAAGAAAACTTGAATGTCGACTTGCACAACCTGCAGTAAACAGTGCCGTTGAGCTCATTTTTGATGTAGTACTTCCAGGCTACGGAGCAATATCGGGCCTGTGTTTTGCCACTGATTTCCAGCTCCTCTTGCTTCATGTTGGCCATATCAGCTCTGAAAACACGTTGAGTGAGTGCAGGAGACAGCTGCTAATAGCGCCGCCTAATGGTTTCAGTCAACAGAATCAACATCCCCTATTGCTCTTTAATATACTGTATATATAACAATAACAGTGACAATAGAAGTTACAATTTACTGTTAAGTTACAAACCGTGACAAATGAATTTTAACAGCGAATAAAAACGCGCTACGAGGGATTTAAATTAATAACACAAATTGAATGCATAACTATTCATTCATTCATTTTCTTTTCGGCTTAGTCCCTTTATTAATCTGGTGTCGCCACAGCGGAATGAACCGCCAACTTATCCAGCATATGTTTTACGCACTGGATGCCCTTCCAGCTGCAACCCATCACTGGGAGAATGCATAACTAAGTAAATTAAAATACAACAAAATAGAAATACTCAAGTGTGGGGTGTGATACCTTATCTAAACATATCTCTGTTTACAGATGATTCAATAATCATGTTTAAAATCTGGTGTTTTAACTGCCTTTTGTTTCTTTTTAATTAACTCTGAGCAAATAGCAATACAGTTTGCTTTACAGGTTGTACATTTGCATTTGTAAATATGACCTTTTCCAAGCAAGCACAGGAGTTTAGTAGTGCTAATTTAGTAGTATTATTTGATAGAGCGGAACCAGTGTTACAAATCAGAAACAGGACCATTTCTTCTGTAACATCAATGAGGTTATTAAAGGATGTAAACTTTAAAATTGCAATCTCAAAATGTTCTCGTTGCATTTTGCCCATTTCAGGAGTTCTTCCAAGGTTGAGGAGGCCTGCGACATGTATGTGAGAGCTGCCAATATGTTCAAGATGGCAAAGAACTGGAATGGTAGGACAAATTGCATCTTTTGCGTCACTATAGTATGGTTTTCAAAACTCAAATGTAACTTTTTTTAAACTTAAGCTGCAGGAGATGCTTTCTGCAAAGCTGCGCTTCTGCATTTGAAGGTGGACAGCAAGCACAATGCAGCCATGAACTTTCTGGATGCTGGCAATGCATTCAAAAAGGCTGATCCTCAAGGTATATCGTTACTGAAATATACAAATCTCGCAGCATGTAGTGTTTTCAATTCAAAATTATTTGAGTTTAATTTTACTCTGGTTCTGCTGAAACTTCTTTTACACAGAGGCGATAGGCTGTTTCTCTCGGGCTATTGACATCTACACTGATATGGTGAGAAAAACGACATAAAAATATTATTAAAAGGTTTAGTTGACGTAAAAAGAGGTAAATTAGCTGCTAATTTGTTTATTTGAAAGACAAATTTAGATATTTTAGATATTTTAGAGCTCTCTCATCCTCTATATACAGCAATGGTCCTGAGATGTTCAAAGTCCAGAAAAGGAACCAAAACATTGTCAAAGCATTCCATGTGTCATCAGTGGTTCAACTGTAATAATAAGAAGCTTCAAGAACACTTTTGTACACCCAATAAAAAAAAAACTAAAAAAAAAAAACTTGTTTACCTATGTCTGATGACTACATCAGATGAGGGTGCGTGTTTACTATGGGCAATATGACACTTGCATGTTGCACTGCTGACCCTAATGCCAATACGTCGTAATGCCTGTAGTAAACGCACATCCTGACAACCTGAAGAGGGAAAGAAAACAAAGTTGTTTCCACAGTTTTTGGCGCACAAAAGTGTTCTTGGAGCTTCTTATGATTTACAGTTAAACCTCTGAAGCCACATAGGATGTTTTGACAATGCTTTTGGTTCCTTTTCTGGACTTTGAACATCTCAGGACCATTACTGTCTATAGAGGATGAGAGAGCTCTTGAATATCACCTAAAATATCTTAATTTGTGTTCCAAAGATTAATGAAGATCTCTGGGGAATGAAACAACATGAGGGGTGAACATAATTTCATTTTTTTGGGTGAACTAACCCTTTAATCACCTTCAGGCCATTCAAGATATAGGCAACCTTCTTCTTTAGTAGAACATAAGCCTGTTTAATCCCAAAGTTTTTCTTGTAATTTGAGTAAATGCATTTTAGTTTTCACACCTCCCTAATACAATCTTCACACCTCCTTTGATATTATCGTTGGTTAAATTAGGTTTTATACTGGTGGGAATGAGCATAGTCTGAACTGCACTGCAATTCAGAGCATTTTCAATTGAGACCGTGTTGTACCACAAGCAGGAAAATGATATTGACACATTTTAATCAAAGCAATCTATTTTTTCTTATAAAATACTTTTAGAGCTTCCAGAAATAAGAAAAAAAGAAATGATCACAGTTGTGACCGCTGATATTAAATGAAATGTTAAAATAAAAACGTTAAATCTGGCTAATAAAAAATGGATAATTCAAGCTTATTAAAAAAATGATATAGCCTATATTTATTTATTAAAACCAATGCGATTCTCCCCAGTTTGTGAGTTTGAAACAGCTGTGATCAGCCCGATTTAAAATCCTGAATATCAAACATTTTCCGATTTGTGTTCTCGAAGATCGCAAGTTGCGATATTCTATCTTTAAATGGCTCACATTACCAGATAATCTGTGCTGAGAATCGGAACCAATCCAAGTCCATGACGAGATTTAATCTCTGATTCTCGGGAGGTGAAAATCGGGCATAAATCGGGCTAAAACTCCTGTAGTCTGGGCCCGGCTTTAAAAACAATTCAGGAAATTCAAGTGAATGTATCACCAGGAGCTACAGGTATTAATTTTATTGCGACTGTAGTGCTGGTAGCCGTTGACTTACTTTTTATGAATTACCAAGGACCACAGTTTCAGTTAAAAGTCTTTAATGTTGACTGAAGGAACAAACGTCACCTACATCTTTGCCTGATGTATTTTAAATTACTGAGTAAATGAACAGCAAATGGGGGGGGGGGCAAACTATTCTTTAAGCATTCAAATATAATTCAAAATAATTTTGCTGTATAAATATAATAATAATAATAATACACTTTTTGACTGTTTTTACAGGGGCGCTTCAATATTGCTGCAAAACACCACATATCTGTTGCAGAAATCTATGAATCGGAGTTACTGGACATAGACAAAGTAAGTGGGAAATAGTCTATATATATATAAAGGTATGAATGTATGTGCCTCAGATAATTGTTGACTCTAGGTTAAAAACAAAAATACTCTACAAAAATCTAAACAACTGAAATTAATAATTGTTTTCAGCAAAGGTCACATTAATCTTCATAACATACTCAAAAAAATCTATATATTTTAACATTCCGGGTCCATTTGGACTCACTTAAACAATCATTATTATGTAGAACTGTCAGAACTAAACTAGATTTCTGATCAGCAACTTATTAATGAAAGAAAACCAATAATTTACCATGTTATGACTATGTTTACACCTTTTTTTAAATTAAAAACTACAAAAGAACCATGTGTGTGAATGTCAATTTTGTTTTATTATAAAGTTGGGCATTTTTTGACATATTTATGCATCTCAGTCAGAATCTCAGTCTAAGTCAGAATGAACTGATATTCATTATCTTTATGTTTATAGGCTATTGCTCATTATGAGCAGGCGGCAGATTATTACAAAGGGGAGGAGTCCACCAGGTACTGGACAAGTCTGCCTTTTAATATGCTTATCTATTTATTTCAAACCATCAGTAACGTTGTAGAACAATCCAGATATGAAATGAATCTATTATTATTATTATTATTATTAACTTTAACTTTATCTAATCTCTTTCTCTCTTTTTAGTGCAGCTAACAAGTGTCTTCTTAAAGTGGCAAACTATGCAGCTCAGTTGGAGCAGTACCAGAAAGCCATTGAAATATTTGAGCAGGTCTGTGTGACCCAAACTTCTTTTGAAAACCTGTGTTTATTTGTTATATTCCCCTTTAATGCTGACTGGCATGTTTTCTCTGTTTCAGATTGGCACTTACTCCATGGACACTACACTGTTGAAGTATGGTGCCAAAGACCATTTCTTCAAAGCTGCACTGTGTCACTTCTGTGTGGACATGCTCAACTGCAAGGTGACTGATGTGTTCACAGTCTGAAGGTATTTAAAATGGCTAATATGTAACTTCAATATCATTGTTTAACCATTGTTCTCTTTAACAGCTGGCTGTACAGAAATACGAAGAAATGTTTCCAGCCTTCTCTGATGCTAGAGAGTGCAAACTTCTTAAGGTTAGAGACTTTTCTTACAAACATTGTATGTATATTATTATTATTTAAAATAATTGCTTTAAACTTGAATATATATTTTAAAATGTGATTTTTTCATGTCATAGTAAGAGCATGATGCTTCAAAAATCATTCTTGTATCATGATTTCTTTCTCAAGAAATCTTTTCAAAACAATTGCACTGCTTATAGAGATAGTTGACCTTATTAACCCAGTTAAAGGTATACTTCTTCCAAAATTTTTTATTCTGTATTAATTTACTCATCCTACACTACCTTGCCGCCTATCAAAGTTTTAGGAACAACAAATAATAACTTGACTTTTAGTTGATCATTTGGTATCAGAAGTGGCTTATATGAAAGGCAAAGGCCTTTAGGACAGTAAGGTCTGACATTGCTAAGACAAAAGTCTTTGTCACTTAACAGAAATCAGGTACAGTATAGAATATAAAGTCATGGTGCAGTGGAAAAAGAATTATTATAGTGTATGACTCCCATGAGCTTGGGCGACTGCATCCATACATCTCTGCAATGACTCAAATAACTTATTCATAAAGTCATCTGGAATGGCAAAGAAAGCGTTCTTGCAGGACTCCCAGAGTTCATCAAGATTCTTTGGATTCATCTTCAATGCCTCCTCCTTCATCTTACCCCAGACATGCTCAATAATGTTCATATCTGGTGACTGGGCTGGCCAATCCTGGAGCACCTCGACCTTTGCTTTCAGGAACTTTGATGTGGAGGCTGAAGTGTGAAAAGGAGCGCTATCCTGCTGAAGAATTTGCCCTCTCCTGTAGTTTGTAATGTAATTAGCAGCACAAATGTCTTGTCGATGTTGCCTTCCACTCTGCAGATCTCTCGCACGCCCCCATACTGAATGAAACCCCAAATCATGATTTTTCCTTCACAAAGCTTGACTGATTTCTGTGAGAATCTTGGGTACATGTGGGTTCCAATAGATCTTCTGCAGTATTTGTAATGATTGGGATGCAGTTCAACAGATGATTCACTGGAAAAATCTACCTTCTGCCACTTTTCCAAATGATCAACTAGAAATCAAGTTATTGTTGTTCTTACAACTGGGATTGACGACAAGACTTTTGTCAGGTAGTGTACACTTGTTCCAAACCAGTTTGATGTTTGTTTTTGTTGTTGTGTTGAACACAAAAGAAGATATTTTGAAGAATGTTGGAAACCTGTAACCATTGACTTCCATAGTAGGAAAAATGAATACTATGGAAGTCAATGGTTACAGTTTTTCAACCTACATATAGGAGATAACAATTTTGGATAATGTAATGCGTCACAATTTGAACATCTGTGACACTTTCTACAAAGTAATCATAATTTATGTTTGTGCATTTCACACTAAAACAGAAACTTCTTGATGCACATGATGAGCAGAATATTGATGCATACGCTGATGCAGTAAGTCCTATTAGCATATTGTTTCAGGTACCTGATCATACTCAACCAATATTATGGGTTTAATAATTTTCTTTATAAAATAGGTAAGGGAATTTGACTCCATCACAAGGCTTGATCAGTGGCAGACCACCATGTTGCTAAGAATCAAGAAGACCATTCAGGATGAAGAGAGTGACCTTCGCTAATATGAAGTCATGAAAGCCGTTCTCACACCCTTATCATTCCTTTCTTATCATATATATTAATTTATTTATTTACATATGGGTAAATGAAGGTCAAAAACCCTTTACTGCTGAAACCTAACAAATCCTACTGTCTTAAAACAAAAAGTAATTCAACTTTTATCCCGCAGAACACTGTGAAGTCTTTTAGAATAACATCCCATTATAAATGCATCTCATTATAAGTTTCATTTTATGTGTTACCGTTTTTGTTTATGCCTGTGCAGCTTCAGTTGTTTTAGCTATTCCTCTGTTATTAAGGGTTGTAAATTGTCCTTTGTTTCTGTCCTAAGGCTGTGTCAATATTTCTCAATAGTATTTAATGATGATTATAAATCTTTATATGTGTGCACATCAATACTGTAACTATAATCAGCTAGAAATCAACTGAAAACACTAATTGCTATTTTCCTCTATGGAGGAAAAGATTAGGAATTCATCATATATCTCGTCATATATCTTAGTAAAATTAACTCATTTAAAAACTGATTTAAAATTAATCAAAATACAGTCAATCTAGTTTTTGTATTAACACACAAAGGAGTGATTGCATGATGGTAATGCATTTTATTTTTTGACTTTACTCTGGTTAACTGCAATGAGTACAGTGAATGAAACCGGTCTTACCTGAGAAACCAGCTTGTGTTATGTCCTAGTTTTAATTAACCTTTACGACTTTCTTTTTTTCTGTTGAACACAAAAGAAGATATTTTGAAGAATGATGGAAACTGGTAACCACTGACAACCATAGTAGGAAAACACAAATACTATGGAAGCCAATAGTTTCCAGCATTCTTCAAATTATCTTCTTTTGTGTTCAACAGGAGTAGAATCTCAAACAGGTTGGTGACAAGTGAAGGGTGAACTATTTTTTTTATGTTTTTGGATGAACTCTTTAAAATATTGATATCTCTTTAAGCTAATATCATGCTATCAAGTAAAATTTATTTAGGAATGCACTGATATGTAATTTTTGACCGATACCAATAACTCTGTAAATTTGGAGGCTGATATATTGGCTGATAAATTAAATTTTTTTTTAAATTTTCCACACAAGTGCAAAACAAATTGCAAACACACAAAGTGAACAGTTGATTTTATTTTAAAACCTTAACTTCAGAAAAGTTTGAACTGATCTCTGAACTTTAATAATCAATTAATCTTTATTATTGCCAACTTTCTTTTATATAAATAAAATCTACTGCTTGACCTAAAAAAAACCTAAATAAAGCAATCAACTTACTGAACATTAATCAAAATTAAAATATCATTAAAATAATAGAAAAGTAGCAGGCAGCAAGCATGTTAAGTAATTTAACCGGCAGAAATAATACATAATTTATCAGCTTAAAGATATCAGCCTAATGTTGTTATCAGACTGATAATGATAACATTAAAAATAGCATTTATATCAGCGCCAATAGCGTAGTGGTTAGAGCG
Organism: Danio jaintianensis; assembly: GCA_903798115.1. NCBI lineage: Eukaryota > Metazoa > Chordata > Actinopteri > Cypriniformes > Danionidae > Danio > Danio jaintianensis. Next base: position 9,611,234 of record CAIGQV010018170.1, read on the forward strand.
TCGACACATGCACTCCGATTCCTGCCTCGAGGTCCTATGACGATCCTTCCCTTCTCTCTGCTCCCCATGCTTTCCTGTCAATACTCTCTACTGTCCTATCCATTAAAGGCGACCCCCCCCAATATAGCATTTATCTGCCGATAATGAAATGGTCGCCGATATATATAGTGCATCCCTAAATTTATTGGTATGTTACAACACTCATATTGTTTGTTATCTAATAAGTATTAGAAAATACAGTCTTCTTATTTATTATCATTCTTTCCATGCGATGCTTTTCATGTTGATCTACACACATTTTCTCATGTTACAACTAGTCATGTGCCATTGCAGGAAATTGAGCATGGAAAGCATGGCAGAATAAATGTAATGCAAAAAAATAAAACAGAAGCATGCATTTATTCATTAAACTGGTTTAAATAGCTAATAAACGATTTGATTCCCTCAAGTCTTACATTTTCATTTATGTGGACATACATCTATGTATTATAATGAATTGCACATATACAGAATCTGACCAACCTCCAGGTTTATTTATTATTGTGTACTTCTCCATTTTAATCATCCTCCTCATCCTCCTCTTCCTCCAGATCCTCAGTGTCCTCCATAGCCGCTGTTTGCTCCTCCATTGCAGCTTTTAAAGCCTGCTCTTCCTCCACACTGGGGTCTAAAGCCTCTGTGGTTTCCGGGCCGCTGGGGTACTCGCTTTGGGGTGGTGGAGGCATTACTGGGGTGAAGGGTTCTCCGATAAATTTCAACCCCCATCCAATGTATATGTTTCCAAAATTCCTTAAAGAGATAGCAGGAAAATTGTTTTACTCTGAAGGATATTTATCAGAATACCACATGCTTTTAGTAGGCAATACATTCTGAAAAGCAAGGTTCTTACTTGCCACTAGAATAAGCATAAGCTCCGGGCCAAAGATTGGAGCGAAGCACAGAGATGGCAAACTGAGGAATGAGGTTTGAGGACATCATGGAGCTCCAAGGTGGAGTGTCATTGAGCTCTGTGGACAGAACATAATGTGCATTAGAGCTCAAGGGTGGCAGCATTTGTATTGTGCGCCAGGAGGTATTGCAGTACTGACTTGCATCTTCAGATAGAGGTGTCAGAAGAGGAGGCCCGACTTCAGGCTCTGGTTCATCAGGTTCTTCCTCTCGTTCTTCATCCTCTGCATCTTCGTCAACATCATCCACAGGCTTCTTAGTTACGTTCACCCATACACATCGACCCTAACATTCAGACATGTAGAGTAATGTGGGAATGTCTTCAGCATGTTAGATTAAAAAAAAAGTTATTCATATCTGTTGCCAAAAACAGTTTAAGAATGCCATTTAAAAGTGAAAAAATAAATAAATATAATTATGTTGTTCTAAAACTATAGAACTATAGATTTTTTTTTCTGTGGACCAAAAAAATGGAGGACCATGGGAACCAAAACTGTTTGGTTACAAGTATTTTCCAACAGACATTCCAACATAAAGGTAAGTAAATGTGAACATTTACATTTTTAGCAATGCTTGGAAATGTGAATTAAATCAAAATATATAAATATCACTCTACATTTTTTATGATTTATGAAACACTCCCACTAAAATGTAATTTAGTGTAACAATAGTTCATAGACCAAGAGTTGTTTGATGACATATTAAAAGATCATGGTGTAGCCTCAAAACTATAATTAATTATAATTTTAAAACTTTCTACATCGCCACTATCCTTCATATAGTGTATAAGATTATATGTTGTTGTTTTTAATATATATCTATTATGCTGAATAATGACAGGAAATTATTTCACCCATATTTCAACATTTAATTTTCACAAATAAAGTTATTTAAAACATTAAAACACTTTACAAAACATTTTTGACCCATCCAAAGATACGTTTGAAAATATTGGGGGGGGTTAAGGCAGAGATTTGGGGAGATTTTAAGGCAGCTTTATTACCTGTGTAAGTATATGCTGTACATGATGAACCCATAGATTCAGAGACTCAGCCATCTCATTTACTTGGATGCCCTCAAAGGTAGGATTCTCCTCAAAGCTGTCTCGCAGGCCGTCGTCCTCACCTTCATCCTCCCCAAACTGATAGAATCCCAGAGGGCTGACATGAGTTCCTGCCGAGATTCGTGCGATCTGGGCACGCAGGTAATTGGCCTCATTGCCTGGAAAAGGGGGGTAACTCACAACAGGAGCATCAAGCTTGCCTGTGAAGAATCTGCGGATCTGCCGCGCTACTGTAATCTGAGCTGGAGTGACCACCGGCAGTCTGACCCATGGCATGCCAGGCTCTTGACACACAAAATAGGTGAATTTATTGGCGCCCGTGTGATTTCCTTCTTTTGGCACTGGTGGAGTTGGCTTGTATGTGGATTTGGGCAGCGGATCAGCCTGAAAGTAAAGTTTAATCATATCTGTTAAAGGGTTAGATCATCCAAAAATTAAAGTGCTGTTATTAATTACTCACCCTTATGTCATTCTAATCACCTAATACCTTTGTTTATCTTCTGAACACAAATTAAGAAATTTTAGATGAAATCCGAGAGCTCTCACATCCTCTATATACAGCAATAATCCCAAAAAAGTCCAGAAAAGGAATTAAAAATATTGTCAAAACATACCATGTGACTTCAGTAGGGGTGTCAAAAATTATTCGAATTTCAAATATTTGTCAAATTTCTAAAAAATGAAGACACAATCAATCGCAAAAACCTGCATTCTGATTTAGTGTGTCAAGAGGTGCCAGACATGACGATGATGGAACTGACGTTGTGCTTTTAGTCATTTATGCTGTATTTCAGACAACCTGGAATTTTGATTTTTCCTACTTGCTACTTGGAAAAAGCGTCTAGAATACCACTAAAAATTGGACATCTGAACTGTGAACTCGAGGCAAATCAAAGAACCCAGACTTCAGCGAGACGTGTAATTTGACATCACTTTCCCTTCACAGATGACGGCTAGTTCTACTACATTCTACTAGATTCAGTGAGATTAGTATGGACGACGCGGAGCTACCTAATGTGAAAATATAAATAATATAATGCTGTGATCTGGATAATATAATGCAGTGAGTTATTTTGTGTTCATGTCACACATTACTGTCTGTTGAAGCCTGAAGCGTGTTTATTCGGGTTATTGATGCACTCGGTTTACTTGATTCCTAATTTCCATTACATGCACATTAAGGAATTTCTGTTTTATTTAAGAACAGCTAATGAAAAGTTTATGCAGTTCAAAAAGAGAGTGTTGTTTTATTTTAATAAAAGATGCCATGTTTAATCTGGTTTCTATTTGCTTATTGTGTTCGCTTGCACCCTCTAGTGGGCATAGTAGACAAAACAGTACTTTTTCCTGTTACATTAAGTATTGCCTCTAGAATCGGACTATAATTGGAATTTTGCTTATTTTTAAGATTTTTCAGCGATATCGACAACTCTAAACTTCAGTGGTTCAACTGTAATCCTACGAAGCTCCAAGAACACTTTTGTGCAGCAAAAAAACTGAAAACGAGTTTGTTCGCCAATGCTTTCTCTTCTTCATCAGGTCATTAGGGTGCGCATTTACTATGGACAGTACAGCATATTGCCATTAGAGTCAGCAATGCAACACACAAGTGTCATATTGCCTATAGTAATTACACACCCTGAAGACCTGACACGGGAGAGTAGATATAGACAAAAAAAAAATTGCCACACAAAAGTGATCTTCGAATGATTACAGTTGATCTCAGGACCCTTGCTGTCTGTGGAGGATGAGAGAGCTCCTGGATTACATCTGAAATATCTTAACTTTTATTTGGCTGATGAGAATCAATGTCTCAGGGGATTGGAATGACATGAGGGTAAGTACAGAACATTCATTTTTGAGTGATCTAACCCTTTAATGTGATCATACCTAAAAAGTTAACAGCAGATTAATTTACATAGAATGAAATTTTGTGACTTACAGCCTCCACAAGCTCTGCTTCATCCTTGCCCTCCTGCAGCTCTTCCTCTCTCTCCTCCTCCTCAAGAGATTGTTCTGTCCCCTCTTCCTCCTCCCCTTCCCCCTCTCTGAATTCCCCTTCAGCCACCAGGTAGTTGCCCTGTGTCCCAAGGATCTTGCCCCAGAATCGACAGCGCAAGAGCAGCTGTGTGTCCACCAATTGTTTCAAAGCCAGAAAGATTCTCTGAATCTCCTCTCTCCCCAGACCCACGCCAGCTTGCTCAAAGAAAAACGCAAGTTCTGCCACATTCGGTAGAGGAGAATCCACCTAGAAAAGACACAAAAGAATGTGTTAAAACAGAAACTGTAAAAAAAAAAAAATAACAACAAATAACCAAAAACACATTTTTACTACATTTTACTATAATAAAACCATAATTAATTTTCATAATGGGCTGCGTTAGATAATGAATAATGCAAGCAATTTTTCAAACAAGTATGTTTATAAAACATTTGGTAGGTTATATTTAATATATATATTTTATCCACACACACACACACTACCAGGTCAAAAGTATCAGAATAGTACAGTTTTTAAAGAAGTGTGTTCTGCTCACCAAGCCTGATCCAATGTACAACAAAAAAATAAATAAAACATTACAACTTTGAAATATTTGTACTATTTAAAATAACTGAATTACACTAATACTTCTAAAATATGCTGTTTTCAACAAAATATAAATGTTTTTGAGCAGCAAAGTCATAATGATGCTAAAAGTACAGCTTTGAAATCACAGGAATAAACGACATTTTACAATATATTAAAACAGAAAACAGTTATTTTAAATAGTAAGCATATCTCAGAATTTTACTGTTTTTGCTGTACTTTGGAGGATAAATGCAGGCTTGATGAGCAGAAGACACTTCTTTAATATTTTTATATATTTTGAATGATTTATGATTTTTTTTTTTCTCTTTAAAAATATTTCCCAAATGATGTTTAACAAAGCAAAGAATTTTTCACAGTATTAATATTTGTAAACCATTTTAAGGTCTGTTTTACCAGCTCCTCCTCATGATCTCCTCCATCTCCTGCCATGTGCATGAAGAGCGTCTTTTGCTGCTCGGCCAGAACCAGAGCTGTGGGTGAGGACGGACTGTCACGCAAAGTGTCCTGCTTCTCCCGAAGAACACTTCCTTTCAGCTCCAGACTCATGTCCTCCATCACATCAACTGCATTCTCTGGACGCTCATCCATTACTTTGGTTAACAGTCGTACGAGGTGGTCATAGCTGGACAAAGAAGTTCAAGAGCATCACCAACCAGACCATTACTGACATACATCTATGAAATACTGCCTCTCTACATTAAGCTACATTCAGTCGTTATTCGGTATCATTCAATTTAATCAACTGAAGGACAACTTTTTCAGTAAGACTACAGTAAAAACTGCTAATTGTATTCTCTGTTCTTCTATCTTTGTAAACAAATTAATTGCACCCCAATTCTACTAATTGTAAAAATGAAGCTCAATTTAAACTTGAAGTGTAACTAAATAGGCTACATTGCCTGCTAACATGAATCAAAGACATGTTTCAACAGGAATTGTTGGCAATTACTGGTGGCAAGTGACAATTATGAACATTAATATACACACACATACAGTGCATGACAAATATTTATTAAACAGCCTGCTCTGAAAGAAAACAAATACTTTCATTTCACAATTTGGGCCACACGTTTCTGTCAGAAATCAAGTCTTATTCAAATATTAAAAGTTTTCGATTAAGAACTGCAAGTATCAATTTATAAAACAACAACTTTATTAACTTTACTATGTTTAACTGTTTTACTACGCTTTCTGCCTTGTAAAACCTTAAATTTCAAAATTCATGAATTATATTATATTATTAGAAATACTGTGACTAAAGAGCATTACAGAACATAAACAATTGTTTTGGTATACCAACACTTGATTTATGGGAGCTGCGGTGGTCCTATAAAAGTGTTTAACACTGTAAAATCCATAACAGTATCAAATAACAAATTTACACTAAAGTTGGTTTACAAATTATTTTAAGTCGCATTTAGGTGTTTTTTCCCACATACTATACACAAATAACGTTAGTGGGAATATATGTTTTACTGTTTTAGTATTATTAGTAGTAATAACGTTATTTATTCATTATTAGTAACATGGGTTTCATGTTTAACGTCAATTAAGCTATAAACTTAAAAGGCGATAATTAACTTACCAAATATCACATGAATATAATGAAATACTCACAGATTTAAGTTGGTTTTAGTGCTGTTCTTCATCATGAACGCCTTAAAACTGGCCGCAGTCTGCAGTCTGTCATTATTCAGCGCTTCACCTGTAGTCTCCATTTTGGGAAAAACGTACAAAATATCGCCGAATGATGAAAATATGTGAATATATCTTCTTATTTGCACTAAACCTCCATTAACGCAAAGAAACTCCGCAAAAACAGCAGCGCATTTCCGCAGAGCACTTCCGTTGCCGTGTAACTACAACAAACTTGTTGCCAGGCAACTTCTTTACTCCGGTAGGCCAGATACAGCTGCGCATGGTTCTGGGCGTGCGCACATCAATAGAGCATATTTGTGAGACTGTACAACAATAATTACTATTTTAATATTTCTGTGAGGGGTAGGTTAAGGGTTGGGTAGACGTTAATAAAGCACAATGTAACGGGTTATTGATTTTAAGTAATATAATTAACTGTCGTAAAGTTCTGCTGTAGAGTATTAACATAATCAAGACTGATGTAACTGAACTTCAGAGACGGTTTGTTTGCCATTTTTATTTATTTCATTTTTATTTTTTGCAGACAATTTATTTTAGAAATGAAAACGCTGTGGCACATACAAAATCAATTTATTTTCAAAAGAACTCGAACTATTCATAACCTCTAAAGAATTAACCAAAATAATTCATTTAGGATTTTCTCCTAACTTAAAGTACACTGAACAGAGCAGTATAGAAAGAGACATTGTTTCAGCAACAGTGCATTTATTCAGTCATTTTGCGAGTGTGGTCAGTCCGCACTGCTTTCTCCAGTTTCTGCTAGCTCCTCCTCTGGCTCTTCTGCGGGTTCTTCGGCCTCGTCTACGGGTCCAGCAGTCGGCTCGTCCATGCTTTCATCTGCCTTTTCTGCTAGAGGGGACTGTGAAACCTCCTCAGACACCTCCATCTGCTGAAGAGTAAGTCATATGTGACAAATTCATTAAGTGTGAAGTCGTTGCTCATAAACACTCTATTTTGACTAGAAACAGGCTCATTTTACAACTCCCTAGAGTTAAACCGTTGAGTTTTACCCCTTTTGAATCCATTCATTGGATTCAAGCACTTTTAGCTTCAGAGCACTTTTAGCTTAGCTTAGATCATTGAATCAAATTAGACCATTAGCATCTTGCTCAAAAAAAAAAAAGAACGATAATTTTCCCTTTTAAAGCTAACTCTTCTATAGTTACATGTCAACTAAGACCGACAGAAAATGAAAAGTTGATATTTAGGTCAATTAGTCTAGGAAAATAGTCCCCAGCTAATTAACTAGAACAGTACTGCATAACGTCATTGCAGCTGCTAAAATCATAGTATGGCAGAAATGTTCCTTGATTATTACTCTAGAATGAGATTGAGATTATAGTTCATAGCCATATCTACATAAAAAAGTAGACACAATGTAACTATAGAAGAGTCAAATAGGTAATTTTTTTTTTTATTTGAGCAAGATGCTAATGGTCTAATCCAATTAAATGATTTATGCTAAGCTAAGCTAAAAGTCCTCCCAGCAGACCCAGCAATCAGATGAATGGATTTAAAAATGGGAAAACTCTACTGTTTAACTCTAGGGGAGTTGTAAAATTAGCCCATTTCCAAAAAATGTTGAGTGTTCTTTTAACTCTTGTGATGCTGTGCATGGCTGGCATAAATAATGATGAGTTTTACCTGTGCTGGTGCTTCAGATGTGTCCTCCTCTGGAACATGGGCCATCTCTTCCTGCTCCATGGGCTCTGGTACTTCTTCCCGTCTGGCTGGGACCTGGTGGTGGTGGTGTTTTTCTTGTGGTGGCATTGGTTCAGTAAACACTATGGGTGTCGGGGCTGGGGGTTCTGCTTGTACTGGTGCATGTACTGATATATGCTTTGGTACTGGTACCTGAACAGACATTAGTGGAAAAGAGCATAGACCCAATAAATTAAAAAAAAGCAACACCCGATATAATTATTTTCTATAATATAAAAAAAATTTATATACATTTTAGGACAGGAAAACTATTCTGTAGGAGCTAATCAGAAATAAAGGAAATGTATTTTATTTAGCTACATTACTCAATGCATGAAGTAGCCTATTCATAAAACACTTTTTTTGTACAGTCTGAAAATTGGCAAGGCTTTCGTAGCATTACACAAAGCTAAAGCCATTCGTTGTGTTTCAAAGTCTAAATGTTTGCACCTTGACATCGTTTTTTGTTTTTACTTCATTAGCTCAGAAAAAAATATATATTACTTGTTTATTTTAGTATGATCATAACATAAATAATTTTTTAAATGGCTGATAAAATAGTGTTTTGCAAGTTAGTTACATCATAAGAAATACCGTAATAGCAACACTAAATAACAATGTCGCATGTTTTCCCAGTATCATGCGGCCCTACTTTGCACCTTAAATTTATTTTCAGATCACATGGCTGTTTCAATGTAATTCATCTGAATGCACTGTCACTGGAGTAAATCTTTACTTTAACCAAGAGTGTTTTGTGACAGCACAGTAGACATGTCTATCTCCTGAATAACCAATGCTATTTTTTTAAGAAGAACTGCTCTTAAAGTTCTAACTTTAAAGGATGGAGCAATGAACCTCATGTACTGACATGAAATTGTTCATGTTTAGCTGAAATCTATTTGAATTGATTTGGACTGATTTATTGTTGGGGCAGCACGGTGGCACAGTGGGTAACGCAATCGCCTCACAGCAAGAAGGTCGCTGGTTCGAGCCCCGGCTGGGTCAGTTGGCATTTCTGTGTGGAGTTTGCATGTTCTCCCCGAGTTTGCGTGGGTTTCCTCCGGGTGCTCCGGTTTCCCCCACAAGTCCAAAAACATGTGGTATAGGTGAATTGGGTAAGCTAAATTGTCCCTAGTGTATGTGTGTGAATGAGTGTGTATGGTGTTTCCCAGTGATGGGTTGCAGCAGGAAGAGCATCCGCTGCGTAAAACATATGCTGGATAAGTTGGCGGTTCATTCCGCTGTGGTGACCCCAGATTAATAAAGGGACTAAGCCGAAAAGAAAATGAATGAATGAATGATTTATTGTTTGGTTACATTTTGTTTCTTTGTGCTTTTAAGTTTTTGACTCTGAAAAACTAAATAAAGAGACTAATTTCATAAAACTGGTATTGAAAAAGTATCGATCAGGAACCAGTATCAAATTCAAAGTATCGGAATCGGCATTGAAATTGAATAATATCTTGTTAAAACTAATTTTATAAATCTGGTATCGAAAAAAAGTATCGATGAGGAACCGGTATCGAATTCAAAGTATCGGTATCTGTATTGAAATTGAATGATAGCCAGCCCTACATTTGAGTGTGATTATATGATTTGACAGAACCATAAAATTGCCTTGTATTTTAGGTTTTTTTTATGTCATCGATTACTTGGATGTATGTCATTATATGAAATTAAAGATCTGTCGATACTTCTGTCTCATCATGACATACCTCTCGCTCTTCCATTACTTCTGGATGTTGTATTTCAGGTTGTGGTTCAGGCTCTGGTTTCTTGTTGGTGGCTTCCAGAACGGCCATTATAGAGGTTGGAATGTGAGCTTGCTACAGAATCAATAAAACAATATTTACATCAAAATGATATAGAAGTAAAATGTATAACAAGCTTTTTCTTCTGAAATCCTGAATACACCATTTCTACTATATAACTATTTCACTATACAACAATTTCTACATTCTAAGTCACATCTTTGGTTAGGAACAGCATTATAATGCAATAAAAACAGCTTTGCAATATCCGCAGGTGTTTTACTTGTTACATGTTCAGTCTTATTGCAATTCTAAAATGAAGCGTTATTTAAATATTATATACAGTACATGCACTATTACAGCATTTTATTCCTATGCTTTCTTTTACTTAAGTTATCAATTTCTTTCATTTATGTGTCTATTTTTCATATCTTACTCACCTTTATTAGATTTTGATTTGTAAGTAATTTTTATTTGAGTCAGGTTGAGTCTTCATATTATATATAAACCGAGGTGAAAAGTTTGAAATAATTAAGATTTTAAAAAATGTTTTGGAAGAATTATTTTATGCTCAAGAATGGTACATTTATCTGATCAAAAACAGACTATAAAATAGCCATAACCTTTGATAAAATGTACTTTTGCATAAAAAAAAACAAAAAAAACAAAAAATGGTTTCATCTGATTTAGAAATCTTTAAATATTTTTCCGTAACTTTTGATCAATTGAATGTGTCCTTGATTAATAGACATATTACTTAACATTATCAAAGTTTGGATTGTGTATCAAATTTTCCACAAAATATTACGTAAAACACTGATAATATAAAGAATTGTTAAGCAGTAAATCAGCATGTCAATAATTTCTGACAGACCAAATGGCACTAAAGACTGGAGTAATGATGCTGAAAATGAAGCTTTGACATCATAGAAATAAATTAAGTTTTATAATGTATCAAAATAATTTTTTTTTTTAAACGATTGAAATTTTAAAAAAATATTACTGCTTGTAGTATTTTGTAATCATATCAACTCAACCTGGGTGAGCATGAGAAAAAGAATCTTTCAAAAAGATCTTTACTTCAAACTTTTGACCAGAGTGTGTGAGTGTGTACTGATACAAATATGTACAGTAGTAAACATTTGAAGTGGATGAAAACATTTCATCAACGTTGTCCTAAAACTATTGAACAACACCCATTTTTGTCTTGGGACAATTTTGAAGAACTGTTTTGATCCACTTCGAATGTTGACTACTGTATTATGACATTGGTATAACCAAGGTATTACAATCTTGAGGTAGTTTATGAGGACATGCCTTGAGTCCTCTTAATTCAAAATTTATAAAATCATACTTAACATGTTTTTTCCCCATTCACTGGTTTAGGTGTAGGCCATATAATAAGCGTTTTTACAGCATAACATATATTACACCTATGGAGAGTCCTCATAAACCACCAAAACCAAAATGTGTGTGTGTGTGTGTGTGCACGCATGTCTCAATAACCATTCATTCCCAGATTAGAGATGCCTGCGTATTGGATTTTTGCCCATATGTGATACCAGCATCTGTTTTGTTGGTGTTTTTGGGAAAGTTTTAAATGACAAATGTCATGGTTTGTGATCTTCATCAACATAATTTTCCATTTCAGCCTAAAGCTGATGTTTACATTAAGAAATTATCCTTAGATTTAGAGTTCCAATACTATTGTGCATCCCTACCCCAGAAAACACCCACAGTTGAAGTCAGAATTATTAGCCCCGCTGTATATTTTTTCCCCCAATTTCTGTTTAACGAAGACAAGTTTTTTTCAACACATTTCTAAAAATAATAGTTTTAGGATGCTTTCACACCTAGACATTTGTTTCGGAACCTGGTGCGTTTCCCCCGTTATCGTAGTTCATTTGGCATATGTGAATCCAGCAATCGTGCTCTGTTCCACGTCAAAACAATCAGTCCGAGACCACGTGAATAAGAAAGGAATTCTGGAGCGGATCGATTGTAGTGAGAAAGCAATACAATCCAATGAACTAACGAACCAGGCTATATCACAGTGTATTATGGATATGTAATAGCCATATATACGGCTATATGAAGAGAGAATTATGAGTAGGGCGAGATCTCATTCCTACCGGTAAATGTGTGTGTTTCATATCGAATACGAAAGTGAAAGCATGCTGAAATATTACCGAGTACTGTTTACCCGTTAGGAAAATTGACCGAAATTACCATCTGATATTTTTTCCATAATTTAGTCTTATAATATTTAGTATTAGGCCTATTGTTTTGTTCATTTCTGCACTAACACCTCCAAAGAAAGATCAACATTGATCTGAACAAGTCAATTTTAATCCCTGTTTCGGAACAATCGGTCTACAGGTGTGAAAGCACCCTTAATAGCTAATTTCTAATAACTGATTTCTTTTATATTTGCCATGATGACAGTACATAATATTTGACTAGATATTTTTCAGGATACTAGTATTCAGCTTAAAGTGACATTTAAAGGCTTTACTAGGTTAACTAGGCAAGTTAAGGTAATTAGGCAAATCATTGTACAACGATGGTTTGTTCTGTAGACAATCGAAAAAAATATTGCCTAAGGGGGCTAATAATATTGACCTTAAAATGGTTTTAAAAATGTTTTAACTGCTTTTATTCTAGCCAAAATAAAACAAATAAGACTTTCTCCAGAAGAAAAAATATTATAGGAAATACTATGAAAAATTCCTTGCTCTGTTAAACATCATTTGGGAAATATTTAAAAAGATAAAAAAAATTCACAGGAGGGGATGCGGGGACGCACCTGGTGAGGAGTGAAGGAGTGGACGTGCTGCAGGAGAGGCTCTCTCATCTCCGGGCAGCGCTCAAACACACTCGCCAGCTGTGGAGGAGGCAGCTGGAGGAGGACATTGTAGGACTGGGGTTTGGTGCGCTGGCAGCACTTCACAAAACCCTCCCACACTTTCGGATACTTCCACACCTGCACAGATTTCATCAGCAAAAGGTTATAAAGTGAGAGATTCTGGCACTGACTGGGTGGATTGTGTGTACTGGATTGAGTCTTTCATTGACCTGTTTGAGGATGAGTCGGGCTAAGATGTTCATGACGAAGCCAGCCAGGCGAGGGTACATGGTGAGGGACTGGATGACGGTGCGCATCAGTAGAATGGGGAGAGGCGTCTGCTCCATCAGCTGCTGCATCACCACGGCCAGCACCTCAGACGTGTACACGTTCTTCTCCCCAAAACACAGGTTGGTGGCTGAAGGGGGAAAAACAATGAAAGATGTGAGAAAAGACTACTACAAAAACAAAAACTACTACTACTACAACACAATGTATTTAATTTAACTAGAGGGCATCTGTATGTATATACTGGGGTTGTTGCTTGTTTAAAAATAATTTAAATCAGAGATTTTTGTAACTAATCATAATTAATCATATAATTATAATTTTAAATACGGAAGATTTTTTATATCTGTTTAATGTCATCTTTTTTTTTTCTCAAATATATTTTTATTAAACATTTTTAGCACAAAAAAAAAATCTGAAATTTGCACTGAGTAATATCCATCACACATATCATTCAAATCCCAACCCCCACATGAAAAATTATTATAAAAATAAAAATAAAGTAATTCAATAAATAAAATTATAATTAAATCAACAAATAACCAAAAAAATAAAAAGATAAGGACATAGAATTCAAAATTAATTGTATGGCATCTTTTTATAAGTACTGTGAATTAAGACCAGTATCTCTGACTAAATAGTATGATAAACGATAAAACCAAACGCCAGGGAGAATTGCAAATAAACTGTTTTTTTATACTGAATATTGAAACTATTATTAAGAATTTTGTATTAAGTGATCTACAAACAATATTCACAAAAATCGATTATAATAAATGTGACATTTTTGCATTGTCTTGTATCTCTCTGTTTAAACATCAGCTGTCAGTTCTAATTATAATTTCTTTATTCAATTCTTTTTTTTTCCATTTAGTTTTTTTATTGCAGTTTCCAAATGTACATACAGATGTATGGTACATAGGGTTTTCCACATTGGGTACACAAAACAACCAAACATAAGAATCCAGAAATTAATGGAAATTTGTGAAAATATAAAATACAAATATTCCATAAATAAATATGGAAATTCCATTGATGATTCAAGGATATTTTAAGAACAATCAAAAAAATACACTCATAGTTGTGTTGTATACCATCAAAATGAAAAACATAAAACTGATTTGTTGCTTTCAATTACAATTCAACTGTCTACTTATTTTTTAACCCATATTGTAGCACCCAGTCTGTACTTTTCATTCGTTCAATTCTATATTTATTTTCAATGTGTTTTTGTTGCACACAGGTAGTGTGCATTTTATATTATTAAAGCATTAAACAGCAAATTGCTAAATTTTTTATTTCTTTGCCAGTGACCAGAAAAATAATGAAGAGAAGTATAAAGTAACTCATTTTAATCTTAGTTCTGTCAAATGTAGCATTTAGTTTTTAGTTCACCTTATTTTAGTATAATCAATTAATTGATAATTGGAATTATTTTACTCTAAATTAAAAAATTTATTACAATTCTTTATTAAATTATTATAATTTTTACAATTTTACTAATAATTAGTTCCCTTTCTCCTACAAGCAGTGACAACTCATATGCATGTTTTTTTTAAATTATCTAGTCTCTGTATTTAATCTATGCTACTCATCATATTACATAACAAAAACCCGTAAAATAAGAAACATTTCTCAGAAATGATATATTTCTCAACAAATGCGGAGTAAAATGTTTGTTAAAACAAGAGAAAAAAAAAACGTTGTTAAACTTTTGAAATCTGGACACAACATGCATAAAAACAGTGTGTAATATTTTGTCTAATTATAAATTTAATTAATGCGTTTAACAATATATTTTGTTAAAAAAATTAAATAAATAAATAAAAGGAATGACAGGGACTTATGTGCTGCGAGGGACTGAAATGACTGTGAGATGATACCTTTAATGATTGACTTCATGTCACACTTGGAGGAGTCAATGTTGTGTAAGGCGATGAGCAGCTCTCCAGGAGTGAGTGGAGACATGGAGGAACTGCCTTCACCTACAGAACAGACAATACACCTTCAGTTCATTACATTAAAATGACATCATTACAAAGCTATAACACGTCAAATAAAAGTGCACACAAACAAGAGAATAAGCAGGTATTACTGTGTTGAGTGCCCAGCAGTCTGTTGAACACCTCCTTCACCACGATGGGATTGAGCTTGATGAGTTTGGGCAGAGCCTGAATCACCTCATTCTGTTGGACACAATTTAGATACATTTACATTCCATTATCTAAGCCTCTCTACTTGATGGCTGGTCTCACGCATCCACCATGTTTGTAGTTTGTTAACCATTTTTACCCAAGTTAGTAGTTCTAATCAAATTCACGTCCAAAGCGCAATGTATTGTGGGCAATATTAGCCATTAGAGTATGCACGGTTTTACACTACTAATTTCTACAGGAAATAGTAGACCATACAGGTACCTTCGGCATACTTTTTTCAACATACTACGGTTTGAGACACTAATTCGATTTTCAAATACTACATAGGATAGATAGAATGCAAATTGAGATGCAGCTAATGTTTATTTTGCTAGTGCACTTTGTTATTCTTTAGGTGATCAATAATCCAAGTTAATATGCTTATTTTTTGTTTTAGTAAACATTAATCAAAGACAGACCATTTGGTTCCACGTTTGGAGTGGTGGTTCTTCTCTGTTTGATGGCTTCAGCCACAGTATTCTTAACCACGCCCCTCTTTACCATTAGTTTGCTATGAGGGAATGATGCTCAAAATGAAAGCCCCGCCCCCCCTACTCAATATTTCATTTCAGTTAGAAGTACATCAACATACAATAAAATATACAGTCTGAAGGGAACACAATATATTCCTTTGATATGTCCTCTAAATGTATATTCATGATGAGCACACATTAAGCTGTATTAGTGATACTTTAAAAATACCATACTGATCTGCGTTATGTTAGAATTAATTTTACAAAAAATAGCTCAGTATTTTAACAACTCTGCTCTTAAACACTAGAGTCACTTTTACTAAACCGCTGATCACAAGGCCAAAAAAGAAATGGATTTTTGTTCTCAAGTAAATGCCAGATAAAAAGTCTTGTTTTATGTGAAGGAAGATTAAAACAAGTAAAACATTCGGGTCACTTTTACACCGCATTGAGAGACATTTGCTCTTGTTTAAAGCATAAACTCTATTTTTGATTTTGAATTATGTTCATTTCCTCAGAAAGCAACACTTATTTTCTTCATTTTGCATCTCAAGTGTAGACAGGCACTTATATATTTGAATTGGGCAACAAAAATAGTGAAGAGTATTAGCGTACACAACATTTAATACCATCACTATGAATTAAAGGGGACTAATTATGCAAAAATCACTTTTATATGTTATAATTGTTTAAACAGAGAATTTTTATTCTAATTTAAGAACTTTTAAAGAACTTTAATTGTGGAAAGGTGAATTAAGACATTTTAAGAGCTGAGAATCCCTACTTTACAAATACATTCTCCATAATAGTGTGTATTGTCCACAGTAATACTGAAATTGTTGTTTTAATGTTTGAGCTGATGCAACAGAGTACGTCACTCACTATTAACAGCAATCCAAGAACATTAATGAAGGACAGATGAGATGAGACAAACCTTCTCCAGGCCGTTGATGACTGGGATGAGGAAACGAACATCTGGCACTCGTTTGTGATAAAGATCCCTCACCCTCTCCACCAATTCAGGAGAAGGCGGCACTGCGAAGAAGGAGCAATACACAAAGGTCAACAATGACTATTCAGAGATGCACTTATTGATACAGTCACTTGATTTCTGTCTTTCACACACACACACCTTTATCTGTAAGTATGTGCAGACAGCGAGTGACCAGCGTTTCCGCTCCTTTAGGACAGTTCTCCACCAGGAGCAGCAGGTCAGGAGAGTTCATTCCCATTCCTCTTATCTATAAAAAATAAAAAATAAAAAGTAGATGAAGTATCATAAATTAAGCTAATGGAAAGCTACAATTAAAAATCGACTCTGTTAAAAAGTCTTTTAGCTGTGCAGCCACTTATATGCAAGTGTACTAGGTTTGTTATTGTAAATAAAGAAATTTTGACATAATATATATGTGTGTGTGTGTGTGTGTGTGTGTGTGTGTGTGTGTGTGTGTGTGTGCGCGCTGTGTATATTTAAATACACACAAGCATGCATATATTTGAGAAAATGTTTATTTACATTTAGATATAAAATATATATGTATATGATACAAGTTACATATAAATTTAAATATCTATGTAACAAAAGTGTTTTGTATAGTTTTCTTTCTATGTATGTGCATCATATTTATATAACAAATATATATATAAACATATATATTATGTAAGAACAAACTTTTATTTTGGATGCGATTAATTGAGATTAATCTTCGCACAGCACTACTAAATATCTGAAATAATAAAATAACTAGTTGCAAAAAGTGAAATATTTCAGTTAATGGACATAAAATGACAGTTTCAAGTTATTTAGACTGATTGTGATGATTCTGTAGGGGAGTGAATCATGCATCAAATATAATAAAAATAAACATATAGCTAAATACAATAAAGTAAAGAAACAGGAGAGTTCATTCCCATTCCTCTTATCTATAAAAAAAAAAAAAAAAAGTAGATGAAGTATCATAGGAGTCTAACTGTATTCAGGTTTATAATTTGAATAATAGAATGTAAAATAACACTGTATAGTCTTGAACGTATAAATAATTCAATAAAATTCAGCTTTATGAAAATTACAAAATGGTACAATTTCTTGTGCCTGAATGCTTGAAACTCTCTTTATATGCTCGCACAGGTCTTAAAAATTAATGCAAATGATTAACTTTCACTCCACTATGGTTAAACTCTGCAGGGACTCCACAAATCTCATGTATTCTGAACTGTGGCTCCTGGACAACTATAACCCCAACACAACATTGCAGATGCACAAATTGCGATAGTGCAGCCCTAGTTTCAATTGCAATGACTACAACTAAAAATGTAAGCCCAGTTCCAAAATGAAGAGCTACGAAAATGCTTTAAATGATGACAATTTCCGCCCTTTCCCAAAACCACCTACAAACCACACCGATTCATCTCAGTTCAGCTATTTTATTGCAGAAAAGAAAGAAATTAAGAGACCCTACTAAAAAATAAAGTTTTGGTTTTTTTAAATAGTCCTATTATGCCACTTTTTATAAGATGTAATAAAAAAGCTCACATTATCTTTGATGCGATGCAGACACAGACAATTCGGCATCGGTTCAGTAATAGATCCTAACCGGTTATTACGTACTGACATCATTTATCTCATATGCGCTATAATGCGGTAGCTTACTATGGTGAGGGAGGCGGGCGCGAGTAATTAAAACACGGCAAGCTACTTTAAAAAAACGCAGAAACTCTGCATAAGTTTCCTCTCCTCTCGGCATGTCTGGAGGCCGAGTTTCTCCACCACGTTTATCATGGATCAGCTGTGATTGCCGGTGCCGTTTATCAGTGTCACTCATCGGTGAACAGCGCCAGAGCATTAGAGCCAATCGCAGCCCTTTCTGTTGAGCGCGTGACCAATCATAGGTGTTTTTTACAACTCTTAACAATGTTTACATTTGTTTATTTGCTATAAATGCTGATGTTGTTCATGCATGTACTTCAGTTTTGTTTGATACATTCAAAAAGAGTGTTTTCTTTGAGCAGGTAATATTAAAGTATTACAGAGTTCATATATCGGACTGCTTGTATTAAAGGACACAATTATATTACAAATACACAGAAAATGTATTTATAAACTATACATTTTAATACAAGAATTCTTGTGCCATAAAGTAAAATATTAAATTGTGTATGGAAAGCATCGTCAATGCACCATGATGCACTGAGATATCGAATTGAACCGAATCGATGGCATGATAATCGCAACCGAACCGTGAGACCAGCGTAGGTTCACACCTCTAGTAAATGGTTGCATGTGTATCAGTATATTAGATCTGTGAAACAGCATCTCTTGGTCTTAAAGACATCACATCACTAACACATCTCAACCAAGCCTGGTCCACTTGAGTGGGAATTATTCGATTTTGGGATATTGTGATGTATACATTCCCACACAAAAACTCAAGACCAAAATTAAAGCGTTTGATGAAGATCAGAAGCATTGCTTAGTGATATTAAGAAGATCTTGCTTATGGAGTGGACTTTTTCCTGCTTTTTTGCTTTGCAGTTGTTTTTTATTCTTAAACGGCAACATTAGAATATTTAAAGAATAAAGTATAGGAGCATTAGTGGTGCAAGATGTTCTTACAGGCTGCTCGATGACCCGGAGCACGCTGCGCTTGATGTCGGCGATGGCCTCGGTGTAGACAGCAGCCAGTTCATGCACCAGACGATGGTTAAGGGGCAGGAGGGAGAGGTAGAGGTAAAGACACTGGCGCACTGTCTCCTCCGTCCAGGGAGCCGCCACCTCTGAGGACACAGATTCAACAGGTCACCATTCATTTAGTTCATTTTACACTATTATTGTATCAGCATTATTTATTTTAAAATGACCGCCACTGGGAGTTGATTGACGCAATGCAGCAGGAGGTAGCTAAATGGCATGATTTGGCTTATGCTTTTTGGTTTTGTTAAAAAAATCTACATTTCTGGAAAAAAAAAGGTTAGTGGGTTCATCTGCCTGGTTTTAGACTTTCATATAAATCACAATGTCCTAAATTGTTTATATTAGGTGGGTGGACAGACATTGAAATTAAAGATAATTATACAATACAATCTTGGGTTCAAACCAGCTTACTGATTGGTAGACAAATAATTCTCAGGAGCTGGATATCAGAGGATGTCTGCCCCTTTCAGCAGTGGGCAGAAGAATTAGCTGCTTTTGAAAAAATGTTGTACAAAGTATACTTATGCTATAAAAAATGGTCCAAGTACTTAAACTATTTGGATATGGGTCATAGATTACAATGACTGAGAAATATTATCACTGTAAATTTGATGGCTTTATAAGGACTGATTTTATTTATTCACCTCATTTATTTTTATTTAGTTGTTTTTTTTCCTCTCACTTTGACTTTTGCATATAGAAGGTTTAATGGCATTTAATTATAGCCAAGTTGTGACCGTAATGCCTTAGTTGGGGTCTGGGTTGTTAACAGGGGAAAAGTTTGATTCTGTACAGAGATACTGCATTCTATTCTGTATTTTGCTTAAGAACCGCCACCTCTGAGGTCATCAGGTAACCATTATTATAGTTTGCTTTACACTATTATAGTACCAATAGTTTTTTTCTACATGAAGGTAACTTAATACAAAAACATGAGCACAAAAGACAAACAAAATCTGGGCCCATATTCACAAAACATCTTAAAGGTCCCTTGAAATTAAAATAAAGTTTTTTAGATGCTTATATCAGTAAGGATATCTATTAGCTAGTGTGCTCCAAAACAGACAAAATTTGCATTTAGAAGATATAAATCTGATATAAACATCCAAAGCTGCATTTTGTCACTTCCGCCTAAATGGATCAACGATTCACGTCACCTCATACTTCAGTTTCTCATCAAATCTTGACCAATAAAATGCTTTCTAGTATCTGACATGCCCCGCCCCCTTCAAGACGCTTCTTATTTGCTTTTCATTTGATGTGCTTAATTACAACCACTCTCACTGGCAGAGCTGTGATTAAAACAAAACACTATTGGCTGTTTGTTTGTTTTTAAAGGGGAGGAGCTACTATATGTCCCGCCCTCTCTTCATGTTTCAGTTGAGATTACGTCAAACATAGAATAAAAATGCACATTTCAAAGCATTTCATGGGACCTTTAGTTTTCATGGGACTAAACGTAGCTCATAGCTTGCCGATTTAGGAGAAAATCTTAAAAATAAAGGACGTTTCAGTCTTCAGTCTCTAATGCTAAAACTAGTTCGTAAATCTTTGAAACGTTAGGAGTAGTAAAAGAGGACCAAATAACAAACTAGCCTAAAATGGCTGTTGCCAACAATCTGACTCAGAATGTGAACATTTTTTAAACATTTAACAATAATATGCTTTAAAAATGATCATCTTGATTGCAGGTGTATTATGACTGCTGTAGAACATGGATGCAGTCACTTCAGCAAAAAAATAGAAACAACTCTTTATGTCTTACTATCAACTGTAATTGTTCTACTGTTATTTAAAAGGCTGTTTATATGCATATCCGCTAATTGCTTATAAGCATACAATGTTGGCAACTTATTTCAAAGCAAAGATGTAAAAGGCAGGTCGATCGGTTGCTAAAAATGTCTAAATGACAATCAAACGTCATCATTAAGTAACTAACGCACAGAAAAAAATAATTTTGTAATTTGTGGATTTGAATATGCAACGAATAATTACAATTGACTTGCCATTTTAGCAAAAACCATAATTTGGAATATGTTCATTTAGATTTGAATGTTAAATGTTTAACTGCTAAATGTTTTAACACTAAGATTTGATGTACAGTATGTTCTTATTAACTAGTAAAACATTTTGAATAATTCTAATTTTAAACATTGGCATTTAGTACGATTCTACACTCTAGTGTGTAAAAATTATATGGTTATCAATATTCATTCGTTCATTAATTTTCTTTTCGGCTTAGTCCCTTTATTAATCAGGGGTCGCCACAGCAGAACGAACCGCCAACTTATCCAGCATATGTTTTACGCAGCGGATGCCCTTCCAGCTGCAACCCATCACTGGGAAACACCCATACACTCTCATTCACACACATACACTACGGACAATTTAGCTTACCCAATCCAATTCTATAGCGCATGTCTTTGGACTTGTCGGGGAAACCGGAGCACCCGGAGGAAACCCACGCCAACACAGGGAGAACGGTTATTATTATTATTATCTTTTTTATTAATAGTCTTTTTTTAACCTGTATTATAATTCATTTTTACCTGTATTTTCAATTGAATGTTGATGTGCTGTTGGCTAGTTAGTAAAACAGTGGTTTAATCTTTGAGTAATTTCAACATCACTTTTTTTAGCCACTTAAGCTGCCAAATAAAATGTAAAAAGAGCTAAATTTGTTCATGGGTGCCTATTAAAACGTTGCTATAGTAGACTGAAAAGTTGCTAAATCTAGCACCAAAATTGCTAAGTTGGCATTCCTGGCACACATGTAAGAGGCCAATTAGCTGACACAAACTCTTGGCTAAAAACATTTATTGCTATATAGTAGCACTCTTAGTGGTAACATTAAATGTTGTATGAATATCAGGAAATGTTTCTGAACCTGTATCTTCTCCAGCTCCGAACAGAAGAGATGGTGGGTTGGGATGGACCAGAAACTGCATGTAGGTGAGAGCGAATTTCTCAATGCAGTCCCTCAGATGTTCCTTCTCGTACATGCGCTTGATGAAGCTGAGAGCAGTCGACCGCACCTGAACAGCATTGGGATTGTTATTATACTACTGTGAAAATGAATATAGAGCAATAACAAATGACACGAGTCAAAATCCACCTTTTCTTTTTCATGAGAGGTGAGGTTCAGTAGGACATTGAGGTACTGGTACTGTCTGGAGGGCCGTTTGAAGATCAGCTCCTTTAATGTGGACATGCCCAGGTAAACACGTGACTGAAAGACAAACGATGAACGTTAGAGCTTCTTAAAAAATGTGTTTTTTATATATCTAAATATATAAGAAAAAACCCTAACCCTAAACAAAACAAAACAGTAGTACTTTATTTTAGTCTTGTGCCGCTTGTTCATACTACATACTGAGGGGAATGTAAATTACTGGGTAATAATTAGCTACTAACACTAAACCTAAAATTAACCCATGTAGTTACACTGTCAAAAATATCTGTTAATTACAGCTAGCCAGTTTGTAATTCACCGGCGTTTCCATTTATTTTAGATTTCATTATTGCATCTTGATTTTTTTGCATACAACTTTTGATGTAGCAACTTTCAAGAAAGTGACTTTTATTGACAGTTTTAGTTGTTTAAAAAGAATGGTAATTAATTACATACAAAAAGTTGATAAAAGGAAAAAAAAACACGTTTGAATCACAAGATGTAAGCAACTGTTAATTAACACATTTTTACAGCGTGCCATAAATAACCCAGTACTTTCTTTGTTATGTAAGACTAAAAAACAAAATAAAAAAAATGCACAACTAAACTGAAAAGAGCTATTATGGCTATCACAATTAAAGTGAAACGTGAAAATGTATGAGGGCTCTATTTTAACATCTAGGCAAAAAATCTAAAGCGCATGGCGTAAAAGCATTAATGGCATCAATCCAAATCCACTTTTGCTATTTTAAGAATGGAAAAAATACACTGTGCATCGGCGCATGGTCTAACATGGTTGTGCTTATTCTCTTATTGAGTTATGGGTGTGTTTTGAGCATAACATGCATTAAACCAATCAGAGTCTCATCTCCCATTCCCTTTAAGAGTCAGTTGCGTCACGCCATGGCGCATTTGCTATTTACATGGCAGACATTGTAAGTGGAAAAACTGAATGCTTCACTAGTGAGAAAACAGTTAAACAGACCATCTTCAGCGAGAGGATAAAGAATGAGCCTCCTCCATTCGGCCTCTTTACTTTCTCTTTACTTCTACTCTTTACTCCTTTACTTTCATGGATAAGGCAACGGTGTTGTACGCACTCCACTGAAGACATCCATTAGCCTACATATTTCATTTCGTTTGTTAAGCCCAAAGATTTGTTTCAAAACTATTTCTAAATTCAGTTCTAATTTCCAGCAAATGAATAAATGAACAATAATAACGAAGTGTGGTAAAAAAACTAAGTTATATTCAAACACACGTCCTATTCTTATGCCCCATATGGTGATAATTACGTCTCCAAAACCCCACAGGTGGACAAATCTAAACTTGTTTTTATTGAAACAAATATAAATA
Source organism: Danio jaintianensis (assembly GCA_903798115.1). Lineage (NCBI taxonomy): Eukaryota > Metazoa > Chordata > Actinopteri > Cypriniformes > Danionidae > Danio > Danio jaintianensis. The sequence goes on from CAIGQV010018170.1 coordinate 9,634,966, forward strand.
TGCATATAATAAATAATACAACTAATAATAATAACATTATACAAATGCAAATTGTCATGAATGAACTGAAAAAAGGCATGGAAGCAGGAATGGAGGCAGTGGTTTATTTTTATGTATAAAATAATAATTTTTGTAATATTTTAATCCTTTAATTTTTTTCATATGTAAAGATATTTGTGTATTGCTGTACATCCTGTGTGTATTAAGCAATGTGTACGTGTTTAAAGCCTAGTTCACACTAGAGGATTTTAAGCCTGATTTGAGCCCAATTTGGAAGTTAACGAGCTCGCCGACAGATCGGGCTGTGATTGGGGAAAAATCTGGGGGTGCCCTGCGCTCAGTAGTCTTTATGTGTGAACTACTGAACAACGCATCAAAGAGGCTCGCTGACGCGTCGCCGACACCTCGCAGACGAAAATCCAATATCTAGCATGCTGAATATTCCAGAGCAGTCGGCCGACTCGACCCCACGTGCGGTCAGATGTAGTGACGAGCTGCAGCCAATGAGCGAGCATATCAGCATGAGCTGAATGGCCATGTGCTCAGGAGCTCAACAGAAACGTCTGTGATTGGCCAGAATGGGCATCGATGCACTCGCTTCATTCTGCGTTAACACGGACACAAAAGTAGGCTATATTAACAGTGGAACTAGAATTCTATAACTATTAGTATTACCAAAGCATTCATTCTGACCGTTCTCATATAAGACGTCATATTTACATTCAAAGCTTCTATTGAGATATTACAATTAAGCTTTGAATGTCTTGTCATCATATTTTATGACACCATTACCCTAAAAATATTATCTTTTTGGTAATAAAACCTATAAATATGTAGTTAAGGTGTCTCGGCCTCGCTTTCATTTTCACTTTCAAACAGGAGCTATTTCGCAGCACGGAATATGCCGTTTTAAAAAGATATATCTAAAGTAAATTTATGTTTTTGCTATCAGAAAGTTATGTTTATGTTAGCAGGAAGTTGCTAGGCAAAAAAGGCATGCATATTTAAAGTCACGGCGAAAAGTAGCAGACATGCATGCAGTCATTTTGACCTATATGGTACTTAAAGGTAGAAATGCTCAGTTCTTTTCTGTTTTGTAATATACAAAAAATGACAATGTTAGAAAGAAATACACATATTTAGGATCCTCCCTCAACATTTCATTGGCTGTGGTTTGGTAGCTTGACTGAGCTGCTGGGGGAACTAGTTGTTGTCAGATCATGTAGTGGATCATGTAGTGTGTGACCCCCCTCTTGTGGATCATTTACGTAGTGTTGCGTAGTGTGAACACCACATCGATTTAAAGACACAAAATCAAGTCATGTAGTGTGAACGGCACAGCGATCTGCCGATGTTTAAAGTCATGTAGTGTGAACTAGGCTTAAGGGGCACAACTAACGCGCTCTGCGCTAGACTTTAGACCTGCTTTTAGATGGTCAACGGCGTAGTTTTAACTAGAGTATTGGCACCATTTTTTTTAATCTGTGTAGCGAGATTATGACCAGTCGTTTCGTCAAACATAAAAGCATTTTATATGGCTTCTATTTACCAACGCTAACAACTATTATACTACCAACATCAATAGTTAACACTAATGATTTAATTTTTTTAAAATACTGCAACCTGGTGATGTAATGAATTAGATATATAATTTTAAACAAATTCTCATTGTTAACAGTTTATAGTACTCTCGCTGATTTAAAAAACACTTAACTGTCACTGTCCCACAGGTGGGACATTTCAGTACATATTAAATTTTTTGGTTTGTTTTTGTTTTTTGTCTAAACCTGAAACCTGACAAACTGTATGTAAAATGCCTTTATCACATATAATTTTCAAGTGTGAACTCAAACTGTGGTCAAGGGTTAAGGGATTAAAAAACTGGTTAACTTTTAAATACCGATATTAAAGACAACACTGATAAAAAGCATGTAAAAGATTATTTTTTTGAGCATGAAACAAATTTATGTACACTGTAAATAAAATAAAGTAAATAAAGTGCAATCGAAACATGAGTGTATGGATGTGGCAGACCTCGTCCTCACAGTATCGCTGAATGACCTCCAGTGCTGAGTCTGTAATGATCGGAGCCTCCAACACAATCTTGGTGAAAAGCCTGTCAATAAGGCAGATATTTAAAACATTAAAGAATACACACGTCAGCAGTATAGGTAAGTACTTTTTGTTTTGTTTAGTTTTTAAATATTTACATAAAAACATCCACTGAATTTGTGCAGTTGACAATGAAATGTGTTTGGGAAGTGGAAATTCTCTGCGAGATGACATAGAACTTCATCCTAAACCATTATAAACAGCATCTGGGTGTTATTTTTGTGTTCATGTGTGTGTAGATTTTACTTTTAAATTGATATTTGTACTGAAGAAAAAAAACAAACAAACTAATAAATACAACAAAAAACTAAAATAAGTAAAATATCAAATTGTGTATATATCTGCATGTTATATAAAGGTAAATTAAACACTTTTTATGACCAATAAAAAAGTGATGCATAATTTAAAGGCAGCACAATAGGACAATATTCGTTACTTTAAAAATAAATGTAAAAAATATTGAATATTTATATGATTTTTTTCGCAGTGCATGTTATGTTTAATGCCATGAATTTATGAATTTAAGACCTTTTCAGTGCCTTAAATTTCAAAAGGTGCAAATGAAAACTTATGACATGCAGAAACCCTACTCCAGTGTTTCTCAACCCCGTTCCTGGAGGACCACCAACACTGCATGTTTTGGAAGTCTCCTTTGTCTGTCACAGCCATTACATGTCTTTCAGTCTCTGCTAATGGGCTGATGATCTGAATCAGGTGTGTTTGGTTAAACAGACATGAAAAATGCGCAGAGCAGGTGGTCCTCCAGGAACATAGTTGAGAAACACTGCTCTACTCAACTAAAACTATATGGAATACTAAACATTTACTTACATGTCATGCAATCTTTAACCAAAATCATAGTAAACATAGTAAACATGCAAATGTTTTGTTAAATCACATATATATTAACTTAAAACCTTTAAATCAAAATAGTAAGTCTGACAAAGTATTTGGAAACATTCATTTATAATAATATATATTTTTAATGCACCTTAAAGAGATAGTTCAAACAAAAATTGTAAATTTACTCACCCTCAAGTGGTTCCAAACCTTTTCAAGTTTCTTTATTCTATTGAACACCAAAGAAGATACTTTGAAGAATGTTGAAAACCTAGTAAACATGGGCTTCCATAGTAGGATACACAAATACCAGGGAAGTGAATGGTAACAGGTTTCCAGCTTTCTTCAAAATATCTTCTTTTCAACAGAATAAATAAAAAGTGTATGAGTAAATGATTAAAGAATTTTTAGTTTTGGGTGAACTATCCCCTTAAAAGTGCTATTATGTTCATTCACTGATTATATCATGTTGTGTTTTTTTCGTGATGATGCTCACCCATCCCTCTGCTCAGGTTTCTCCTGCAGGCCGGACAGCAGTGTGAACAGACAGTGCTCGTAGCTGTCCAGACAGCCTGAAGGTTCCTGACTCAGGTATTCATTATATTCGTGGTACAACAGAGAAAAGGCCAGCTCACTTCTGCTCCGCATATCCTCCAGGACAAACTGTAGCAAATCGTTTTTCTTTGTTCCCTCAAACTGGGTCACCAACCGTGCAAGCAGCTTCACTCGGACCTAGGAGAAAAAAACAAAAAGAGAGTAAAATGTACATACTGGCTGAGGTAGTACTGTATAGACAGAAAAGTCCTCAAAAGCAAGCTCACATGGGACATCCCAGTCTGGGCAATGGCCTTCTCTGAGTAGAGGATCCGCTTGATGGCCATGTTAGTGAGTTTCTCCATCTGAACCTCAGAAAACGGCTGCACCACATCTGCCAATTTGAACACTTTTTTTCTGCCGCTGGCACCTGGGGCTCTGGAGGAGGGTTAAAGGAGAAACAAACAAAAACAGACCACCGTAAGAGACTATCAAACCAGATGATTAATGTTTCTGTTTCAAAACATAGCTTGTTCATTCACCTATGATGCAAAATCAACTTTTGGAAACTGTTTTTTGACTAATGAGCTGGATTTCTGCTTTATCCGTGTCTGTCTCTGTCACTAACTGCTGTTTATCTGACATATGGCATGAGAAGTAGCCACGCATGTGGGAACGGTGGGCGGAGAGAACCAGCTCATTTGCATTAAAGGCACAGGCTACAAAAACAGCTACACTTTAATTTGAGCTCAAAATGGACATATTTTGCATTGTATAATAAATAACCTGATGGGTATTTTGAGCTGAAACTTTACACACACATTCTGGAGACACCAAAGATTTATCTTACATCTTGTAAAAGGGGTAAAATAGGAGCCCTTTAATTAATTAATTAGGTAATCGTAACGAGTTGTGCCATGGGGACACTCTTACTTGAGCTGTGTGGTGGGCAGGATGGGCTCTGGAAGCTTCTTAATCTGTGGAGCCTCTTCAATGATGGGGCTCTTGTAGGCTGCTGATGCACCGACCACCGAGATGGCTTGACCGAGGGACACCGCAGACAGCTTACGGATGATGAGAGGGTCTTTGGAGCTGGACTCTCCTGCTCCTCCCTCTTCCTTCACCTCTTCATCTCGAGCCTTACACAGCTCCAGCCCTGTGCAGGAGAAGACAGAGAAGATGATGTTCAACAAGCAATATACAGTAATGCTATGCACACACCCCACTACATCTTTTAGGAGGTTTGAGTATTGGCACCGGTACCTATATGCCCAGTATTACTATTGAAATAAAGTTGAACTTCTGTAAATTTTTTTTTTTTTTTGCATTTTCTATATTTACGTATACATCAAACTCACAATATAGTTCAATTTTTTTTTTATTCTTTAAATGTCATCACATTGTGTTGTTGGTCTTTTTCTAAACAAAATCCAAAATTAAAATTATGAAATCAAAATCAAAAAAAAATTTCTTAGTATCAATATGTTAGTCTTAAGATTATTTACTGTGTTCACACTGAGGCGGCGAGAGTGTCAAAATTTGATATATTGATCTTGTATTTAAACGGGCCGTTGCAGCATATGAGCAAATCACTTACATTCTTGCATTAAAAAAAACGTGCTTTTTAGCGTAAAAATGTTGCGCGCCTTTTATCAAATTCATTTAACTATGGAAGATCAAATTGTTGCGTGTGGTGTGGCTTTGCTCCACTTATCCAATATGTTCATATGTCTGAAATATTCTGAAGCAGCAATAGTGTTTTGTACTGTCGTTATAGTTAGCATGAGACTCCCGCTTTAAAAAACAAACAAACAAACAAAAAAAAAAAACATATGTAACATTAATGCACATCAGTAACTCGTAACTATTTTTTTTACATCCCTGTAAGAAAACATCGTAAATAACTGGAAATCCGGCGACCGCAATATTCAAACCCTTGGGATAAACTATGGTCGGAACCAAAGTTCACAGGACTGTGTTCTCTGGAATCTCATTGAAAATGAACGACTTCCGGCTAATTTGACGCTCTTGCCGCCTCGGGGTGAACAAACAGTTATAAGCTAGTGTTCCTCAAAGACAAAAATTGTGTTCAGAAGATATAAGCCCTCAAAACTTGCAGTTTCTCACTTCTGCCAAAACAGATAAATGATTTTTATGACATCACCATGCACTTAAACTTCTTATCAAATCTTCTGACCAATCAAATGCTCTACTATCTGAATCATCTCGCCCCTATAAGATGTGACTGAAATCAGTGATGCTGAAACAACCTGCTTGCATACACACTCATCTAATATGTTGAGTGTATTTTAAAGTGGAAAAACATTTAGACAGACTCAGCATTGCTATTAGACTGTGGCTGACATCAGTCAGATCTACTTTAGCTCAACAACTCTGACTGGCAGAGCTTTGACATCAAATGCTATTGGGTATCTTTTTTAAAAAGAGGAGGAGCTACTCAATATGTCCAGCCAGGTCTTACGGTTTCAACTGAAATTACATCACACATCGAACTAACTACATTTCAAGAAACTTCAGGAGTCCTTTTTTAATGGGTATCATTTTGGCAGCAGTATCATAAAAAACCCAAACAATACCCAGCCCTACCAAGCTGTTCTGACAGGAAGTAAAGGAGTTTTTCCTTCTAAAGCTTACCTGGTCCCAGTCCAGCTGCAGTCATCTGTGTGGCCATCAGCCTGGCTAAATGTTTGATCTGGGCGTCAGTGCCAGCCGATTCTACTGGCGTGTAAGTGGCCTGGAAAGAGGCTGGCATCACTTCAGGTAGGTAAACCATACTGATGAGCACCTGCATTGAATAGAAGCATAAAAGCTGTAAGTTACAGCATTAAGCAAAACACAGGGTTCTACAGGGTTTAAATTATACTTACTTTTAATTCAATCTTTTAAATTCCAATAAAAACATAACTCTTTTTAAATGTTTTAACTTTCCTTGCAAACTGATGTCATCACACAGGCATGCAAACAGGTTTTACTATACACTAACATTTCCGAACAAGAAGTGTTCACAGAGGGATGAAATTTTTTTAAAAATTTACAAAAATGTTAAATCTAAATAAATAAATAAACTAAAACATAAAACAAAGTAAACAGACTTACATTAACAAAGGAAAATGTAAATGATTAAATAAACTAAACAAACAAACTAAAGTAAATAGACTTACATTAACTTCCACCGGATTCCCACCAAAATAAAAGCTTTAGGTTTAAAATTTGTAAGTGAAAAACAGAAACAGAGCCATATTTGCGTAATATAACATGAATTGTAAAACAAAATACTTTTGTAAAATCATAATATAATAATAATAATAATATAATCATAATTTCATATCATAATCATAATATATCTTTGTCTTAAGCTAAAAAGGAATTTAGGTATTAATTTGTATAGACGTATAAATAGACTAAATGATAATAAAAATAATAACTATATTATTAATACTATTATATATGTGAAGAAACACATTTTAAACCACACAGCAAATCAAGCACACAGAAAATTCAAGAGGAACAACACACAGCTTAACATTAGTTTAGACCAGACATGTTAAGAATTCACAAACTAGTCATGTACACGGCTCCTGCTACTCTGCTGCACATTCTAGACATGTCCAAAGCTTTACACGTACTGGATTCGTTTTTTTGAGACCTTTTCTGAGGCATTTGGGGTGGTAGTAGAAACATCACCATTTTCTTGTATTGTTCGGGGTGGCCCCTGAGAATGCTCCACTCAACATAAGACAAATTAACATGTTAGCCTGGTTCTCTCCTGGCTAGAAGACTGATGGGTTGTTGAGACATGGTCTGGCAACTTTTTTTTAACTCTTGTGATGGAAATGGATGCACACAACATAACAATATGAGAAAAAAGGAACTAGTATCATACTTTCATGTCATGTTTTCATCTTTAATTTTCTCTATGGACATTTGATTATATATTGTTCCTTGATCTGGTGTTCTGGGAAAGGGGTGTTTTTTTTTGTTTGCTCTGTATAACGTGAAAAACAAATTAAAAAACCTTGAACAAAAACTAGTCTGTACGCACCAGGTTGGCCACATTGTCTGACGTCAGCAAAGGTAACAGGAACTCAGCCGTGAGATCAATGGCTGACTGGGTGCCGACGGAGGAGGATGGTTTTGGGGTGACGACTGGAGCCGGTTCCTCCTTATCCTCATCATCCTCCACGGCCTCTGCAAGCACAAACCAAGCTTTAATCCCCTTGTTTGAGTTTGATCGACAACACACAGGTCATGAAAACAGCCACTCACCCATCTTGATTCTCTTGCCCTCCACATAGGGCTCGTGGTGGAGTCTCTTACGGGGCTGTACGGCGACTGGAGTGCAGCGGGTGATTTCGCTCTGAGACATGCCCAGGTCCTGCAGCAGGGTGGAGATCTGGACATAGAAGTCCACACTGCTGGGACGCTTCAGCACCGCCACCAGGTGCAGTTTCAGGTTCTTGCGGACACTGCTTACTTGAGACTTAGCCAGAGTCGGAGGCAGGTTAGCTGTGGAGCACAGGAAAACAGATCAGGAATTAAAGAAACAACTAGATACGTTGACAGTAGGACTGCACAATATATTGTTTCAGCATTGATATCACAATGTCGAGTCTGAATCATAGTTGACCAGGAGCCACAGAAAACGTGATTTGTAGAGTCACTGCTAAGTTTAACTATAATAGAGTGAAAGTTCATCATTTGCATGTGTTTTTCAGGCCTGTGACTGGGTCTTTTAAGAGAGTTTAGAACAAGTTGGGCACAAAAAAAATGATGTTTGGAAATGTAACAAAGATTAATTGTATTTAATTATTTATACAATTTATGCAAAAAAAATTTTTTGTCTTGTTTCTAGTCCAAATTTCGACATTTCAAAGTGAAAATACGATTATTTTGCTGACCCATTTGGCAGATAATTTTGCTTGTTTTAAGGAAAAACTCTTAATTTTGACTTATTTCATCTCAAGGTGAAAAAAAAACAATATTTTTAACTGATCTAAGAATTTTTAGATATTCAGACTAAAAACGAAACAAAGCAACGTAAGAAAAGAATTTTTGCCCTGTGATTATTGAATTTCTGTACCTAAATACTGTTAGACTCCATCAAGAGCTATTTAAGCTACCTTGTGAAACTGTATACATATTGCAATATTAAATCGCAGAAAAATAAAATATCGCATTCGCAACATCAGATTTTTCCCTAGTTGGCAGCCTCATAGGCAATGCGCCACCATGCAGCACCATTGCGCTTGTCTAATAATGTCAGTGGACACAACTCACCGTGTAGCATCTCATAGGCCTGCACCACCTCGGACATGAACATAGGCCGCTGTCTAGCCAGTGTGGCCAGTGATCCCAGTGCAGTGGTGAGATTAATGCTGGAGATGGCAGGGTGAACCATGAACTTTAACAGCTGATCCAGAGCCGTCTTACCCTCCTCACATAATGTGTCTTAGAGCAAGACACGATGAAGATTCAACAGATGAGGAGAGGAAAAACAAAGCAAAGAAAATAACATGAAAAATTCTGTACAACATTTAAGAGTTTAAGAGTCATTAAAGCTGCATAAATTATTAAGCAATTATTATTAAATCATGAATTAGTAATTATTATTACTACCACTACTAATATTATTATTACTACTGCTGCTATTACTAAATCGTATTATTATTGCAACATTTTTTCAAGTATTTTTTGGACAGTGTAGAATTTGGCCAAAACTATTACGCATATTTAAATATTAAATACTAACTGCTACTACACCTAATAATAATAATAATAATAAAGATTCTAAATCAAACCATTTCATAACTAAATCATTATTACAAATTCACTCATATCACATATGAATTTGAAACAAAGTATTAACTATATTATTATGGCAATATTTCACTGTAAAAAAACAAACAGAAATAACATACAAAAAAGAATTTAAGATATACGTGTAGTTTAATGATTACATTTCAATATACCTATTAAATAACAATAATAATAATAATAATAATAATAATAATAATTTATATATTAACTTATTATTAAATAAGTATTATTTATATATTAATTAGAATATTATTATTATTATTACTATTGTAATTATTATTATTATTACTACTATTATTATTATTATTATTATTAAATAAACACATTAAACAATTAGAATTATTATTACAATAACTAATTGTAAACACAATATTTCACAAATCATTCAACTGTAAAATTACAATTGTAATATTTATGGCAGTCTTGCCTTCTTTAGTTTCAAATGCTAAACTGTAAATCTTTAATTTAATAAACTTTAAAATCTTTAATAAACTTGCTTCTCAATGCAGGTTTATGAAGATGTTTAGGGCATATTGCATTGCCAAATCCGTGTTATAAGCAACCTGAACTCACAGCAGTTGCAGAGCTGGATTTACAATGAACTAACATGCTCTTAGACAAAAGCACTGATGAGTTATTATGATAAATTATGAACTGCATATGTGGCCTAATCAATCCATAACATGCAGTGCACACATTTATTTAATTAAATCACTGCCTTTGAGATTATACATTTGTATCAAGCCAAATGGCAATATATTATCATTTTGATTATGTAGCACTATTTGACAAAAAAAAAATAATAATAATAAAAATGTGAATAATTCCAAAAGATGTGATCCTGCTCTTACCGTATCGAATATATGTGTGGTCTTTGGGGATTTTATCCAGGCTGATGTCGCCCTCCTGCTTCTTGGGTGTGTCGGAATCGGGCGTTCGTGGTGACAGAGTGATGATGAGGGACTCTGTGAATTTGATGGCGTGAGTGCGGACTCCATCGTTATCTGAATCCAGCAATGCCAGGACATCCCCTTTCATCTGAGTTACCATATCCCAGCATGCCTCCTGCCTGTCTGTGACACTCTTAGTGCGCACCAGCCACTAGTAGAACCAATCAAATACGCGTCAAGACACCTAAAAATATAAGCTCAGTCTAATAATAAATAGTGTGTAATAACTGATACCTGTAAAGCCACTTTGTAGAGCTGAGTGAGCGTCAGAATGGCCTTTTTCACCACGTTCACGCTCTCATCTCGCATCAGCATGTTCAGGTTGGCAATCAGACGCAGCAGAAGCTCATTGTCTCTTTTACTGAATAAAATAATTTTAAAAAACGACTCTTTAGAGAATGCTTAGTGAAATATTGGTCAAAATATTATGTAGTAGATAGTAGAGTTGTGCAATATATATTGACTACGATATTTCAATAATTACTGTTTTTGACATTTTCAAGCATGTAACCTTAATAATGCTATTCTAAAGCTAAAAAAAACAAAACAATAACATATTTTGAAAGTTTGAAAAGCATTCACGGTGTGATTAATCTTATTAGAAAGCAGTTAAACCTTATAATAAAAAATATACATTTATATAAATATATATTTTTTATAATATGTTATTTACTTAAATTATATCACAAAAGCTAGAGGGACATTTCCTCAAATATCAGAAGCACTTGAATGCTGTTTTAGAAACAATATTGGTTTGGTTTGTTTTGTTTTCATTTTTTTAAACACAGTGTAGAGTAACACGGTGTAATTTTTGAGTAACACTGTAGTGTTTTGTCCTTCAATAAATCTCTCTTTGAACAAATCTGACTACAATATATTGACCACAATATTTCAGTAATTATTGTTTGTGACATTTTCAAGCATGTAACCTTAATAATGCTATGTTAAAACTAAAAGACAAGCAATAATATGTTTTGAAAGTAAAGAAGCATTCACTGTGTGATAAAGGCTGTTATGAAGCAGTTAAATAGCATAATTTAGGTTGAAACAAACAAAAAAAAATCCCTGTAATTTTTTTTTTTTTATAATATATTATTTATTGGTTTAAATAACATCAAAAAGCTAGAAACATTTCTGCAAATATCAGCAGCACTTGAATGCAGTGACTGCAAATGTAATATTGATTAGAGAATCAGATCAACAATAATTTTATATTGGGCAAGTTCGTTTTAGACACAATATTGGTTTGTTTGTTTTTTTCATTTTTTTTAGTTTCACAAATCAAAACAGTCGACCAAAGCTAAAACAGAGTAACACTGTGTAATTGAATAGTCAACTGTAGTGTTTTGTGATTCAATAAATCTCTTTTTGAACAAATCTTTTGAGTCATTGATTCAATGATCAATTTAAAAATACCATGACCTGCATTATGTCTAATAATAATTAATAATTAATAATTCCTTACATTTATATAGCGCTTTTCTATACACTCAAAGCGCTTTACACATTGGGGGGAATCTCCTCATCCACCACTAGTGTGCAGCATCCACCTGGATGACGCGACGGCAGCCATATTGCGCCAGACCGCACACCACACACCAGCTGATTGGTGGAGAGGAGACAGAGTGATGAAGCCAATTATGACATGGGGATGGTTAGGAGGCCATGATGGACAGAGACCAGTGGGCACATTTGGCCAGGATGCCGGGGTTAAACCCCTACTCTTTTTCGAAGATTTTTCCTGGGATTTTTAATGACCACAGAGAGTCAGGACCTCGGTTTAACGTCTCATCCGAAAGACGGCACTCAATGAGCAGTATAGAGTCCCCATCAATGTACTGGGGCATTAGGACCCACACAGACCACAGGTTGAGCGCCCCCTGCTGGTCTCACTAACACCACTTCCGGCAGCAACCTAGCTTTCCCATGTGGTCTCCCATCCAGGTACTGACCGGGCGCAGCCCTGCTTAGCTTCAGTGGGTAACCATGTGAGAGTTGCAGAGAGCTAGCTGCCGGCTAAGAGAATCAGTTTCAATGAATCATTTGACTCACTGAATCACTCATTAAAACAAGGACTTGCTGCTGCAAGCTGGAGGTTTTAGTGCCATATTTATCCATAACAAGCCTTAACCAGCATGTTCAGCAAAATACATTTGAATTATTTATCTAAGAATAAGAAGATATCTTTTTCAATATTGCCTACTAGATGCTTACAAGTCCTTAAGCAAATACTTACCATGCCTCTTCAATGAATCCAATGACAAACTTTCGCACCTCAATCGATTTATCAGTCTGAAATGCAATAATTTCCTGTTGAAGTTGGATAAAAGAAGAAAACAAGTTTAATTTTTGTGTGATTTAATTTCATCTACTTACAAATTCTGGTGAAAATGGTATAACACTTACATCCAGGAAATTATCAAGCAATGATGGGTCTTTGTTGATAACCAACTCCTGTACCTAAAAACAAAAGTACGGAGAACATAAATACACGAAAATGAACGCTAAACGTATTTTTAATCCCTGAGAAAATCTGAAAATAATTTTAAAACCTGTTTGAGAACAATGAGCTTTTCTTCAGTAGAGAGGAGAGCCGCCTGGTTCAGCAGATCCACCACCTGATGGAGAAATACAATGCAAGATTAATTGAAATTTGACACATTTGCAACACATACCCAAGCAATTCTAGTGCAGTGATTGATAACAAGTAACGATGGGCCAGTGTGTAACCTTCTCACTGGTGGTCATGTCAAAGGCTGTATCTTCCTCATTGCTGTAGATCTGTGAAGATGCACCAGATGCTTGTTCTCCCGCCATCATGAACAACCTAAGAAAATAACTTTTTTTATTAGCACAATTATCAAGGGAAAAATAGCAATTCAGCAAAATGCTCACCACTTTCACAGCACACATAATAAACCAGGATTATTACTGTATATAATTGTGTAGTAACAGTTAAACCAATTCCTGCTTTACTGTTCACCTCAGTTTTCTTACAAACTGACATGCCTTCACCGTGCAAACTTGTTAATTACAAAGGAAGCACGTTCAAACCAAACATTGTAAAACCTAACAGTGAAAATCACTAAATGAAACATGTTAGTTTAACTCAGAAAGTTACTTTGACTTAATGAAAATGAGTTATGCTAACTCATAACCTGATTATATTAAGCAGAACTCAAGCCGAATGAGTTATGAATTAATAAAAAAATTTGTGTTAACTCTAATGTAGAAGCAATACCAAACCATTTGAGTATCAATATAGTTGTTTGGACTTAATTATATTAACTAAACTCATACTGATTTGATAAGTGAACTTAAAATATTTAAGTTACTAATACTAAATGTTTTATCGATATAAACACAAATAATATATGTGTATATGACTCAATACATATATAAGTTTACAGTACTTAAACCATTTGGTTTCAAAACTTAAATGGCTTGTCGCAATCGGTTTCCTCAAACAGTTTGAGTTGATTTAACTTAATAGTGGATGAAAACACAATGACAGGTTTTAAATGAATGAATAAATAAATGAACGACTAGCTGTTTATGAGAAGGACTACCATTAGTCTTAAGTTTTAAACTTGACCTCGAGTAAACACTAGTAAGGTGAGGAAAGTTGTCCTGGAAAACTGTGTAAGACGCAGATTAAAGTGCTAAAACCATTTTATTTGGACCGCATACTGAAAAACATATGTAACATTAGCTCGTTTATTTCGCTTAGGCTAATATTAGCCGGATAACACAAACTTATAAAACAGGCTTTCTGGCTTTACTAAAACAGTATATTTACTAAACATGCATCACAAAGAACTCAAACTTACCCTAGAGAAATTAAATTTAAATAAAATTTGAAGAATGAAAATGCACAGGCATAAAAGCTTTGGGTTAATGTTAGCACTGACGCTAGTAAGCAACCCTTCAAGCTTAAAAATACAAATCGTATTTTACCTTACTCAGTCTTGTTGGGATAACTTCTTATTTGGAAATTACATAACCATATGATTAAATCTGTTACCAATTCACCCACTCTAATAACTACCCTCGAATAGCGCCATGCTAAGAGAAGAATCTACTTCCGGGGTTGAACGTGAGGTTCATGGGAAATTGAGTTGTTCTGTTGTTCTTTTTCTCCTGTTTTTGGAGCATGATTTCTCACATGAAAGACTTAGATTTTCACAACTCTACACTGATCACAATGCAAAGTCATAATTGTTGTCTGAATCTGAGAAAAAGTTCACTCTGATCTGTATTTTAAATAATAATGTTAATAATTAAAATAATAGATATTCATTTCCCCCCCCCCCCCCCCCCCCCATAACAGTTCATACCATTGTGAATGCATAATCACGCCAATCAGTCGATGCAAGAAAATAAGACATTCAACAGTCTGAAACCGGCAGATTTAGAGCACCATAAGAGTTCACAAGACTGTTTTCTCATAAAATAGGTGTTTGTTTCTACATAAAGCCTAAAAGTAAAGTCTAATTAGATGCATAGTTTGTATAGTTTGACCTAAAGTAAGCCAAAAATAGCTAATCAGGTCAAAATAAATAGCCTAGCCCACAAAACAATGAAAACCTAAATATATTTTATTAATAAATTAGAAATTAGAAATATTTTAATACATTTAATTTAAATAAATACATAAATTTGATTCACTAAAGCATGTATTACACAAACTAACATAAAAAAAAAAAATTTGAAAAAGTTGACCCCCCCGATCGTCAATGTATAACAGCCGGGACTCGAACCAGTGACCTTCTTGCTGTGAGGCGATCGTGCTACCCACTGAGCCACTGTGTCGCCTATATATTCCTAATGCATCCAGAGCATCCGCTGCGTAAAACATATGCTGGATAAGTTGGTGGTTCATTCCGCTGTGGTGACCCCTGATTAATAAAGGGACTAAGCCGAAAAGAAAATGAATGAATGAATGAATGAATGAATAATATATATATATATATATATAGCAGTATATGCATTAAATATGTTAAATATGCATTAAATATGTAAACACTTTTTCTCTTTGTTCCTCCCAGCATTCCCTTTATATAAATTACAGAGACCATGGTACATGAAATCTAAAAAGTAATGAAGAACTAAAAAATAGCCTAACCAAGAACTAAGAGTACATTTGTGTACAATTTCACAGCAAAACAACACAAGAGATGCAAATGTTCAGAAAAGTCACCACAAAATTATGTAATTCAACGTAAAAAATTTTAGTGTAGGCTAATAACTGTATATTGCTATGCTGCCTGCTATTACACAGGGCAACAATATTTCTTTTTGTTCAACTATAGCTTAAATAAAATTATAATTACAGTTTATCATGGAACAGTCATCAAACACTTGCATTTGTTTCCTGAACATTTATCATTAGCATCCGCAAAATTAAGAAGAGAAAAAAAACAAAATATTTGATAAATATTTATGAATATTCCTGATCCCACATTTCATAATATCCCACAAAATAACAGATCTAAGTTGTTTAAGTTGTAATAGGTAACACAACAATATTTCAAACATGAAATTGTCTGCATCCATTGATAAACACTGTCAAAAGTTTATTTTTACTTCTGAAAAAATATTATTTACAGGTGATTGTAAATTAAAGGGGACCTATTATGCCCTTTTTTACAAGATGTCAAATAAGTCTCTGATGTTCCTAGTGTGTGAATATGTGACGTTTCAGCTCAAAATGCCACACAAATAATGTTTTACAACTCTTTGAAACTGCCCCTTTTAGGCTTTGATCCTAATTGTGCCATTGTGGTGACTGTTGCTTTAAATTAAAATGAAATTGTGCTCTTACCAAAACAGGGCGGAGCTACAAATGCCTCTGTGTCAGCATAGTGGCGGATTCAAAAACAAGACTAACTGTTCTATGCTAATGAGGGAGAGATCATCACTAATGGGCAGGGCTTGCCCTCTCTGACGACACCTACAAAGGGAGAATGTCAATTAAAGTGTTTCTGCAGTTTTTAATCAGGTGTGACTATAAAACATAAAATTAAGAAATTTTTACCGTTAGAAGCTGGTTATATTCACAGACTGTTGCCATACTACTGTGTTTAAACCCCTTATAAAATTGATTCTTGCATAATAGGTCCCCTTTAAAGCAACAAAGTAAAATTTTATAAAACAGTCTAAACATGGTCATATTATATACTGTAAAGCAGTAGCAATATAACCTAATATATTACTGTCAGATACACTGATCACAGACAGGAGTTCGAACATAAATTTGTATATTCTTTCTGTTCAGTTTCACTTTTGTTCATCTTAGATGCTTTGGCAGCCTCAGTGATTGCCTTTCATTTCATTAATAAGAGCATTTTCTTCCTCTTCAAGCGCATTGAGGAATTTCTGTTTCGAAGAATGACCTTGATGCTCTATGATCTCAAAGATGCTCCTCATTTTTTCCTGAGATGTGTTCATTGCTCTGATTCTACTCATCACCTCATCTTCAATAAAGTCCACTAGGTGATCTAAAACGGCTTCAGAATTTCTCACATTTTTTATAAGTTTGACTCTGTTGTATTTCAGGAAGGATTCACCTGCAAAAGATAATAATCATCATAATAGTTCATACAATATACAACCCCAAATCAGAAAAGGTTGGGACAGTATGGAAAACGCAAATAAAAAAGAAAGTAGTGCTTTCCAAATTTACTTTGACTTGTATTTCATTGCAGACAATATGAACACAAAATATTTCATGTTTTGTCTGGTCAACTTCATGTCATTTGTAAATATACATCCTTTCCTGTCATTCAGACCTGCAACACATTCAAAAAAAAGTTGGCACAGGAGCAATTTAGGGCTAGTAATCAAGTAAATTGGTCAAATAATGATGTGATTTGAAACAGGTGATGTCAACAGGTGATTGTAATTAGGATTTGGATCAAAAGCAGCATCCAATAAAGGTCTAGTCCTTTAGTAGCAAAGATAGTCCAAGGATCGACAGTTTGCCAACAAATACGTGAGAAAATTGAAATATTTAAAAACAATGTTCCTCAAAGAAAGATAGGAAGACATTTGGAAGACATTTGGATATTTCACCTTCAACAGTGCATAACATAATTAAGAGATTCAAGAAATCTGGAGGAATTTCAGTACGTAAAGGACAAGGGCACAAGCCTAAGCTGAACTACTGCGAGCTCCGATCCCTCAGGCGGCACTGCATCAAGAATCATCATTCATCTATAAGAGATATCACCGCATGGGCTCAGGACTACTTTGGCAAACCTTTGTTAAGTACCACAATACATAGTTACATCCACAAATGCCAGTTAAAACTGCACTGTGTCAAAAGGAAGCCCTATGTTAACAGTGTCCAGAAGACTTCTCTAAACTCGGAGGCATCTGGGATGGACCATCACACAGTGGAAACATGTACTGTGGTCAGATGAATCAGTATTTCAGGTATTTTTTGGGAGAAATGGACGCCATGTACTCTGGACCAAAGAATAAAAGGATTATCCAGACTGTTACCAGCAACCAGCAAGTCCAAAAGCCAGGGTCTGTCATGGTATGGGGTTTTGTCAGTGGTAACTTGCACTTCTGTGATGGCACCATTAATGCTGAAAAGTTCATAAAGATTTTGGAGCACAATATGCTGCCTTCAAGAAGACATCTTTACCAGGGACGCCCCTGCATATTTCAACAAGACAATGCAAAACCACATTCTGCACACATTATAAAGTCCTGGCTGCGGAGGAAGAGGATACAGGTACTTGACTGGCCTGCCTGCAGTCCCAACCTTTCTCCAATAGAGAATGTGTGGTGTATTTTGAAGCACAAAATGCCACAACAAAGACCCTGTACTGCTGCCCACCTTAAGACTTAAGCAGGAAGAAAGGGACACAATTACACCTGAAACACTTCATCACTTGGTGTCTTCAGTTTCTAAACACCTTTTAAGTGTTGTGAAAAGGAATGGCAACATTACAAAGTGGTAAATGCTTTACTGTCCCAACTTTTTTTGAAATGTGTTGCAAGAACAAAATTGGAATGTGTTTATTAAAAAATAATAACAATAATAATGATGAGAAACACATTAAATATTGTTTGTTGTATTGTCTGCAATGAAATACAAGTGAACATATTTAGACATTTAGATTTCTAATTTAGAAATCAATTCTTTCTTTTTTATTTGCGTTTTCCATACTGTCCCAACTTTTTCTGATTTGGGGTTGTACACTACCAGTCAAAAGTTTTAATAGCAAGATTTTTGATGTTTTTTTAAAGACATCTCTTCTGCTCACAAGACCTGCATTTATTTGGTGCAAAGTACAGCAAAAACAGTAACATTTTTAACTGTTTTCTATTTGAATATATTTTAAAATGTAATTTTTTCCTATGATTTCAAAGCTGAAATTTTAGCATCATTACTCCTTCAAAAATCATTCTAATATGCTGATATACTCAAAAACAAAAAAAAATTCAGAAGATCAGCATATATTTGAAATATAATTTTTTTGCGACATTATAATAAATGTCCTCAGTTTTGATCATTTAAGTAACAAAAATAAAAGCAAAATAAAAGCATTAATTTTTATAAGTTATTTAGCAAAAATATATAAATAAATGATAATACTGACTCTTTTGAGTGTATAATGTTACAAAATCTTTTTATTTCAGATTAATGCTGAAAATATAACATATAATAATAATATTAATAATAGTAGTAGTAATAAACGTTTCTTCAACAACAAAAAAATCAACATTTTAGACTAATTTCAAAAGTAATGTTGCTAAAATTTCAGGAGAATAGATTTCTTTAAAAAACATTATAAATCTTACTGTTCCAGGATCGTATTTATGAGTTTGTTATGCAGCTATGTACAACTACAGCTTATTTAAATGCAAATAAAAATGTAACGATTGTGTAAAAGTGGTGCTTACACTGCTTTTCGGTTAATGTGTCTGGTCTGCTGTTTTCCACTGTATGCTCTGTAAGATAAACAGTATGATAGTGTAATGTAATGTGTCTGTGAGTTCCTAAACCTTATCACTACACTGTTAATGATTTCATGTAGAATTTACAGTAACTTACTGGCAGTAGTTTGCCAGCAACTTACTGTAAAGGAATCTTACAGCAAATATACTTTATTAAAATGTACCAGTACTGTTTATTTTGCTGTACATTTAAAAAATTATATATATTTACTGTAAAGTTTACAGTATTTATACATATTCTACATACAGTATTTCTATATATACAGTCTTCTCACCTGTAATATATTACTGTAAAACAGTTCAAATGGTAAATTACTGTATTTCCTATGACTGGCCAGGTTTCAAACAAATTACTGTATTATTAATACTGTATTTACATTCACGGCTAATTAAAATATAATTTTAATGGCACCAAGATGATATTTCCCACAATGCAACTTTAAAAAAGAAAACAGTAACATACTGCATAGCTGTCATACAGTAAAATACAATTCATATTACAGTTAAATACTGTGTAATTTACAATACAATGTATACCAATAACAGTAGTTCACTTACTGTACCTGTAAGTTTTATGTCAAGTTTCCATACATCTTTAACCTTTCCTTTCTTAGTGTTTTCCTTTTTGAGATGTAAACACACATTCATCATACCATCTGGCAAGGTTATGTCAAAGGTTGGATAGAAATGATTCCACTCCTTAGTCAAATGAACCTGTGTGTCCTTAAAGAGGAATGAGAGGGATAATACATTTTAAATACATTTTATGAAGAGACACAACTGTTCAAATATGTAAGACAATATTGGAGGGAAAGTCTGTTATTGCTAATTGTATCTGTAGCTTATCTAAATAGCTTGAAATGATATGCTATGTAATGAAGATGACAACTCCCACGATCAGTCACAGCATCATCAAACTACGCCTTTGTTTGTTGTGAATATGCACATCTAGCAGTTAAAATGATATACTGTACAAATGAACCCCAGAAATAGAAATCAATGATTCGATTTCAAATTTGAAGAAAATCTTAAGATCCTTGCAAAAAGGAAATAGTCATATGCTGTTTAAAAGATTTTTTACATGAAAAAATGTTGGTCATTCCACTTTTAAAAACTTAGAAAAAGCCAGATCCAACTAGTTAAATTCTACTGTATGAGATTGGTTTACTTAATATCCGGGGGCAAAATTGACACAGCTCAATTTTGATACTCCACACAATAGATGAATTAATAAGAAGCATTTAAAACACATTGGATTTATTGATATTGTTACATAAATCTTGTTCTTCTTTGTTTCATTTATGTTTAACTAACAAATATCTATCAGAATATGTAAATCTTATTTGTTTGTTTTGAGTGTATTTCTGAAATTTACAACCAATTTCTGAGTAAAAGTTTTCATTTTTGTTTTGTTTTGTCTATTTTCACTGTGAAGAACTTTTTTGATACATGATTTCCCATGATTACGTTCTAATACTAGCCTTTGGTTGTACTTGAGGTACAGGCCTCTCTGAAAGTCCATGATCAAATTCAGCAGGATCACAGGACAAGCTGTACACACCGTTATTCTTGAGCATGCATTCACAAGGTAACTGGATGAATTTATAATTACTATCACATTTTTCCACCTAAAAGAATAAAGAACAGGCGCTTATGAAGTTGAACTAAAATGAGGCAAAACAGAATTAAACTAAAATATGTACAGCTTACTTGTCGGGGGTCCACATTGCGCGGTTGCAGAAAAACATGCAGCTTGTGTGTTTGCTGTTTGTAGAATAGCATCACTTGGCCAAATACACTATTGTTAAACCAGTTAACTATTTTGGAAATTAAAAACTTTGATGTTCCTGAGATGGTCACTGTAACATGTGTGCTTGTGATATCCTGAGGTTTCAGAATATCAATGGTCTGATTTGAGTAATGTATAACCGACATGTAGTCATAGGCATCCTCTGTGACAAAAAATAAATAAATTAACAAGCAAGTTAATGTTTTTTGCAATATTCTTTTTGCAATATAAAAGTGTAATGCAAATTAATATTTTAAAGGAACTTTTAACTTTTTTGGAAATAGGCTTACTTTTCAACTCACCTAGAGTTAAATCCATTCAACCGATCTCCATGTCTGGTGGAAGCACTTTAAGCTTAGCTTAACATAAATCATTGAATCAGAATAGGCCATTAGCATATCTCTCAAAAACTTCAAAAAAGACTTTTGATAATTTTACTATTTGAAGCCTGACTCTTCAGTAGGTATTTTGTGTACCAAGACCATTAAAAAATTAAACGTTGCTATTATCTAGACTGATATGTCTATGAACTATACTGTCATTCTGGCGTAATAATCAAGGAATTTTGCTGGTGTATTACGACTACAGCAGATGTAATGATATTACGAAGTGCTGTTAGCAAGTTACCTAGTTACCTGGGGACTGTTTTCAGTCTTCCTAGTACTAGGTTGTGGCTGGAAGGGCATCCGCTGTGTAAAAATATATGCTGGAATAGGTTCATTGCTGTGGCGACCCCTGAAATAGAGACTAAGCCAAAGAAGGAACTATTTTCAGGCGCTGCGTAATATCATTGTGCCTGCTGCAGCCATGGTAAGGCAGCAAAGTTGGTCTTGGTTCACAATGTAATTACAGAAGAGTCAATAGGAAATTAATTTTTGAAATGTTTGATGCAAATGGTCTAATTTGATTCAATGATTGAAGCTAAAAGTGCTCCCGCCAGACTAGGAGATTGGCTGAAAGGATTTAAAAATGGTAAAACTCAACAGTTTAACTCTAGGGGAGTTGTAAAATTGTTGTATTTTCAAAAACAGTGGACTGTGCCTTTAAGTTAGCATATTCTAAACTTACCAATGGAGGCCTCACAGTGAGGTAGTCTGAGTTGAGACAGCTCACCCTGAACACATTTGATGTCATACAGGGGTCCTGCTTGGTAATGGTTGGCAGGAACTGGACAGTCACTTTCCTGAAGAACAGTGCTATACAATACCTCCCCTTCACTCTCCATGTTAAAACCAATCTGCGTAAACGCACAACGGAACCAGCCTGCATGGGGACATTGTACCCTGTAACATTTAAAAAAATATATATATCAAATATAAATAGAAACTCATAAACTTTGCTAGCTCTGCCTGTTTCTTGGTATAATACCTGTATTTACTTTGGCCTCCTTGTATGATGATCTCAGGGGTGAACAAAAAATCGTTCTCGTCTAATTTCTGTGCAAATTATAAAGTACAGTGGAACTGCATAGTCAAATTAAACAAATCTGCATTAGATGATAAAAGAAATGATAACATTTTACAAAACGGGACACGTAGTTAATGCTAATTAATGTACTTAGTACTTACATGAATAAACAATGAATGATACATTTCTTAAAGTATTTATACATGCTTGATAATGTTATTTAATGAAAATACAGTTCATTGTCATTTTTAGCTCACGTTAACCCGTTGCATTAACTAATGTTCACAAGCGCAGCGCTTAATTTTAATAATGTATTAATAAATTTTGAACTATGATTAATAAATGCTGAACAAGCATTGTTTATTGTTTGCTCATGTTCCCATATTGTATAGTGTGACCCAAGAAATTAATTAATGACTTACACTTAATATGTCTGAAGGAGACTGAGAATCTCCATCGAAAATGTCTGGTAATACCAGGTGCATTGATTTATTTCTCCTGATCATCGCCTGGATCCTCTCTGAAAGTTCTCTCCTCTCTGTAATTTCTGGTGCAAAGCCAGAGATGTAGATGTTGTGTCTACATTTTTCACGAAGCCACTCCAGTGTGCTTCTCTGAGCTCCAGTATATTCATTGACGCTACAGTCTCCCTCTTTAAACACTACAATAACACGATTCCAGAATTTCTCTCCAAGAAACTCTAAATTTTCAAGCATTTCTCTGGTCTGCTCTGTGAATTGGCCATGATGAAGAGAAAATGCAAGCAGAACAGCATGAGGCCCAAGAGATAGTTTTTCCCATTTAAGGACCCTCTTGACATTGGAAATATCAACCTCGACCAAGTGCACTTGTTGATTGTTCATTGAACCTTTAAAAACCTTTAGCCTCCCACTGCTAACTTCATCATAAGTTCCTCTATCAAAAATCAGTTGTCCAATGCATTTGTCTGGGACATCGATATCCATGAGCCAAATCCTCAACCCTGTGAGATGAAAGCTTTCACCTATTAACAAAAACAAAAATGAGATTTGTTTAACATTTTTTCAATTACAGCATGAAACATTTCGAAATTTCACATTGTTCATCTAGAACAGAGATGCCCAAACCAGGGCCTGCGGGCCAAAGTTGGTCCATGGTAACCTTTAATTTGGCCTGCCATGCCATCTGAGAAGAGAGGAAGAATGATGGGCATTGTTTAGAGATTGTCATTTCAAATCTAATGTAACCTTGTGTTTGTTTGTTTTATTGTTAGAAGCTAACTGAAATTAAATGTTTCAATTAAATGGTGTAAATTAATCAGATTTAGCTTAAATGTACATATTGTCACCCGACAGATACAGGACAAATCTCTGCTTGACTAGTGTATTCAGAATTAAACACTGTTATAAATGTGATTGTTTATTCCAGCATCACCACACAGTGCCTCTTACCCACATCCTTAGCCCTATCCTGCATCTTTGAGAATCCACCAGCAGCACCCACACCATCAGCACCCACGCCCTGTGCCAGCAGACCATCAGCACC
>CAIGQV010018170.1:9658942-9725617 GCA_903798115.1 Danio jaintianensis
CCCACACCATCAGCACCCACGCCCTGTGCCAGCAGACCATCAGCACCTACGCCCTGCGCCAGCAGACCATCAACAGCCACACCCTGTGCCAGTGCACCCACACCATCAGCACCCAGCCCTGTGCCAGCAGACCAACAACACCCACGCCCTGTGCCAGTGCACCCACACCATCAGCACCCAGCCCTGTGCCAGCAGACCAACAACACCCACGTCCTGTGCCAGTGCACCCACACCCTCAACATCCACGCCCTGTGCCAGTGCACCAACACCTTATGCCAGCAGACTATCAGCACTCACGCCCTGTGCCAGTGCATCCACACTCTCAGCACCCACGCCCAATGCCAGCATGCCTACACCCTCAGTACCCACGCCCTCGGCCTCCACACCCTCAGCCAGCCACACACCACCATCAACAACGGCAGGATCTTGTAGTACCGCCACACCACCAGCAGATGAAACAGCTTGGACTCAGAGGAGCCCCAGTGATGGGTGACAACACCTGGACAAAGCAGACGCCTGCTTTACAGCTCAGCAGTCACATACAAGAACAGAGAAAACTGAGCTACGCTGCAGCACTTAAACAGCCAGTGGACACACACAGCACAAGTCTGAGAGAGATCAAACACATGCTCAGTTTAATCTGCTCACGGCTGATGGAATAGTTGTGAGTAAAATACTCAAAATTGCTTGTACTCTAGATAATCTTGTTAATATAAATGACTGTATATGATATTTAGGTATTTTAAGGTTTATATGGATTGGTTCTATTCTAGAGGAATGTTAAAATTGTTTGTTGACCAAATGAAACCACTGACGATCTCACTGTGGAATATTCAGGGTGTTAACTCATCCAGTCTTGGGTGTAAAGTCAACACCTTGGATTTTAAGAAAAGCATTTCAGACATAGACATCATAATACTTCAGGAAACATGGCGCAGAACTGATGAGGTCACTCTTTGTCCCCCAGGATACCGTGAAATATTTATTTAATCTAAAAAACATGAAAAAATTAAACATGGTAGAGATTCGGGGGGCACAATAATCTGGCACAAACTCCAAATCGATAAATACATCAAATTAATTAAAAAAGAAGAATCTCATATCTGGCTCAAAATCGACAATCAGCTTAGTCAAACGAAAAAGGACATATTCTTATGTGCTCTTTACATTCCTCCATCCGAATCTCCATACTATAACGAAAACATCTTTGAGACTATCCAGACTCAAATAATCCACTTCCAGGCCCAGGGAAGTGTGCTGCTGTGTGGAGATCTCAACGCTAGAACAGGGTCCTTAACTGACTGTACCACAGACAGTGGGAATAAGTACATATTTCAACAAAACTCTAAATATCTCTATGTAAATATCTCTAGGAATAATTCTGATGCCCAAATAAATAAGAACGAAAAGCTCCTTCTTGTGCTCTGTCGAAGCCCTGGTCTGTATCTGGTCAATAGCAGGGTGAGAGGAGACTCTCTGGGGAGATACACCTACAGCTCATTTCTCTGTAGCTCAACAGTTGACTACATGATCACAGATTTAGATCTGTTCTCTTTCAATGCATTCACTGTTAAACCACTAACACCTCTATCAGATCACAGCCAAATTACGCTTTAAATAATAAGGAACAAAAATAATAATATATTTTCACAATCCAGTAAATTCTATAACATTATAAATAATTATAGATGGGTACAAGACAGCTCTGAAAAATACAGGAACGCAATTGAAGACCCCCAAATAGGTTTTCTTTTGGATGAATTTATGGAAAATAGTTATCCTCCTAATGGAGATGGTGTTAATCTAGCTGTAGAAAACATAAATTACATATTTGATTATTTGGCAACGATATCTAATATTAAAACTACTAAGAAAACTTTTAAACAAAAACAAGAGAATGAAAAATGGTATAGACTTTGATTGTAAAACACTAAGGAAAAACTTAAGACAACTAGCAAATCAAAAACACAGACAACCAGAGAATACAGATGTACATCTTCAGTACTGCGAGAAGCTTAAAAAATATAAAAGCACAATCAGAAAAAAGAAAGAAGAGTACATCCAAAAACAGCTCAAAACAATTGAAGAATCGGTGGATTCAAGCAATTTCTGGGACGACTGGAACCTCCTTAATAAAAAGAAACGTGAAAAGCTAACAATACAAAATGGAGACACCTGGAAAAACCACTTTGAAAAACTGTTTAGTAAAATAAACATGAGTACAGAACAATCACTTATATAATAAATTAACCCACACAGAGCAAATCAGATCAGACTACCCAATCACAGAAAAAGAGCTAACAGATAAAATACAAGTCCTACCAACAAAAAAGGCAAGTGGTCCAGATGGTATCCTTAATGAAATGATTCAAAACATAAATCACAAATTCCAATTGGCTATAATGAAACTGTTCAATTTGGTTCTGAGTGTTGGTCATTTTCCTGAAATAAAGGATTAATAACGCCCATATTCAAAGTGGAGACAAATCAGACCCTAACAATTACAGAGGCATCTGAGTGAGCAGTAATCTGGGGAAGCTGTTCTGCAGCATCATCAACACCAGACTCATAGGCTTCCTTACAGAGCACAATGTCCTCAGCAAAAGTCAGATTGGGTTTCTGCCAAATTACAGAACATCAGACCATATCTTCACCCTTCAGACTCTAATTGACAAATACGTCAATCAAAACAAAAACAAAATATTTGCTTGCTTTGTAGATTTTCTGAAAGCATTTGATTCAATTTGGCATGAAGGTCTGCAGTCTAAACTTCTAGAATCAGGTATTGGCGGTAAAACATACAACATTATAAAAACAATGTATTCCAACAATCAGTGCGCAATTAAAATTGGAAATAAGAGAACAGAATTCTTCACTCAGGGACGGGGTGTGAGACAGGGCTGTCCACTGTCACCGACCCTCTTCAATATTTACATCAATCAATTAGCAATGCTTCTAGAGCAAGCAGATACGCCTGGTCTCACACTATACGACTCCAGTGTAAAGTTTCTGCTGTTTGCAGATGATCTGGTGCTGCTGTCGCCAACAGAAGAGGGTCTACAGCAGCAGCTGGATATCCTGCACAGCTTCTGTCAGACCTGGGCCCTGACCGTTAACCCAAAGAAAACCAAAACCCTAATATTCCAGAAAAAACCCAGATGTCAGGAAAAGAAACACAGCTTCACCCTTGGTATGACAAAAATTGAACCTGCCACAAGCTACACATACCTTGGGTTGAAAATAAGTGCTCATGGAAGACTAAATTTGGCTGTGAATGAACTGAAAGAGAAAGCAAGAAGGGCTTTTTACGCAATTAAAAAATCAACACTAATAGAAATTACAGTTTGAATCTGGCTCAAAATGTTCCAGTCAGTGATTGAACCTATAGTGCTATACGGGAGTGAAGTGTGGGGTCCTCTCCTCAGTCATGAGTTTGATAAATGGGATAAAAATCCAATTGAAAGCCTACATGCAGAGTTCTGTATGAGCATCCTCAGGGTACACACCCAGCAATGCATGCAGGGCAGAATTAGGCCCCAAACCAAAACCAAGAGAAGACTAGACAATTTAAAGAAGACTATTAAAGATTACCAAAGCCAATTAGACACATTTATATCAACAACAGAAATACCAGAACACATTAAACATCTGAAACGGAAGAAGGCTTGAGGACAGGACAACATCAGCAATGAAATGCTGAAACTCAGCAGCCCTGACATAATTCAGGCTTTAGCCAAACTATTCTACCTGATACTGTCCTCTGGTGACGTCCCTGAGACCTGGTCTGAAGGACTGATCACACCTATATATAAAAACGGAGATAAACTCAACCCCAATAATTACCGTGGCATTTGTGTTGGCAATAACTTAGCAAAACTCTTTTGCAATATTATTAACAGCCGGATAGTGACATTCCTCACAAAACAGAACATCCTACACAAAGCACAAATTGGCTTTTTACCAAAACAACGGACATCTGACCATATCTACTCCCTTCAGACTTTAATAAATAAAAACATAAAAGACAAAGAAAGATTTTCTCTTGTTTTGTTGATTTAAAAAAAGCTTTCGATTCTATTTGGCATGACGGACTATTATACAAATTGTTTCAAATTGGCATTGGTGGGAAAATATATAGCATTATAGAAGCCATGTATAAGAAAATTAAATGCGCTGTAAGTTGGAAATATGAGAACAGAGTTTGTCCAGCAGTGCGGTCGAGGGGTGCGGCAGGGCTGCAGCCTGAGCCCAACCCTGTTTAACATCTACATTAATGATCTGGCAGACATTCTGGACAGCTCCGACTGCGTCCCCGGCCTCACTCTGAAGTAAAGTGCCTGCTGTATGTGGACGACCTGGTGCTGCTGTCTCCCACAGCAGAGGGTCTCCAGCACACTGACGGTCAACCTGGACAAGACCAGAGTCATGGTGTTCCAGAAGAAGGCCAGATCTTAGGGACACAAATATCAGTTCACCTACAGAGGAGAAGCTCTAGAACACTGTAGCAGCTACTCTTACCTGGGCATCCAGATCTCTGCCTCTGGGGGCTTCAGTCTCGCTGTCAAGACCCTGAGCAAGAGGGCTCACAGAGCATTCTATGCCACAAAGTCATAGAATTTGGCCAATTACAGATACCAACTAAAACATGGATTAAATTATATCACGCTATTATCAAACCAATCTTACTATATGGGAGTGAAATTTGGGGACCAGTATTAAAATTTGAAAATTGGAATAAATGTTTAATTGAACGAACACAATTAGAATTTGCTAAAAACATATTACATATCCACAGAAACACCTCTTGCATTGCCTGCAGGGCTGAACTGGGTTTATACCTGCTGAACTTGGGAGATTCAGAAATGAGCTGTTCAGTTCTGGCTGCACCTGCATCAGTCTGACCCCCAGTCTGTCCAGTATAAAGCCCTTCTGGCCAATGAGAAACCTACAGTGTCTTATCCTCTCAACACACTCGTAGCTGAACTACTGAAGAAAACTCAAACCAAACCCGTCCCCAAACAAAACCTTCACAAACACATTGACAAAACATTAAAATATAATTATGATGAAAAACTAAAATTGAATTCAACCTCCAAACTACACTTCAATGTTATTCGGCCCTAAACAGAACCACACAGTTGGCAAATTATTTATCATTTAAACAATTTAAAAAAACACATTCTTTCTAAATATCGCCTCTGTGATCATGACCTAGAAATAGAAAAGGGCAGACATAAAAAAATCCTGGACTCCTAAAGAACAGAGAATATGTAAACAGTGTGACACAAATCAAATAGAGGATGAGACACACTTCCTTCTGTTCTGCCCCAAATACACCACAACTAGAGAAATATGTTTCTCCCAATTTGAAACATTAATTCATTCATTTTATTTTATTTAAATGCCTCAGAAAAACTTTACCATGTACTCAGAGAGGATGAATTGATGTCTAAACTAGCTGCAAAATATGTATACACCATACACACCATAATAAATGGTTAATGTAAATTCATGTGTCTTATTTAAATAATCTACACTTTTTATTATTATTATTATTATTGTAATTGTTATAATTATCAATATATTATATATTATCAATATAATATAATATAATATAATATATATATTGTCATTTATTTCTTATTTACTGTCATATTGTTACTTTTTTTACTTTTTTTTATTTGATGATGTTAATATATTACATATCTTATACATATTTAAAATGCTTTGGCAATACTGTACTAAATGTCATGCCAATAAAGCAACTTGAACTAGAGAGAGAGAGAGAGAGAGAGGGAGAGAGAGAGAGAGAGAGAGAGAGAGAGAAAGAGAGATACACTATGCACTTACACTCTCAACAGCATAGTATATGTATGTAGTGTCGTCCCAAATGGAACACTAATGGTTTTTTTACTAAGCGAAAAAAACATGAGCGCCCGAAGTGTCCAACATTTTACCGGTTGAATAAGTGCATCATCTGGGTATTTAAAGTGCATCTATTATTTTTAGAGTTTTTAGTGTGAACGCACTACTTACACTATTTCTACTACAAAATGGCGTAGAATAGTGCATAAGTATGCGATTTGGGATGCACCTAAAGAAAACAAAGCATAAAGGCATAACATTTCATTTGTAAGATTTCGTTTTTTACGATTTTGTATGTTACAAACTTTCAAGAGTTCACACTGTGTTCATGCTGTCCCGGGAGAGAGCCCTAAGCTCATAAGATCCTCGAGCCCGGGGCTCCCTCCCGTTCGCAGGGCGAGAGGGGAGTTTGAGCTCAGGTAGGTCTCGAGAACTCCCCTGCTTGTTAAGGCAAATGGCGGATTAAGGATTGCTATGAAGATGTACTGTTGATTAAGAGCTCATCTATGGTGCCGATTTGGTATAGTCAATTTACACATGTCGTATGTCTTTGGACTGTGGGAGGAAACCGGACCTGGGGGAAACCCACGCGAGTACGGGGAGAACATGTAAACTCCGCACAGAAATGTCAACTGGCCAGGTAAAGACCTGAACCAGAGACATTCTTGCTGTGAGGCAACAGTTCTAACCGCTGGGCCACTGTGCTGCCCTGTCGAGGAAAAAGGGTGGAGTAGGGGTGGAAGGGGGGATTCTTCAAGACGAAGATGACTAAGGTAAGAAACTCTGGTTATTTATAGTGAGTTAGGAATCATCTGATTGGTGAATCATGCATTAGCTAACGTGGGAGCGGCCGTAGTCAATCATAAGCACATGATCCTCTTGAAATTAGTTTATAAATAAACTTTACTTTGTGCTCAGCAAGTAACGTCATTGATGATAATACAGTCACTTTATTGACCATAAGGCAACATAGCACTTAATTCTAGGCTTATGCTAGTTTTGTTGAAGAAAATCAGCAAACAATTTAAATGAAATATGACAACAAGACGCTGCGGTGCCAGAAACTTGTATTATTGTCGGCTGAGTGAAGTAACGGCTAGTTTTTGAAGTAACTTATAAGGGTGCCTGATAACATAACAGTGTCTGCGCCTCAATGTGTATACTTTCCACCCTAAATTATTGAATATTACAAATCTTTTATACCATTTAGAAATGTGAATATGCACATTGAGATGCTGGGATATCGATATGGTTCACACGAATCGTTCATAATGCAGATTCATTCACAAACGAATCGCTCCCTCCATTAGAATTAGAAGTGAAAGCGGGAGAGGGGGTGTGTTTCAGGACATGGATTAGATCAAATTTGACAGGGAGAGAGGATGATACATTTCCATGCACACAAACACATGTTCTTTGTCAGCAATACCCGTGCGGTCACGTATCCATTGATGTAGAAAAGTCATGTAAAATTATAACTTTTGTAATTGAAAAAAATATTTGCATACTGACCACCGGGAAAACATTCGATCATAGATATATGTTTATATGTGTATATATCTTGGGCTCTGGATGCCCAGTCCTCCACTGCACCTTGGTCCCACATTCATTTCAAACGAGTGCTACCCTGTACCAAAATAGCGGCTTAATTGACGCATTCCTTCCAATAGACAACAATAGCGTAGGGGACATCTAATGTAAATATCTATGGGTAAACTTTAGGTGAACAATTAATCCGTGCAAGCTAATCTACTGAAAACATTTTTTTGTTGTGGTACTCTTCAATCAAAGTCTGACCATTTGCTTCTGCGTTTGGAGTGGCGTGAAGTTTGGCGGCTTCAGCCACAATATTCTTATGCATGCCCCTCTTACCATTAGTTTGCTATAAGGGAATGATGCGCAAAAAGAAAGCCCCGCCCCCTACTCAATATTCTGTTTCTGTTGGAAGTAGATCAACATACTGAAATAAAAATCTCAGCAACTTCTGGTTCACACAGACTTTAAGGGATGAGTCAGTGATATTTACCATGTGCAATACATATATATTGCTATACTTTGTTTAGGTTCTGTAATTTCCCTTAATGGCATGAATGAAAATACGATATTTTTACGACTGACTAGTAACCTTTTTGAAATGACTAAAACTAATCATAGTAACTTGATAGGAGCGGACCCGTATATACATATACATCACTTACCAAAATCAAGTCCACTTGTTTGGGCTCTTTCATAAGACTCCACAGCCTTGAGTTTTTCACCTTTCACTTCATGAATGAATCCCTGAATGGCACACACCTTGCTGTCATCGGGATATTTCACCCTATTAATACGATGTTTGATCATCTTTTCCAGACTCTCCTCACACATCTTGCCTTGTTCTGATTTTGGTTGCAGCATCAAACCTTGCAAGAAATGACGGATGGCCAGTTCTTCAGATCTTCTAGTATAGAGCTGGTATTGCCCATAAAAACTATGGACTGCCTGCAGGTGTTGCTTTTCCTTATTAGCCAATTTGAATGCGTCTTCAAAGAGGGTCTCAGCTTTGGAGCAACCACTCTGTCCATAGTGAAGAGCTAAATCTGCCACAGCTATAACGAAAGTGGGCTTTAAGGAAACGGCCATTTCCAGATGATAGATTATCTTACTCATGCATTGTTGTATTGACTCTTCAACATCAAACTCTGCTTTACCATGTGTCCTATAGTTCTTTTCCAGGAATATTTTTTTGCTTTTGTAAATTATTGCCAACTGATGGTGTACAAAGGCTGAGTTTGGGGTTTCCTCCAGGGCTTCTTCCAGCAGATTAATGGCATTATCCTTGTCACCTAATTGACGATAAAACTTTGCTGCATATCTTATAACATGTGGGTCATAAGGCTTCAGTAGAGCCTTAATCACATTTAACTGGGCAGTTTTGACATCATCCTTATTATGCCGCATTCTCAATGCAAGCAACACCAGTAGGACAGCATCATCTGGATTAAGCTTTATGGCTTTTTCGAGTTGCTGCATTGTTAGCGAATCTGAGGTCTCTTTTGTGGTGCGGTACAGTGCTAAAGCATAGCCAGCATTTAAGTCGCTATCACCTGGGTTAATTTCCAGGGCCTGTCTGAAGCACTCCTTTGCAGCATTATAGTATTTGTGAGAGAATTTAAGAAAAGTCCAACCCTTTTCTCTGAGCACTTCGACATCATAAGTGGATCCTTCTGAAAACTTTTTCTGTATCAGCTCTAACTGTCTCAGGTAGTCTTCACATACAGAGATTTCTTTCATGTGGTAGTGCAACCAGGCAAGATCTCCATATGTAACAATAAGAACTTCATCGCTGTCTTTGTAGAGCTTCTTGGCGAGCTGCACTGATGTCTGCAGATTTGCGAGAGCTTCCTGCTGCTTCCCGTTGAGATACTGAATGAAAGCGAAGCTGCTGTAAGCTCTGGTTACTCTCGCCTTGCCTGATTCCAACTCAATCTGTTCCTCAAGACGATTCAGTAAATCGCAGAGAACAAAGTCTTCATCCTCTCTCAGAGACCAAGTGAAATGGCACTCCTGCAGAAGCAGTTTGGTCCTTAAGGTGTCAAGACTGAAAACAGAAGGAAAAGCTTAGACAAATGAGTTAAACCAAAGACTATAAAATACACAAAACGAGTCACTCGTATGGTTTTGAATGGGGAAAAGTGTAGGTCCTTCTAGTTAAGGAGATAACTGACTAGGTTTACATGGACATCAGTAATCTAACTATTTGCCTTAATCTGAATAAGCAGGTGGCGTCAAATGCAATATGGGTGAATTTAATAAGCTAAATTGGCCATAGTGTATGTGTGTGAATGTGTGTGAATGCAAGAGTGTGTGGGTTTTTTTCTCAGTGTTGAGTTGCGGCTGGAAGGGCATCCTCTGCGTAAAACATATGCTGGATAAGTTGGCGGTTCATTCCGCTGTAGCAACCCCTGATTAATAAAGGGACTAAGCCAAAAAGAAAATGAATGAATGAATGAATGAATAAGCAGGCACAGTGGCTCAGTGGTTAGCACTGTCACCTCACAGCAAGAAGATTGCTGGTTGGAGTCCCTGCTGGGCCAGTTGGCATTTCTGTGTGGAGTTTGCATGTTCTCTCCGTGTTGGTGTGGGTTTCCTCCGGGTGCTCCGGTTTCCCCCACAGTCCAAAGACATGCAGTATAAATGAATTGGATGAACTAAATTGGCCATAGTGTATGAGTGTGTGTGTGTGAATGTGAGAGTGTATGGGTGTTTCCCAGTACTGGGTTGTGGCTGAAAGGGCATCTGCTGCGTAAAACAGATGCTGGAATAGTTAGCGGTTCATTCCGATGTGGTGACCTCTGATAAATCAGAGACTAAGCCTAAGGAAAATGAATGAATAAGACAGTAATATGATTAAGGTGCTTACTTGAGTTGCTTTTTAAATGTTTCTTTCACGATACCATTTTACATGTTATAGCACATAGATCGATTAACGTCATTGCGTCACCACGCTAACCACGTTTCATGTAATTTCGGGTGTTTCATTTTTAATTTTTCAACTTTAACTGCAGTTCGGCAGTTTCACTTTCATTCAGGAACATTTCATTCATGCCACGGTGACAAACTCTGAGGTATTGGATGCGAGTATGAAGTAAGGACTGGTGGTAGAGTGTTGTTTTAATGGAATTTGATACCACACACCAAATGGAAAAAAAAAAACCTCTGCATTTTGCGTCTGTGGTCCTCGGTAGGTGCAGAGAATAGTGTCAAACAGCCGTGTGTGAACGGAATATTCGAATGGTGAAAATTCGAAGTGTAGAACCGTCCATACTCTAATTGCACGTTGGACGTGAATTCGATTAGAACTACAAACCATCAAGTAGAGAGGCTTCGGTAAAGATGTTTGTATGACTGTTAATAAATATCTAGCCCACTGGAAAATATTTAAATCGCGTTTTCTGTGTTATATTTAATCTGCACCAACAATGTGAACTTATATAAAGACGTGTTTGGACATTAGTGTCTGAATGCATAATTATCCAAAGACCTGAGGAGATTTCTCTGCATGAAAGACTCGTGGATGGCAGATTGTCCAGCTGCTGCTTCTCCAATAAGGTAGGAAATTAAATATGACAGAAATGTGGATGATGTGTGGATGATTGACAGGACTCATAACTAAGCAACATAACGGTCTGTTAATGAGGATGTAATATGTCCCAAAGCTTGCATTCTCTTCTGTTACACACTCAAAAGTATATACTTTTCCTTCACAAAAAAGTACATACTTTTAGGGCGTAGTATAAGTATGCGAATTGGGACGCAGCACATATGGTGGCGAGAATGACGATTTCTTCTTCTTCCTGTTTTTCGGTGGTCAACAATATACTTTTTGGTGCGTTATTGCCACCTCTCGCTCCGGTCGGTGACATCGCCAACACGAAGCTAACACGAGAAATTTGCTTGATAGAAAGATGACTGAGGGAGAGAAGTTATTTCTGAAGCAGGATTCCCAGCAGGGGTAAAATCTTTGCGTGGCAGGGGCAGCTGCCACAAATACTTGCCAGAGTTAAATGCGCCCGCCACGGTATCTGCCACGGCTGTATGCGCCCGCCACAGTACCTGCCACAGCTAAATGCGGCCGCCACGGCTATACGTAGCTATGTACAGGGGACTGGTCGCCCGCGGCTACACACGCCGTCAGGGGTATGATAAATAGACACCCAAAATGAGGCTAGTGTGACCTCGATTCACGATTCCTCGTGACCATACCTCGAGAAGTACATGGTTAAGATGCAATAACGTTAATTCTTTAGTAATCTATAGTAAGTACCATGTTTTTGAACTACACAATAGTGAAGTACTCAAATTAATTTGTTGTGGTACTTTTTATTATATATATATATATATATATATATATATATATATATATATATCAGTATTTTAAAGGTGTAACACCTTTTTGTTTTTGCTGTTATATACTATAATTGGTTTCTGTTTGGTACCACATATTATTTGCAGTAAATAAAGGAACTGAACAATTATCCCTCATTGACAGTTGTATTGATCACTAAGATATGATTGGCTTGGATTTAAGTTGCCTCGATTTAAAAATGTAAATTGCAAAAATAGCTTAGATGTAGAAGCTACTTTTGCCAAGTACCTTTAAGCTTAGCTTGCTACATTTCCCAGAGGGTAGCTTTTAGTGTGCTACATTTTAAGTAGAGTAGCTAATAGCTTAGCTCACTACATCTTTCAAGTAGCTTGCCCAACACTGTTTAAAAGTATCTTAGCTCGCATATGAATTATGGTTAGGACATCTGCTCTTAAGTCTAAAGTTTCTAGGGACACTTGAGGAGTAGTTTTTTTCTGTTTCCAGAAAGAATTCATTTAACTTATAAACATTTAAGCACGTTAAACACACGCGTTAATTTATATTTGCTGTCATGTTGCCATTTTATTTTCTTGAATCCACTTTCAGAATTAGTCAAGACATAAAACCACATATAAGTCAAAGACCTTGTAAATGATTAAAAAGATCTAAATCCATTCATATAACGTGCAATAACTTCATTTTGTGAATTTAAAAGATCAAAATGACTCATTTGCACAGCTGCTGCTTCCTCTGCGTTTCCATGAATGCTGTCCTACAACATTTAATTCTTTATAGAACAAACCAACCCACCTCATTTTGAGTCCCTTTTCACCAAGAATCAAATAATCCAGAAGTTGTTGTTTTTTGGAGTTATCAAATACGTTTTAAATGTCTTGAGCTCAGAAAGGTAAACATTTGAACCAGGAAGAGTTGAGAAACAAAGCCTAACCCTCGCCTCAGGGTGGAGTTATAAACAGGCCTGTATGCCAACCGATTTACTTTTACATTTACATACACTAGTCAAGACTAAAAGCCAATCTGAAGATGCTGGACTTCAGCACTGTGTACAGGTGTAGTAATGAGCAGACAAAGAAAACAAAGCACAAAGGCAGAAAATTTCATAGGCAAGATTTCGCTTTTTTTACGTTACGAACTTTTGTGCTCAACACTTGATGGTACAGTCTCTTACTGCCCTGACCATAAGGCAAGGTAGCACCAACCTGCACTAAATAGGCTTATGCTAGTTTTGTTGTATAAAATAAGCAAACAATTTAAATGAAATATGAAAACTAGACGGGGGCGACGCGGTGGCGCAGTGGGTAGCACGTTCGCCTCACAGCAAGAAGGTCGCTGGTTCGAGCCTCGGCTGGGTCAGTTGGCGTTTCTGTGTGGAGTTTGCATGTTCTCCCCGTGTTCGCGTGGGTTTCCTCCGGGTGCTCCGGTTTCCCCCACAAGTCCAAAGACATGCGCTATAGGTGAATTGGCTAAAATTGTCCGTAGTGTATGTGTGTGAATGAGTGTGTATGAATGTTTCCCAGTGATGGGTTGCAGCTGGAAGGGCATCCGCTGCATAAAACATATGCTGGATAAGTTGGCGGTTCATCCCGCTGTGGCGACCCCAGATTAATAAAGGGACTAAGCCGAAAAGAAAATGAATGAATGAATGAATGAAAACTAGACGCTGCGGTGTGTTTTACCGTTAGTTATATTTATGCCAAGGTAAGATACTGAGTTTTTAACAGCTACTCCACAAATTGACGAAACGGAACAATTTTTAATGGGTAGTAATTCACATTTATTTAAATTTAAGATTTAAACCAGACGCATTGGAAAATGTTTGGAGAGTATTTAATGCAGCCGCCACTTGAGATGAATCTTTTAAAAACAATGTTGTGTCATCTACTAATTGACTTATAATCAAATCTGTACTTCCAATAGTAATTCCTTTTAGATTACTCATTTTAACATGTAAATTAAGAAACTGCACTGCAATTAAAAACAAATAAGGTGATACTGGGTAAAAAAAAAACCTTGGGGAAGTACCACTGCTTAACTTAATTAAGCTATTTGCATTTTTATATAACATTTTAACCATTTTACAGAAGGTAACACCAAACCCAATTTCTTTAAGAGCTTGAAATTAAAAAACATGTTCTAAAGTGTCAAAGGCTTTATACTAGTCCAAAAAAAAATATTAAACTGTCTCCATCAATTATATCAGAATAGTCTAGGATATCTAAAATTAATCTTATGTTATTAGATATATGTCTATTTTGCATAAAGCCTGATTGAGTTTCATCAATAATAGAAGGCAGAATGACTTTTAATCCTTTAGCTAAGACTACAGCAATTATTTTATAGTCGTTGTTTAACAAAGTTATTGGACGCCAATTATCTAATAAATCTTGATTTTTATTTGGTTTGGGGATTAAAGTAATCAAACCTTGGCATAAAGTAGGTGGAAGAAAGGAGTTATCTGTACTTTCCTTATAAACGCTTAACAAGAAGGGAGCAATACTTTTACTAAACATATGGTAAAATTCTGAAATGAAACCATCAGTGCCAGGAGATTTATTCAGTTTTAATGATTGAATTGCTTCTTCAACTTCTGTTAATGTAATTGGAGCCTCACAAAAAGCCTGATCAACATGCTCCAATTGTTTTATGCAAGATAATGATTTGAAAAAATCTAAAGCATTTTGTTTATTAAATTTAGAAGTGTACAAATCACTATAAAACTTGGCACAAAAATTAGCAATAGTCTTCTGGTCTTCACATAGCGATTGATCAATTATAAGCTTTTCAATTAGATTTTTCTGTTGTTGTTGCTTTTCCAATCTAAAAAAATAAGAAGAATTT
The DNA here is from genome assembly GCA_903798115.1 of Danio jaintianensis. Classification (NCBI taxonomy): domain Eukaryota; kingdom Metazoa; phylum Chordata; class Actinopteri; order Cypriniformes; family Danionidae; genus Danio; species Danio jaintianensis. The sequence continues at coordinate 9,673,515 of CAIGQV010018170.1, forward strand.
TGCTCACCTTCTTCCAACCATCTTTTCCGTGATCTAATAAATGCTCCCTCTGCTTTTTTCTGATCAAATTCATCTAATTTATTTTGATAATGGATAAATTCAACCTTTTCACTATCAGACAAAACAGTTTTAGATAGAAAATCAGAGATTTTGCATATTATAATACTTTCATCTTCTTTTCTTTTTTTCGCTAATTTACTGCTAAACGTTCTTAAAAACTGTCCGATTTCATATTTTGCTAACTCCCAATTCCTTCCAAAAATGTTTTCCTCGTTTGCTTTTTTCCAGTACTTGCAAAATATTAATTCTATTTTTTCTTCTTTGTGGTTAAGCAATGAAACATTCAATTTCCAGTAAGAATTGATTCTACATAAGTTAGCAGTAACTAAAAAAGGAATGGATATCGAGATGCATTTGTGATCAGAAAGTGGTGATGGAATAATGTCTGAATTAGCATTATTTAAATCTCTTGAGATAAGCCACAAATCTATACGGGACTGTTTGGAAAGAGAGTTATTTCCCCATGTGAAACATTTTTGAGAAGGATGAGCGTCTCTCCAATTATCAACTAAAGAGAATCGTTCTATGAAAGTTTTTAAATAAAGATTTGAATTATCAGGTGATTTTGGAGGCCATCTGTCTAACATATTATCCAACGCCACATTAAAATCTCCACCAAGGATTAAAAAGGAATTTGGGTATTTAGTTAGTAATTTCAAAATGTGTTGTTCTATTAGATCAAGAAGTGTTTCATTCTCTTTTTGTTGATTAAACCCATAAATATTAACAATAATAAACATTGATTTGGATATTTCAATCACAAGGCAAATATAACGGCCATTTGAGTCACATTCAGAGCAAACAATTTTCCCATTAAACTGATTTTTAAGGATGCAAACACTAGCTGATTTGGTTGTACCATGAGCCAACCATAAATCTAATCCCCATTGAGATCTCCACAAATTATAGTCCTCTTTTGTGGAGTGACATTCTTGCAAGAAACAAAAGTCAGTTTGAAACTTTTTCATATACAAAAATATAGCTTTTCTTTTTATAATATTTCTTAACCCTCGTGTGTTAAATGAAATTATAGAAAGAGACATAACAAAGAAGACATAACCTAACTAGATTAACAAGTCTCAAAGAAGGATTTGCAAAGCTACATTCAGAACGATGAGAACTGCAAACTCTATAAACTGGTATAAATAATGTAGTGTAAATCAAGGTGCATAAATCTACACCAAAGAACACATATATTCTAGGTATAAACAAACAACCTTCTGTTTTGTAAATCAGATCCAATTACTAAAGTATAAGAGCTACTAAATTGAACATTTTTACTATAGCCCATAATATTTCTTAAGATTATATTCAGTGACATTTTTTTACAGGTGTGTTATTCATTCATTCATTTTCTTTTCGGCTTAGTCCCTTTATTAATTTGGGGTCGCCACAGCGGAATGAACCGCCAACTTATCCAGCATATGTTTTACGCAGCGGATGCCCTTCCAGCTGCAACCCATGGAAACATCCATACACACTCATACACTATGGACAATTTAGCTTACCCAATTCACCTATACCACATGTTTTTGGACCTGTGGGGGAAACCGGAGCACCCGGAGGAAACCCACGCGAACACGAGGAGAACATGCAAACTCCACACAGAAATGCCAACTGACCCAGCCGAGGCTCGAACCAGCGACCTTTTTGCTGTGAGGCGAACGTGCTACCCACTGCGCCACCGTGCAGCCCACAGGTGTGTTAATAAAATAGTAAAAAATATAAAAATAAAATGGCCTCCAAATTGAGGCCTTTGCTGTAATTTCCCCTTCTGCTATTAGCTTAACTTCCCATGTAAAGTCTCAAACTGGAGGGAATATTACCTTTCTTTCTACGAAAGCCCTACCTCAGAAGAAGTAGGCACGTTTATTATCTTTTCTTGCTCTCTCCACTGCTGGCCAAAGTTTATTTCTTCTTTCTTTATCTGCAAGGGACAAGTCTTCTGATATTTTGATGTTATTTTCACGCAAAAAGGCAGAGTCCTTTGCTGCACGCCAAACAGCATCGTGATAGAAACGGGAAGCAAATTGTACAATGATTCCTCTGTTCTTGTTTGGTTGCTTGCGACCTAACCGGTGTACAGTGTCGATGGCGCTAGAAAGGCTGTCCTTATCCTCTGGTAAGAGATGCTGACAAACATCGATAACTCTTTCACAAACATCCTCTCTTTCGTTTTCCGGAATGCCATGGAGCCTTAGATTCCACCGTCGTGAGTAACTTTCTGTGTTTCCTCTACTTTACTCAGTGTGGATTCTATCACTCCGTACTTGTTTTTCAGACGGTTAACCTCAGCACTCACGAATTCGATAGCTTCCTTCACACTTGTAATTTGCTTTGTATTTTCATTAATTACCTCCTTCATGGAGGTAATCGCTCGTGTGTTTTCTCCAATCACATTTGCTAAAGCATCAGACCAGGTGTTTATTAACTGAGAAAGAGCTCCGAGTTGAGAGAGAATGGCAACATCCAATCTTTCAGTTTTCCGTTGTTTTGTAGCAGGTGATTTGCATGGAGTATCTGGAAGTGCGGGGAATTCTTCCTCACACCATAAATTCGTCAAAGTCCACGTTTATTTTTGAATACTTATGTAGTTTTTCCGTTTCGAAACTACAAGAAGCTCCCAGCGTTTCACTCACATTACTGCTAACATTAGCAGAATTAGCTTTCCCCAGAGATACGCTTCTGTTGTTCTTTCTTTTCTCCGATTTACCCATCTTGTCACGGACACAAAATAGTCCAGTAAGTATTTACATAATATTCTCTCTTTGCACAGAGTAAAATAACTTTCAAACTACACTACTAGCCACTTACACTGAGTTTACAGAGCACATCGATTTACTTGTTAGAACGCCATCTTGGATCCCAAAACCCGGTGTCAGAAACTTGTATTATATACCCTTTTCACAATGACGTCACTTCACTTCCCCCTATCGGCAACGCAGTGTATTTTTAGTTCCGGTTTACCTTTGATGAATGAGAGACTTCTCTGGAAAATGTACAAATAACAATATTAACATTGCATGATCTGATTTAAGACTATTTTTGGTATTGGGCATGTGTCCAAATGTTTCTCTTTCAATACTGAACTGCTTTCTGAGTTTGAAAACTATTTTTTTTTAATTATTAAAAATAGGAATAAGATATTGTTTATCAAGGAAAGCATATGTTTGCAACCTTTTCACTTATTAAGTTTATTTCCTCAATAATGGATTTATTTTTACTTTAATGCTGCTCTGAATATAAATTTATATTATCTGTTATATGTAAATGTTCCAGCATGAGTACAATTCTTTATTAAATCTTCTTATATTACCAGTTTCAGTTCAGTTTCTCCATTTGAATGAATTAATTATGTCCTACCACCACCTTTTGGGTGGATTTAATTTGATATCTGTACTACCTTTTAATTAATAATGTTACAAATAAACTTATAATCGAATAATACTGAATTCAAATGGCATCTTCTTGGTGTTATTTTTGCAATTTTAAATGTTTATAATGATTTTGTTTGATTAGTAAGAGCCACATACAACACTGTTGTTCTATTTCATTTCATTTAAATATTAAATAGACACAAAAATGTTTATGTTCATGAATAAAATACCTATATAGAAAAAAAAGTCACATATCTGAGAATGAATAATATGAATGTGTCCACTGTAAACAACCACAGTAAAACACCCACAGATTCATTTATTACTTATTCTTCAGAACACAAAAATATATAGTAATAAAAATAAATCTGACATAAAAAAATGTTGAGCACCCGTGTAAACATCTGAAATCTTTATTTTATTTAAGCCTTGCGCATTGCCGTGCATTTATACTTCTGCATATTGTTTGTGTTGCTCTGCAATAACACTTCCGAAACGCTAGCTGGCAGTAGTGTTTATGTTCCTCTGTGTCGAGTTTCTTCGCTGGTGTTTTGTTTTTTCTAAACGCTAATGTACAAGTAGCTCAAACTCACTCATTTTGAGGTGGGAACCGGTGGACGTGCAACAACTTTAATCATGAGTTAAACACAAAACAACAGTTTCCATCTGGACCTCCTTCATGGGACTCGACACTTGTAAACACTCGCTCCATCGGGCTCGCGTGGCTCTCACCTGCGCCCACTCGACAGCGCTACCAAGCCACCCTATCACAGAGCTTGCGCACGTTTGAGAGGTGCGCGTCGCGCGCCACGCGTAGGCTGCGCCGGAGAATACGCGTGCATTTGACGCAGAAGTATAAATCAGCCTTTAGTGTTCCATTTGGGACGACGCTACATACATATACTATGCTGTTGAGTAAGTGCATAAGTACGTAGTACGCCATTTGGGACGCAGCTAGTGTTCCTACCTTGTCAGATTGTCCCACCTCCCATTCTAAAAGTAGGTAGCACATTTTGATGACGCAATATGCTACCCATCAGATTTTGCTACCAGTGTAAACTTTAATGTGGAGTACTGTGATATGATGCTGTAATATCGCCCTAACATACCTTATCGCTAACCCCAAGCTCAGAACCATTCAAATACAGTGTTGGTAGCATAATCCGATGGGTAGGATAAAAAGTCAGGACACTGGCACAGATCATTTGAAACTTAACGACTTAAATGATGAATTCATGCCGTTTGATTTATTTCCTGCATTTGATGTTTCTGCAGGTGCAGCTATAAAACGAACATACATTAAAAAGTCCAAAAATATCAATTTAATTTGAAATTCCTGTCCATTTAAGTGTTGAACAAAACTTGTATTTACCCAATAAAGGCATGAATTAACCAAGAGCAGCAGGACTTAATAACTATTGACCCTTGAAAAGTGCTAAAAATGAGCTTTATTAAAATACTTTCATACTCTACCAAGGGAATGTCTAATAACAGTCCAGATGCCCCAAAGGGAAATTATTTCATTTCGGTAGTAATATGCTTTTTAGATACATTTGACAAATATTTTTGGAATGAAGTCTCATTTGACAGCTAGCATTTGAAATAGAACTACACACATGATTAATTCATATTTCTACATGCATAAATGTAAACTTTCACATGCCTTTATTGATGAAAATACAGACCTGAAGTAGTGGATTAGGGTTTTTGTAAAAACTAATGGGGTATATGCACACAGAGTTTTAATTTCAGCCAGCCTCAGCGCTTCTGGTGAACTGTCTTTCCGTTATAAAATTGCCATGTTTAAAGTCTGATTTATTTATTTTTTTAAATCAATGATCTTCACTGCCTGATAGATATACGATATAAACTGGTTCTCAGACCAGACAAGAAGCACTGCATTAAATTGTATTTTCCCCTGCCATGTCTTTAAAATATAAGTTTATTTTATACTGGGGTATTTTCAATGGAGTCTTTCATCTCATTTTACACTTGAACAACTAAATGAACGCTTAAGTCTATTTAACTGAATGTATTGTAATTACATGACAACATCGGTGCTGTAAAAGGAACCTTATGAAATTGAAAATAGTCACATTAAGCTTGCACCGGAAGTTTATCATTGGCTGAAATCACTAGCTGTGCATATAGCCCATTACACTGTTGAAGCTCGTTTCAGCTTTGGTGCGTTTCCAATTCAATAAAGACACAGAACACAAGATTGTTCTTCTGATTATATTCTCAAATACAAAATAACGTGTTTTGATTTGACACAAAAACCATATGCAGATACTTCTTTACAGACGAGACACAAGGTAAAAACATATCCACACGAGGAACTAGTTTGGATCGTTACTAATCTGCAACATGGGAGTAGATGTGCATAAGACCAATCAGAGTCGTTTTAAAAATGCTATATAAAAAGGAAAAAATTATAACCTTCATAGGTTTTGAGACATCAGAATTGTTATTCAAGATTTGGGTTATTAAAATGTCCAATATCATGTACCTTAAGCGTTACATTGGTCTTACATCAATGCGTACATACAGGCATATGATGATGATATACAGAACAATACCAATAATCTACCGCAGAATGTGGTTCTTTTAAACTTATACAATAATAAAGAAACAAAAACAATGATAAAATCAGTGGTAAAAGTATTGGTTCACAGAAAACACCCTGCCTCGTTTCTCTATACATCAGATGTAAATGCAAGCGTGCAAAGCTTCCTCAATATTTCCTGCTCTATTTTCGAAACATTCAAGCACATCATAGTGTGTGAGCTGTTTGGAGTCGACTAAACCACACATTACTAAATTCAAAACCTCTCATCTACAAGTACACATAGAGGGGGGAAAACAAAGCTTTATGTAAACAAATATTTAGTAGAAGAGCAAAAAAAGGGAAACCTGACACCAAAACTCCAAGAGAGCAATGGAGGTCCACAGAAGTGTGGTTATCTTTAAGGTTGGCATAAATAGGGAGCGAATAAATGGTTACGCGGGCGAAGAAAAAGGTAAGACTGGGAAGGATGAGGGAAAAGGCATGAGGAATGCTGCTTAGGGAATGGGCTGCAGGAGACGGCGCTGATTATGCTGCTACTACTACTGTGTTCCCTGGGCTCCCTGACTGCCTTGAGCGCCCTGCTGGTAGCTGCCGTAACCACCATACTGGTTATAGTACTGGTTCCACTGGCTCTGGTTTTGGTAGTACTGCTGCCACTGCTGAGCGTACTGAGGAAAGCAAAGGTACAGTGTGTAAATAAACACATGCTTCAATAACACAATACTGAACAGTGTTTGTATGCCGTTTCAGACTGGGTGTGTGCGGTATATACAGTTGAAGTCAGAATTATTAGCCCTCCTGTATATCTTTTCTGTTTATCTGAAGAAGATTTTTTCAACACATTTCTAAACATAATAGTTTTAATAAGTAATTTCTTTTATCTTTGCCATGATGACAGTTAGGATGTCACACATCACTGTTGATTTGTGATTTGTACGGATCACAGCCCATGGTTCGGAACACACGTGACCCGCGGATTAATACATTTTTTTAAACTTGTAATTTAATCTTAAATTTGTATCGATCGCAGAGAGATCGCCTCTCGCGTCATTCAAATCACATGTATGAAAGCATTTAGGCTTTCCTGTAAAATATAATGACGGAAAAAATTGTGGCAGGTTATTCAGGATGTGGCGGGTTTCTTAGGTTATTAAAGGCGTTTTCTGTCACTACTTGTTTAGCCTGCATCGATGCATTCATTGTAAGCTGCACGATTAATCATTAAAAGATCGGGATCTCAACACCCACGCAACATAAATTATAAATGATGGTGATTTGCATGTTTATTAATCCTTCAAATCTGTGTTTAAAAACCACAAAAATCAAGAAAGGGATTCAGTCTTTAGTTTACAAACAGTCAAATAACACAGAAGTACTGGGAGAACAGTTTATAGTTTAGATAAAACCACTGATGTTTATGGTAAAGATTAAAATCACCATCATATGCATTTACTCTCAAAAATGAAAGTTGTAGGCAGCAATTATATTATTTAACCAATAGGTGGCGATAACCAGCCATCAAAAATATGCCACTGAATAATTCTTCAAAAATGACACATCTAGCAATGAAACATGAAGTTTTATGAGTGAATAACTGAATCCTTTATTGAAAATGAGACTAAAAATAAAAATGGGTTGTATTATGTTAAAATTTTGTTAGATTTCTATATTTAGTGTTAGCAGAAACAGTACTAACAGTGAATTTTTCACAGTCCTGAATATTTTACTATTTATTTTTATTCAGCTGATTGTTTCTTCATTTTATTTTTAATAAAATTACAGGCTCTAAGTTCTGTTTGTTAAAACCAAAAGTGTCTTGCAGTTCTGTTTTTGTAGTAAATTGAAAGCAAATTACATTAGTCTCCTCCCCGTTTTGGCTGATCCGAAAAATGGTCCAATCCGTGACTAAAAAAAACCCCATAATGCAATCCGAACCGTGAGGTTTGTGACCCATTACACCACTTGTGACAGGAAAACTGGCCTCACCTGCTGGTACTGTTGATTGTAGCTCTGCTGCTGCTGGTTGTAGGTCTGTCCTGTGGCTGCTGGGGTTTGACTGTAGCTCTGGCTGTATGCTGGGTACTGACTGTAGTTGCTGTAGTTATACCCTTGGTTATAGTTGCTCTGGCTGTAGCCCTGGCTGTAGCCTTGATTATAAGACTGAGGCTATGAAAAGCAAAAAAAATTGCATATGTTTGATTCATAAGCTGATTTGTGAGTAATGAAATCCTTTTTTATGTACCTGTGACTGGCTGTATCCTCCGGATGATGTAGAGACAGTCTTGTTGTAGGAGCCCTGGCGGTTATGGTTATAATTGCCTCCAGACTGCTGGTTGCGGTTGTATCCACCACGGCCTCCTGAGCCTCCATCCCTGTAGTTATTTCCCCAGCGGTTCTGGTTGTAGCCTCCACGGTTGTATCCTAATTAAGCAGCAGATGGATGTTTTTAAATAGAGTAATTCTTTTAGGTATAAATGTAACAAGAAATGCAGGACATTAAGTGCAATAATACACCCAGAGAAGGTGATCTGGATGGCTTGAAGACCAATTTTTTCAAGGAGTGTGATTGTACATTATTCCCCTTACTATACACCTACTTAAAAGGATAGTTGACCCAAAAATAAGCATTGTTACTGTTTATTTGCCCTTCTCTTGTTCCAAATCGATTTGAATTTCTTTCTCATGTTGAACACACACAAAAAAAGGGAAAAATCTTGGAAACTAGTAACTTCCATAGTATTTGCTTTTTTTCCCTACTATGGACGTCAATGGTTACTGGTTTCCAACATTCTTCAAAATATCTTCTTTGTGTTCAAATAAAGTTGAAACAAGGGTTTGTAAATGGTGGTAGAATTTTTTTGTGAACTATCCCTTTAAGAATTGTGTAGATATGAAATACCAATACGATTAAACTCTAAATGGTGTACATCAGTGGTCCCCAACCCCAGTCAATGCTTGCCAATTTTAACGCGGCCCAGGAGATAAAATTTTGATGCTCAAGTGACCGAGATTTAACCAGAAGAAAGCGGTCATTTTTCAAAATATAAGATTTTACAAAATAAAAGATCCTTCAGACCCAGATAATAAATACAACAGAAATAATTAATGATTTCATGTGCGGCCCGGTACCAATAGATCCACGAACTGGTACCAGATCGCAGCCCGGGGGTTGGGGACCACTGGTGTATATAGTGTAGATACATTTTTTTTTTTATAATAATAAAAAAACACTACTGCTAGTAGAAAATTGCATATTTGTCATTTACTGATGGGGGTTTACTGATGCTTTCACATTGTAAGGTGCATAGTTGTACAACTATAATATTTAATGTGGGATTAAACCTGCTATTTATCATTCCAAAATAGTGATTTGTTTGCATATTGCCACATCATATGGCACAACTTATGGCTAAATCTTCATGGCAAGATCATTATAGATAAAAATATATTTCAGAATAATAGGTAGTTCATAATTCAATAAGAGATAATCCAATAAATAAATGAAATGAAACATCACACTAAAGCATTAGATATGATTTTTTTAGTCCAATATATGATAAATAACTTCCTGGGGATACCTTTTTTTTTTAAATCTATCACTCAAACTACAAAAAAGATTCAACCAATTTAATTTTCAATTGTTTAAATATTAAGGAAAAAAGTATAATTTTTCTTCTATTATCAGAATTAAAATACTTGAAAAATTCAGCCTGAAAAAACTTAAAATATGGTTTTACAAAACTGCCACTAGGTCTTTGTTGAACAGATTTTGTGATCTTTGTTTTAGTGCTTTCAGTATAGTAATCTTGTCACAGTCTTAAAATTTTCTTCCAAAATAGTCATTGACATTTATAACTATAACAACAGTCTGGCGAGTAAAAAATAAAAACGATTTTGTGAACTGAACAAACAAATGTAATTGGGTTTAATAAGCAAAATACTAAGTCTATTTTTTTACACATTTAATAAATTGTTGTTTTATTGACTAGAAAACACAAAACTGACCTCCTCTGAAGCCTCCGCCTCCGCCTCCTGAGCCGCCACGGTTCTGGTAGCCACTTCTATTACCCTGTGGTCCGCTACGATTGTCGTAGCGCTGGAAGTTACTGCGACCGCGGAAACCACTCTGACGGTTATCGAAGCGCTTCTCCGGGGGCGGCCCGGCTTTGCGGCCTTCTTCGTTGTACTGCTTGATGAGAGCGTCTGCCTCTTCCTTCTGAAGCTCTATGAACCTCACCTCGTCCAGGAACTCACCAACGTCGGGCAGCACAAAGTTTGCTGCGGGAGCAGAGGCATGCAATGAGGGACAGAACAGCCGCGCCGGCAAATACACAAAGAGAATCATAATCAGCACCATACAATGGTGACAGCAAAGATACAGGGAAGGGGACAGAACAAGGAGACAGAGAGAGAAAAGAGAGAAAGAGAGAGAGAACTGGAGCATGTGGTGATAAATATAACAATCTCTGGGACAAACGTTGCCTTAGCTGTGTAAGAAAACCCTTGTCCAAGAGTTGGAATATGAGTACAATGTAGGGCGGGGGGGGGAGGTCATAGGAAATGGAAATTAAACTAAAAACAGTTGCCAGAAAAAGAGTGTTATGATAAAAGGTGTCCCTACAAAATTAGGAAATTCCTAGTAATTTATTCAACATTTAACATTACGGCCAATACAAACTTCTCGAGTTGCTGAAGTGAATTGTAGCGCCAGAGCCAATTGCAGCAATTCTCTTCCTCAATCCTGATTATCTGAACTGGTTTGCAGTGGTGAGGAGTGGCATGACAGACGATGCAAAAGATGTGGTTAAAAGGGCAGGGAGAAATGGGAAAAAAAAGGTGAGAATAGCTCTTTTATCTGGCAAAAAGGTTTAACAGAAGGAGGGACGGGTGGATTCTTCCAAGTCTTAAAATAAAGAAACAAACAACAAAAAAAACAGCAAAAGCAGATCTGGTGTGTAGTTTTGAACATTTGTTTTGGTTTTATCCATGGCATTCCTACCTTTCATTTCTAATACAGCATGATCGGGAACATCCTTCCCTTCCTCATCAGTTCGCTTTAATGTTCGATCTTTTAAATCCTCATCCGTGGGACAAATTACAATAGCCTTGCGTTGAAAACCTTCAAAAGGACGCATTTTTCGTCTCTGGGCTGATCCATATACATTTGTCTAGCAATGGTGACAAGAAAAAAGTAGAAGCTGTTCATTATTTGCTTTGTTACGGCTTTGCGTTCCGTAGGAGGGGAATTGGATTCCTGCAACGATGAAAGTGAGAGAGTTTTTTTTCTTTCATGTCTATAGTTACTGCTCTGGAATGACTAGCGGTTGTCTCTCACAACCCCAACTGACTTACCGTGAATAGGCATGAGGTCAACACATGGTAGATTAAATGACTGACATTGTACAGGGGACCCTTTCTTATTCCCTCAACTACTGGCTTTAATGAAAGGCAGTGTCTTATGGAGATGCTAATGTAGAAACGGTACAATTGTCTCATGGCACTATTCAAGATCCAAGTCTTAAAAAAACAAAACAAAACTAAACAGTAAATGAATTCAGGATTTGACATCTTAATTATGGAGTCTTCTGTTTACTCTTAAACCAAACTGTTGGTCAAACAGTAACTAAAATCTATTGATTTCAATTAAATCAATAATGAAAGGCTTTCTGGCACATATTGTCCTGACTACTGAAAGCTAGACTTAGTTCACATATCATGTCTAAAACCGCGTGGAAAACGTGAGGCACGCCGCTTCCTTCAATTTCAATGCGCTTCTGAGCTAGTAAAAATCCGTATCAGTAACCACCACTGACAAACTCTTGCTGTAGCTCTGATACAAGTTTTATTCATGAAAAATATAAATAAATAAAAGCGCCGCAGTGTTTGGGTGCTCTGCAGATGTCTGAGGTAATCAGTCTTCTGTTATTATTGAAATCTATATGATCCATACGAAGTGTAAAAAGGATTTGGTTCAGTCGATTCTTGTTATGTGACATATGGTGCAGTTGTGGCACTCATTTTTTTTTTTACCTTTATTTTGATAAGATAGTAGAAAGTAAAGACAGGAATGCGTGGGGAGCAGAAAGAGAGGGCAAGGATCGGCAAAGGTCGTTGAGCCAGGAATCGAACTCTGGTCGCTGTGAGCACCACCGTGCTACGTGTTGAGGCATTAACCACTAGGCTATTGGTGCCGACGCATTCTCGAAAGTTGAGATCTATTCAACTCGCCGTGCTGTAAGGCCCCAGTATACTTCAAACAAAATCGAAAAAGAACTAAAATTGGCCACAACAAAGTTTGAGTTTGTTTCGGAAGTTCAAAATAGCTCACTAAAGCAAACTTTTGGGCGAGCTCATTTTGTTCCTAGACACCGTTGAGCTACCATTGGTCCGTGACGATTAAGCAATCGGTGGGTGTGTCGTGGAGCTCTGCCTTCTTTGATGTGCTTCGTACTCTTGCAGTACATAGTCAAGGCTGGTTTATACTTCTGCGTCGAGTGATCGGCGTGACCCACGGCGCCTGAGTTGCACAGTCGTGCATTTATACTTCTGCATGCTGTTTGTGTTGCTCTGCAATAACACTTCAGAAACGCTAACTGGCAGTAGGTTTTTATGTTCCTTTGTGTCGTGTTTCTTTGCGGGTGTTTTGTGTTTTCTAAACGCTACCTTAAATGTACAAGTATCTAAAACTCATGTCATTCAGAGGTGGGAACCGGCGGACATGCAACAACATTAATCATAAGGTAAACACAAAAGTTTCTATCTAGAGCTACTTCACGGGACTCGACACTTGTAAACACTCGCTCCAACGGGTTCGATTGGCTCTGTCCCACCCACACTGGTCACAGCTACAAAGGCAACCAATCAGCAGAGCTGGTAGTCAGATGCATTCACACCAGAAAGATCACTTGCAGGTTTCACGCATCAGACGAGAAGAACAATCGCATTGTGCCACCTCTGATAAAGCTCTAAACCTTGTTCCATTTGGTGTTTACAGCAAATATAAAGCAATGTGACGTGCCGTGGTGGCGCTTCTTGTCGGAGAAGGCTGTTTGCTAGATGTTTATGAAACTGTTATTCAATCTCTGCCACCATTGTTGTTGTGTTTAGCAGTACTCAATTAGCACAACACATTTAAAACCCTGCCTTCTGCTGCGCAGGGTTGTCAAAAGGTACGGAAACAGTATACTATCACTCAGCCTTCACAAAAAATTACTTTATTTGAAGTATACCAGGGCCTGTAGTCTCTCCCTATTTGCGCACACATGCTATTTGTCTTTGAAAAACTTTAGAATAATTCGCCTCTCCATGTAAGCCAGCCCAAAACCTTTTCTGTTTTTAAATCTGGTCATAAAACTCATTTCTATTGTTTGGCTTTTAACATCACATGAGAGTCTTATGTCTGTTTTTTATTTGTCCTTTGTATTAAACGCTACAATGCTAAAGCGCTTTATAAATAAACATTGACTTGTGCGCGCAAAAGACGCGATATGTGAACAGCACCTTACTCTCTTCTGAAGAACTTAATTAAGCCTCACTTCTGTATTTTAAACACATGCACTGCCTGGGTCCCCTTTTCTTACCTTCACTTACCCACTGCTCAAACGACCAGTGTGACCGACGCAGACAACATTCAGTACCTACCCGTCCATACTCACGTATCCTCAAGGACCAATTAGCATGTCCTTTGACCTGACCTACCTTACAACCTCTGGAACTGTCCACCTGCAAACTTGAAGCAGGTTAGTTCACTTACCTGCTATTCATTTTTAAAAACAACATTCATGTAAAGTTCCAAGTTTATCTAATGAAAAGTTATTATAGTCTTTACGGTTACAATAGCAACAGAAGGTGTTTTCTTACTCACCAGGCAGTGATTACTTGTTTTTCAACATCTTACTAATGACATGGACTACTTGTACAGTGTGGCAAAGATCTCTTTACAACAAGGCAATACAAGGTCAAAAATATTCATTGCGACAACATACTATACTGCATTCTTTCTCTGCTTGCTTTTTTTAAGTTTAGGCAAAACAAAAACAAATCATAATTCAGCAACATGTTCAGGACAAAGAAATAAAGTCTTCAGGAGCACAATAGGCTAACCAATGCTTTAAACTAGGCTACAGAGAGAGCAGAAGTGCATTAATGAACATGTGCATCAGTGAGCAGCAGTGAATGTGGGTTTTCTGGGGGGAAGGTTGAGAAGGACGGGGAAGGGTTTTTAGCTGTGAGCACAGCACAAAAAGCAAGCAAGTACAGCAGTACCTGGTCCAGGATGTAGTTGCGCTTCTTGCGGGCAGCAATCTGGATGAGCCTGTTGAGACACTGTGTAGCCTGCTGGATAAGTATATCCCAGCGTCCTGCATAGTTGCGCTGCCGACGGAGACCCATGACCTGACAGAAACGCCCCAGTAAACATTTGAAACTTGGATGGAAGAACATATCTTTAAATATGACTTTCTGGTAACCTGAACAATGCATTGGTATAAATGCTCATTGAATCTATCGGCAGCCACAGTTCCTTAAAGGGGATTACATTACCATGCGCAGTTACTATAATAATTAGGGGTGTTACAATTTTAAAATTCTGCATGATGATTAAATGCCTAAAGAATAGTAATTACTTGTTGATGTCAACAAATTGACCTAATACAGAAAATGTTATACATATAACACACGCTAATAATATATAGATATACATAATAATAATAATAATAATAATAATAATAGAAACATTCAACCCCCATACCTTCATCTTTTCCATGATAGCATTGGTGCCCAGGATGTTGAACTTCTTGTCAGGGTTCTCTTGTGCATATTTTACAGCCCAAGTAGTTTTTCCAGCACCAGGCAGACCAACCATCATCAGGATCTGAGAAGAAAAAGAAGAGACAATATTTTTGCCAAGTATCACCATAATCTGTCCACTGATCACGTATTGTAAATCCTAACACTTGAGTTTTGTTATGTACAAAACATTACACATTATAATGCAATCATTACAGTACTGTAGGGTTGGGCGATATTGCAAAAAAACCTATCACAATATCATGTTTCATATCATTCGGTATCGATAAAAATTGAATATTTTTTAACAATCCATTTAGGAATATTAGGATTTTTTTACCACTTTAATTTACCAACATTACTAAGGCAAATAGGTTTAACAGTCAAAAAAAAAAATTAAACAACATAGCTGATCTCTTTATAACAAAATAAGCATAAGTGTTGAAGAGACTTTTAAAATTGATAAATAAAATGTTACAAAGCGTGTGCAATGGTAAAGTATAAATGCTGAAGAATCAAAGCAAACTTTAAGGTGTGAATAATAATGATACAGTAAACTCTGTCAACAAAACAAATTATGATAATGAAATTTGACGCTTAGCAGCCACATTTCAATAAAACTATAGCCTTCATACCGAAACTTTTTTTTTATAAATATTGACAATGGTATTCGGTCAATAAATACCGATACTGATTTTATCGCCCAGCCCTACAGTACTGTTTGAAATATATTAGGCCTTGTTGACAAGAATTGCTGTTTTTAAAGATAACTTTAGGGGTTATAACATCCAAAAATTTCAAAATTGCCCAGCAAATGTTTCTGAATTGGCAGTCTCCACAGAGTTATATTATAGCTATTTAAAAAAATTCAGCCACATCTGCAGTGAATATTTGTCAATAGTTATCTTAAAATGTTAAACCTCGCAGTCAGTTTTGTTGGCAGGTCCCACTGAGCCTCTGACTCTGTCCTCCAGGGAAATATCCTGAAGGTAGGTGTAGCCCTCTGGCGGTGGGAAATAGGGCTCCTCCCTCTGT
This sequence comes from Danio jaintianensis, assembly GCA_903798115.1. Lineage (NCBI taxonomy): Eukaryota > Metazoa > Chordata > Actinopteri > Cypriniformes > Danionidae > Danio > Danio jaintianensis. The sequence continues at coordinate 9,689,343 of CAIGQV010018170.1, forward strand.
CCAAAGTTGAATTCCACGGCACAGTTCTTCACCAACACGTGTGGAAAAAGAGCACGTCCAGCCAGTTCCTCTCGAGAGACGCGATAACACAGGCCCAGACTCTTGCCGTTCTTGGAGAATGCAATCTCTACTTCCTCGCTGCTTTCAAAATCCTATGGACAAGTTGGAAAAGAGATTTGGTTAATAATAGCATCTGAACCCTTATTAGGATGCACTGTGTCTGACGTAAATAAAAACATAATTACAATGTAGCAGCCAAGGATATCACTTTCAGTGAACTTTTCCCCATAGTCCTCAAATTTACAGTTGCAAGACTTCTTGCCAGTTCCTCCATAGCCAAATGAGAAGGGTTCTTCACCTGTATTATAAATAAAGCAGCGGTTAGAGCGCAATGTACAATAAAACATTAACCTCACGCTTTCCAGCAAAATCCACTAATCATACTGAAGAAATGCCTGAAAGGTTGTTTACCGAGTTGAGTGTTGCATGAATCTAGGGACCATCCGATTCTCACCACGTGAGGGTCAGGCTCAGAGCTAGGAAGGTGCTTTACTGGAATTTCCTCATTTATCTAAACATGTGAAACGACAAGAGAGATCTTTGTGACAAGTCTGAGGCAATCAAAAATGCCAGTAGTTTACAACACTCATAATTAAAGTGTCTTTGTTACCTTCATTTCAAAGCAGACACGTCCTTTGTTAACGCCATAAGTCGCACGAGCACCTGCCCACAGGTAAGCAAATCCCTCAATGGTCAGCGGGTAACCACTGTATCTGTCACGAGCCACCTTGAAGTGCAGGTCGCAGTTAACTAGAAACAAAGAAGCCAATCTGTAATGAGCCATTCTGTGATGTGAACAAAATGCTGGATATAGTACAAGCAACAGCACTTATTTTACAACCACAAATATTAGGGATTTTCTGTTTCTCCTTTTTTTTGTGATTGAATATGATAGTAATACTTTCATTAGTGATACTTGCCGATACATTTATTCCATAACATTTATTATTAAAAAACATAAAAACACCAGAAAATGAAAATCACATCAATTTGTTTAATGTATTTGGTAAGCAGATGTTGATTTGTATTTTTAATTATGCCTGTTGAAATATTTTGTATAAACTTCACTTGCTTTCACTGTTTCCTAAGTTCTAGCATATTCATTTAATGGCTGGACGCACATTTAGAGCTGCTTCATTGCAAAGGTAAGGATATCACAGTCGTTTCCTGTTATGTTTAATGTCAATGAGGCAACTGGGATTTTGAAATATTAGGTTTAAAGCAAAGAGTCGGTGGGTTTTTGTGACTGTTTGAAAGCATCTGACCACATAAGTTAGCACTATGAAAGCAATCAAATCAAGAGGTCAAGAGTGGACGACATCAAAAAAACGAGACTTTTGGGTTCAGAATTACACCGCGGTCACACTACACTTTCCGCCCCATAGACTTCCATTCATACGCATGCGAATGCGGCAGACCAGAAACGCAAGCTTGTGTGACAAGTTTTGCATGTCGATGCGTTCGAAAGTTTGGTGAACTCTGACCTGTGAAATCGCATCACGTGATTGATAACCAATAGAAGATTAAAACGTGTCCTCTCTGTACATAAATTTAAAATATGGAGCAATCGCTCGCTTCATCAACATTGTTTTTATCCTGCCCCTTTTCACAGCGCCGTACGACAGAATTTCACAAGCACAAACTCTAGTGTGAACGTGGCTTTAATTCTCACCTTAGCAATAAATAGAAAAAAATAATTGGTTAAGCTGCAAAATCCTCAAATGAATTTCAGATGCAACCTGCAAACCTTCTCTTCTGATACATGCTGCGCAATTGCTTGTACATTTAAATAAGATAAAAGTCCTGGATTTGTTCAGGAACATATTGTGACAGTGCTCAGTGGTTGTTCACAGCACCAAATGCTTGAAGACGTAATGTTTTTCTTTTCAAACATTAACATTTTCACGTTAATCTGGGCCACATAAATTGTGACAGTTTACAGGCCTTTTGTCCATTTAACATCTGTTAATTTCACTAAAGTTAATAAAGTCAAACTACAAAAACATTTACTAAATTTTGCATGAAGTTATATTCTTAGTTAATGCCTAATAACACATTAAGATCAATATCATAATTTTTTCATTAAATGGAGTTAATACAATTCTGTAGTTTCTTTTTATTAACTTTAACATGCATCATTAATAAGACTTTTACTCCCTTTTGAAAACTAAACAGACTTTATTGTCAAGTAATACCAATTGCATTTTATCATCCTTTTGCCATTTGTTTAAAGCACTACTCTCAACACCTATATACAATAAAACAACACACTAAGTATTTTTAGTTATTATATTTGTTAAAGAAACCATTTAACAGCTTAGGTCAATATCATGATAATATTGTGATGAAAGCTTCAGCAATTAATTGCAACTTGATACTGACAGAAGCCGTGCTCAGTTCAAGGCAACTGTGACTAGCGTGAGTGCATCCTTAAACTCTGTTTACACCTGTATTTAGCATCATCCACCTGTGCTGGGATTGATGAAAACAGATTTTGCTACATAGTCCAAAACAAAGCTTTGACATCCCTGGGTATTTACACTCTGCTCTCTCTGTGCAACAGTCAATGCTTCATTGTGTGGACACACACTGCACACACTGGTATTTTTCAATAGAAAGCTTATAAGTGCGGAATAGGATTAATAGCATCTCTAACACACAAAAAACAGCTTAGCAAATAAAGGCTCAGCTGACAAAAATAAAGCAACTCCTTATACTCACAGGTGTCAAGGACAACAAGCTTATCATCAATGTCTTCTTCTTCTTCTTCAGCTGGGGGCTGAGGTGATCTTCCCCTATAACAACCAAAGAGAACTGTCAGATTGAGCAATACAAAAAAAGTTAATCCAAGCATGCCAAACTGACCTTCTTTCTTCACGGTGCTCGTAGTAACCATATCCTCGACTCTCATCATAGGATCTTTTACGACTGTGTGAGCTGTGTCGGTCATCCTCTGATTTGGCCTGATCATCCCACTCGCTGGACTGCTCAGCCTGCTGCGGTGCATCCTCATCAGTCTTATACTCGGACTTCACATCATAACGCCCTGTTGAAAAAAGTTAGCAATAAAAAAATAATAATAAAAAACCTGTGCCTACAGTAATTCAAAGAAAATTTACTCCTTGTGGTTTATACACAAACAGTAGGACTGGGTGATTTGACAAAAATATCATATCACTATAAAAGTAATCTCATATCCTGATAAAGATATATATCATGATATAGTACCACATCTGTAAATTTAATCAATTAATAGCTATATATTATACATAGACCACAAGTAAAAGACTATTTCTTTTTATATTTTAACGTTTATACTCATATTTAAGTTCAAGTTGAGCTTTATTGTCATTACGCTACATGTGTGGACATACAGAGGAACGAAATGTCATCTCACAGGACAATGGTGCTTCATAATTAATCAAATACAAACACAACACTGGGCATAAGCTATTTAAAAAAAAAAAAAAACCTATGCACAACTACCATATACTGTAAAATACTTAACATTTACTTATACTTATATATAATACTTATTATATAATACTTATAACAAAATACACATAAGACAAGTACTTTTACATTAGACTGAACAATGTTGTTCAGGATATTGTGCAAAAGAGGTATCTAAGGTTGAAGCAAGCAGCGCAACATGATTGTGGTACATGTATAGTAAACATCGTTTTCATTATTGAGTTCTTGTAAGATGGAGTTTAAATAAAGTGTCGGGTGCATAAGAGAGAAGAGTGTTTCTACAGGTGGTTTGTCAAGCCCACTCACCTGTGTGAAGCACAATTTGAAATGCACAATATTTCCAAGAGACATGGAGTGATTAAAGAGCCCCTATTTTGCATTATAAATGTTCATATTTTGGTTTTGGGGGTCTCCAACAACAGGCTGATATGCATTCAAGGTCAATAAACACTTTCATTGTCTTATAAAATGCATTTATTTTTACCTAATTATCCCAACGACTCCCATATGATTCGTTCAGCGATTCATTTGTTCCCAAACCCCTCCTCAGTGTGAAGCTAATCTGTGCTGATTGGTCTGATGACCCAGTCTGCTGTGATTGGTCGACTGGGTTCAGCGCGAGACATAGAAATACCCACTACAGTTACGAAGTAGCAGCCAGAAAGTATGTGAGAGCCCAATGCAGGAATGCAATAAAGCAATGCAGTTAAACACCAGCATATTACTCTAATCTTAACCCTCACCCCAAGTAATAACAATGACACACATTCAGTATTAATCCACACAGTGGCAAAAGTTCAATTATTTTGAAAACTGACCGGGCCGCGCGTGTGAGGAACAGCTGATGGTGGCCATAGCAATAGCATAGCCTCTGCTGCTCCTTCCTTTAATAGCAAATGGCCGACGAATATATATATATATATATAAAAAATATGAATAAAAATTTAAAACACATTTTAAAAAACGAATGATTACAGGTACAACATAAAAAGAAATAAATATGGCTAAACAAAATGCAAAATGTAAAGCTTGAAACTTTCTCACAATGCTGTTATTCATGTTTCTGTCTGCACAGTGTGTAATATTCCAAATTATGAAAAAGTATTACCGTAAACAATGCATTGTATGACACCACGAAATAAACAAAAGAGCATAATATGAAATTGACTTTTTATTTTGTCCATACGATATATATTCGTCATATTAACCAGGCTTACCGGAATTTTCCTGCTGGCTGCGTTTACTTGAGTCTCCCTCTGGTATCTGCCGTGATTCTGGCTCTTCGAAGTTCTGCTCCTCTCGTGGCTCTGGATGTGAGGGAGACTCCTCTAACTCCTGTTTCACCTCATCCTCCCGGTACTCCTGTCTGGCCTTGGGCTCCTGGAACTGCTCTTTCTGCTCTGGCACTGCGTCAGATGATCCAAAAGCAGGTATGGGGGCCTCAGTGCTGTCCCCGTTGCTCTCATTTCCCTGATCATCAAATCCACCCTGGAAAAGATCTGTGCTGTTTCCATCGTCAAACTGTGCCTTGGCCTCTTCTCCAAAATCTTGCTCCCTGCCACCAAATTCTGCACAGAAATCAAGCAGGTGCAAAATGTTGTCACATCAATGTTTTCAATTTCCATTACATTTTCAGTCAATTATGAATGTGTTTTGTTTGTTTTTTTCTAAAAGTGAAGGCATTTACAAACAAAAGCATATATTATTTCAGTCATTTATTTTGGAGGCAAGCATGACTAGATTAAATTGAACAAAAACGATTGTCTTCAAAAAATGTTTCAGTCCTTTCAAAATGCTAATTTTAATTATATATTTTTTATGATGATGTAAAGAAAGTATCCACAACATATTGGTGGGTTAATCTAATTAATTCATCTATTAATTTATTATGAAAAAGCAATTATGTTTTATTTTTCTTATCTCAATGCCCCCCAAAAGGAAATACATATCAGAAAATCTCTACTGCATTGTTTATCAATTTTCAATTTTCTTTTGCAAATTTGTTTTCAAATATTAATTTCATATTCATTTTCTAATTTCTAAAAGTGACTTGAAATGACTCAATTAAAATACTCATACTATAACAATATTAAAGTGAACGTATTAAATAAAAGCAATGGTTAAACTTTATTTAAGACATCCAATAGAATTATTTTTGGAAATGTACTTTATATGTTATATAGTTTTAATGCTGCTAACAAATACGCAAAAAAATATATATATTAATAAAAAGATATTCCTAAATAAAGCATAACTTTAGAAAAGAAAATACACTCATGTCTTAAACTACTTTACAGGCGATGCAATTTACTAAAACTTTTTAAAAATTAGTGTTTTAAATTGAGGATGCCTATGCTCATCTTGTTTTTATAAATATATATATATATATATATATATGCGTGTGTGTATTTAGTGCTTGCAGCATTTCACAGATGGATGTAACGTTAGTAATAAAAACATCAAATGGGGTCTTCCATTTGACACACTGCCAGGCCATCTTGATAAATCGTAATCTCTCCTAATCTCTGTGAAGCACATTTCCATTTGCAACAACAAAGGCTGGACTGCTGTCCCAAAATACAATCAAGTCAAACCGTACCATCCTCCTGAAAATCACTGTCCTCTCCAGGCTCTCCTCCGGCCTCGAAGTCTTCTTGTTCCTGCTCGTCGGACGGCGCACCTCCTGCCTCCTCGGCCTCCAGCGCCGCCTGCAATCTGTCCGCCAGGTCCGCCTTTAGCCCGCGAGTGTCCAGGCCTCGCCGCTGGAGCTCCTCTTTCAGCTCGTTGACTTTGAGCTTCTTGACATTGAGCCCGCTCATGGTTCATTCACCCCTACAGCACTTTATTCCAAACTGTGCGCCTGAACAGACAGAGTAGAGTAAACACAAGCGAGCCATTGATTGGTTACTGTACGCGCTCGCAGACCGTCTTTACTCGGTGTAAATATTAGCATGCGAGCTAACGCGCTAACGGAGGACGAACTATTTGCATCTAAAACACTACTTCACTGCACTGCACGAGTATTTAACCTGTAATACACCGAACACAACAACATGCATAAGGTAAATCAATCCGCTTAAGTGGCAAAACAATCCCCCGACACGTTTCGTCTTAGCACACTTAGCATTCGTGATAACTAGCGCACTATGGAGGCAAGCGATTTGCGCGCAAAATGCACCAGCCTCACGCATGCATAATCTAAACCCCACAAACATTAGTTCAACTTGCTGCTTAACAAAAATACAATTTCTTTAATGCAAAACAACTAAATATTTACCTTTATTTGTCAGTTTTCCCCTCAAGCAAATTGTCGTTACGGTTGTATCGAAGATGGAGGGTGACCGAGGTTGCCCACTTCCTCCGCCCCACGGTCTGCGCGGTCTCGTTTCCTGCAGCTGATTGGCTGAGGCTGCTGTATGTCTACGGTCCGCTTTAGCCAATCATATTCGACATAAGCAGCTTTTCTGGCGTTCATATAAAAACAACGTGTCGAAGCGACGTCAAAAACGTAAAACCTCAAAATAAACAAAACATTTTTTTTTTGTATTTTCAACTGGGATAATTGCCTCAATATGTGAGACTCTCGATGGCTTTATAAAAACATTTTTGTCCGCCTACATCTTAATCTGTACTTAATTACATAATTTATTATTTTTTATTAAGTATTTTTAATTATTGTTATTATTATTATACTATATATTATAATACTATGCTATTATTTACTGTGTTTATTATGTTTTTTAAAAATATATGTCTATGTTCTTTTTAATGTAAACTTTATAAATGCTTTGGCAATACATTTGTAGCATTTGTCATGCCAATAAATCAATTACTGAATTGAATTGAACTGTACTTAATTATTACGAACGACACTTATACAATTTACACTTATGTACTTTATAATTTTGTTAGGCTGGGCTGTCTAGTGAAGCAAATATTTGTGCAACATCCTGATAAGTTTAGAAACGAATCTGGAGATGATTTGGAGAATTTTGGAGAAGTTTTAGGAGAATTTGCATATAGGATGCCACTGCTGGTCAAAGACTTTGCAGGATGACGGCAGAATTCACAATAAGATGACTCAAATTGACTGAAATATTGTGTTTTTAAGCTTTATAATTTAATAAAATATATTACCCATAAATGGCACAAGACATTTTATTAAAATGTTCTTTCCAAATATAAAACTAAATTACAGAATAGTCATTATTAACCAGTAAACCCACAAATTATAGTTTTAATCAGTGTACAGCTAGTTAAAATGCTACCTAGCTGTCAACAATGATAGACAAGACGTCAGTAACAAGGTGTAACAAATAAATCAATACTGAAAAACTGCAACTTTCATTATCATGTGTGTCTCATCTCTTCATGCTGATGCTCTGCTAAAATGTGTAATGTTAGCTGTAGCTTTGGCTGTAGTTTTACTTTTACGTGCAATTTAGAGCATTTTTAAATCGTTTGTCACTTTTTAAAAGTTCCTAAAAATGAGCAAATACAATTTAAAAATAGCAACATTTGATGCTAGGTGGCTTTAAGTGCTAGAGTAGTCTGATAAGTTAGTAAACAGCGCAGCATATTAGATCGATTAATCTTGCCTTGTTGCAATCGGTTATCTGCCGAGCGAGACTGTCTGCCCTGTACGCAACAGCAGTTGAGAGTGAACGAGGAAGTACAGACAATTTTGCATAAATTCACTATGGAGAGAGACACGGGGACAGTCGCTTCAATTAAAGCTCTCGGGTGAGTAATACTTAAGTAAACAGAGCGATTTAAAAACCACATTATGTTCCTGTCAAGGTAATAATAACCACATCTGTTTTATCGAAAAGGTATGAGAGCAGAGAGTGCTTGAAGAAATGTAAATGTGACGAGTTACCCTGTCCACTGCTCACCTGGCTGGTCTCAGAGATAAGAGGAGGTTGCACTGATGTTCCAGGTAATGTACTGTAAATCCCCATCCTTGAATATGGGCACAGATACGATGAAACTTATTTTGTTATTAATAATTACAAATAGTAGTTTATCACATATGTATTTGTGCAATAGTACATACTGGTGTGAGAAAATGCAATGAAAAAGCAAGTCATTTAGCAAATAATTTCACAAAATACATAATTTATAGTGCAATGCTGTTTGTTGTTCATTTAAAATCAAGGGCAGAGTTGATTTAGGATGCTGTGACTTTAAAATGGATGCACAGATCAAGATCTATTTTCTTCCTGAGGTTTATGTTCACTTGAGACATAACCAACTGTTTTGATGACAAGCACTTTGACATTATTAGACATTTAAAGTTAGATTTTACGACATACTTGACCTTAAGGCAGTTTGTGCGGAGTATAAAATCCTTAAGAAAGCCCTTGATTCTACAGGATGCCGTGGGATTTATTTTCATCTAGTCAAGATCTACATTTGAAAGTCCTATTAAACCTTTGTTATCAAAGTTCTTGTATTATTTTCAGAATAAAAATACATTTGATTAAGTATTTTAAATACAAAACACATTCTCTCAATGTATTTACATACAAATTACATCTGCAATTGTTTTTTTCGGTATAGCTTTATACAATTTACAAAATAGTTTAAATGTGTGTCTTAAATACATTTAAATAAAACACTGCCCATCTCTGCCCCTACTAACACATTTACGCCTCATTTTTTGTTTGTGATTACAGAATAAGGTATTTCCATGTGTCACATATAAACTTTATATCTTGTAATAATTTAGGGTAATCTTTAGTTTTAAGCCTGGGATTAAAAACATACATTTTTAGTTTTGTTTTTAATTTGTGATTTTTCTATTTATTTTTTATATATATTTAGTTTTAGTTTGGACATGTTCTTTTAACTAGAATTACTCAATGTCGACGAAAGCAAAGTTTAATGTTTGCACAGCTTACATTAACCTTTGTGCAAATAAAACATTCATTCATTTTATTTTCGGCTTAGTGCCTTTATTAATCTGGGGTCGCCACAGTGGAATGAACCGCCGCAAATAAAACAGTAAAGTAATAAAGATAAAATAATCATTAACAAACCATATAAAATCCATATAAAAATGCAATGAATAAAATTTAAAATAATGAAGAATTCAGAAAAACTTTTATTCATTCATCAAATGCCAACTGGCCCAGCTGGGACTCAAACAAGCGACCTTCTTGCTGTGAGGAGACAGTGCTAACCACTGAGCCACAGTGTCGCCCTCAGAAAAACTTCTTGATATTAAATATGGCACTGTTTATGTAGTTAAACATGCCTACATTCTTTTGACAAATGGGGAAAAAAAGATGATTATATGTTTTATGTTTATTTAGAAAAAATGCTTTTTTTAATGAATCGTTTGACAGCATTAATTATTGCATAAAATAAAATGTGATGTTTAAAGGTTTTATTAGAATACAATGTAAGTTAAAATGGCTTGTAAAGTAAATTTGATTCATTTTAACTTAACAATTTAAGACAACTTTTTATTGATTTTATTTTTCAACAGCGTCAAAAATTTCATCTGGCATAATTGAAACAACAATAATTTGTTGACATTATAAAACACTCTTTTCAATAGTGAAGAAAAAGACGCTTTTGTATATAATTATGCGCGTTTGGCTGTGAAAGCGCCATTTGTTAAGAGCCACAGGTTAGATTTTCTGCCACTGAATAATCGTTTTAATTCAGAATACAATTATTTATTTATTTCGGCGAAATGTTGGCTCAGTGGTTAGCACTGTCACCTTTTGGCAAGAAGGTCACTGGTTCGAGTCCTGGCTGGGCCAGTTGGCATTTCTGTGTGGAGTTTGTATGTTCTCCTTGTGTTTCCTCCACAGTCCAAAGACATGTGGTATAGGTGAATTGAATAAACTAAATTGGCCGTAGTGAATGTGTGTGAATGAGTGTGTATGGGTGTTTCCCAATACTGGGTTGCAGCTGTAAGAGCATCCGCTGTGTAAAACATGCTGGATAATTTGCTGGTCCATTCCCCTGGTGAATAAAGGGACTAAGCCGAAGGAAAATGAATTCTTTTATTTCAGTTTTAAATTTTTCAGTGACTGTTGTTAGTTTCGTTTAGCTTTAGTTTTTAATTTGTTATCCATTTTGTTTATTTTATTTCAGTTAACGAAAATGTTTTTTGACCAAATGTTTTCATTTTCGTTTACTAAAATAATCTTGCAATATACAAGATACAATTTTGAATAAACATCTTTTTTTCTGTATTTTTTGCATCAGCACGGACCACTGGGGGTGCAGTTCTGGTCGGGGAGTTGCGGGAGGTGCTGAAGGAGATGTCCTGTCCTCAAAATGCACTTGTATCAGACCATCTTAGCCCACTTCTGCTGTTTAGAGTGACTGGTAAGGTAGGGAGGTGATAGATAATCTCAGTCTGTCCATTTTTAACATTTTGTGTGATGAGATACTGTATCTATTATCTTTCAATGTACAGAGTATTTGGTGTCAGAGTTGATGGCAGCGCGAATGCTGACCTACAGAGAAAGTCATCCAGAAAATGCAGAACAGAACTTTGAGTCAAAAGGCAAAGAGCAAAGGAAACGGGAGAGTGTTATTGTGGGCAGTGAAGAGGAGCATCAGGAAATCAGTCAAGCAGAAGAGGATAAAACAAATTGGAGAGAAGCAAAAAAGGATCTGGCAGAACTGTTCAAAGTTCTTGATTTAGAAACATCCTGTCAGATGAGTGGTGCCTGTGCTGAGGTTAGAAACAGTTCACTGTTATTTTACATTGTCACAGAGTTACAGTTGAGTGTTACCATTTTTAAATCCATTCAGCTGATCTTTGGGTCTGACAGGAGCACTTTTAGCTTAGCATAAATCATTGAATCAGATTAGACCATTAGCATCTCGCTTAAAAAAAGTTTGTATATAAACAAAATAGCAGGTACAATGATATTGAGCAGTGCTGTTACCAAATTAAAGCTTGGGACTATTTTCATTTGCTGCGTAATATCATTCTGCCTCTTGCAGCCATGGTACAGCAGCAAAATTCCTTGATTATTACGCCAGAATGAGAGTATAGTTCCTAGATATAGCAACCTAGAAAGTAGCAACTTTTCATTTTCTGTTGGTCTTCGTACACAATGTAACTACAGAAGAGTCTAGCTTTAAATAGGAAAATTGTTTTTCTTTAAGCAGGATGTTAATGGTCTAATCCGATTCAATAATCTATGCTAAGATAAGCTAAAAGTGCCCCTGCCAGACCCAGAGATGGGCTGAATGGTTTAAAAAATGGTAAAACTCAACTGTTTAATTCTAGTGGAGTTATAAAATGATGTGTTCCTTTTGAGTTTTTTTTTGTTTGTTTTTTTGAGTAACAAAAGTGTTATTCCTTCAGGTAGAGTCACGGCTGACATCACTTCCTGAAGGTGAAATGCCAGAAGCATTGTTGAAGACCAGTCTGAACTCTGAGCAAGGGGTATGAATATAGAGCGTTAGTGCCTGTCCAGTTCTCCAGTCCCTGCTTCTGGAAGTATTTTTCATATTCATTTTCCTCTCATAAATGGTTGTTATTGCGTTATAAGCCATGAAACAACCAACCAGCTATGAGGTGAATAACATCAATACAAACTTAAGTGCGAAGCTAAGAAGTTTAGAAAATTCAGACAAAAAGTGTCTATGTAGTGTGTATTTAATAGTGTTTTTAATAAGAACTACAACCACTCATGAAGTATTATGAATGGCACAAGTAAATTGAAAATAGAATAAATAAAACACACACAAACGTCTGATAACTCTTCGAAACTTTAAATAAAAATATTGTCATTTCTAGCATTTTTTTCTTGTTCAGAAAATGAGAAAAACAAGTTTTCTGATTTGTTGTAAACAGGAGCGGATTTAATTATTTGGAGGCCCTAAGCAATTCCAGCCATGGGGCCCAACAGTCCTAATATGCACCCTTTGTATTTTTATTTATTGATTTTTTTATTTAAATTTTTAGCTTGCTGTCCTTTATCACTATTCAGTTGTATCTTAATACAATCTCTACATTTTTAAATACTTTGTTTTCTTAAAATGAATTCACAACTAAAAATAATAAAAAAAATAAACATTTAGTTTTTAAAGTTAACTCTTCACCTGATTTGGCTGCTGGACTGATCCATGATTGGGAGTGGGGGAGACACATTTGCAGAGATGTAATAATTAATGACAAAAAAACATGTTATATATATTTTATAGGAACTTCTAGGTATTTATTGAGGCCCCCAGATTACCTGCGGCCCTAAGCGGCTGCTTACGTCGCTTATTGGTTAAATATGCCCCTGGTTGTAAATTAATCTCAGAGTTATTTGACCAAATATTACTGTATTCTTTTAAAGTAAGTGATTACTTGGAAGTGGTGCTAAAGGTCTCGTTTAACCCTCTTTGCTTATCTGATTGGAGGAATTGCAGCGTTGATTTGACTATCAGCATAAATATTTCAAATGACAGATGGGTTCAACAGGAATACACAGTCATTTCTAAAAATTTAAGAGCTCACAACAGCTGTCTTCAAAGTTTTATCTTTATTTGCCATGGAGAAAATGAATGGACTTTTCCTTCCAGAATCTGGATTATCACATACTAGTAATGGGACCTATTCCAAAACTGTGTTTCAGAAATGTTTTTCTCCACTCTTAGAAAAAGGTTCATGAGATCAACAGAGCTCTCTGTAATGATTACGAATGTCGACGCCAGATGCTGATCAAGCGTTTTCATGTCACACTACAGTCCTTTGCTTGGGGAGAGAGGGAAAAGGTACGTACATTATCTGTTTTTTGCAACATTTCAAACATGTATTGTAATATGTACCTTATAGAACATGTTATATTTTTTCCTCTCTAAGGAACGCAGTGCTGTGCTTTCATCCATGCCAGCTTTTTCACCATCTCTAAAGTCCTCCGTCTCCATTGCTAAACTGTTAGCGGCCAGAGAGGACGAGTCTCGTATTAAGCCAGTTAAAGCAGGGCCTTCTACGGCTGTTCACAAGGTGCTCTTCACAGAAGTTTTGCAGCTCCAGTGCATTTCGGTTTGGTGGTTTACACAAGAAAAGATTTAAAAAGATTTGTTTCTGCAGGTGTTAATGGGCAGTGTGCCAGACAGAGGGGGCCGTCCAGGAGAGATTGAGCCCCCGATGCCCAGCTTTACCGGCCGCAGGGAGGGAGGAGGAAGTCATCATCAGCAAAGAAAGAGAAGAAGAGAATATTCAGGAAAAAAGAAGAACAACAAAGCGAATTAATTTGGTTATGATAAAAGGATGCAATATTTTGCAGAAATATGATCAAATATAACATAAATGATCATGAAATATGTTAACACATTTAAAACAAATGAATTCTAGTTTTATGGTTTGAATTATGAGATGCACTATTTAATTTGATAAAGCAAATATTCATTTCAATGAAATGTATAAATATGAAGTGCTACAAGGTGTATTTTCTTGTAACAACAATGATATTATTAAAGTCAATTATGTTTCCTTTAAAAATGACATTTTCTCTGTTTTTCTTCAACATTTTCTACTTTCCCACTTTAACTGTATTTTTTACATGCAATTTTGAGGTTTGATGACATCTCGGAAAGTGACAGCAACATGCTGCATTTCACTGAAAACTGCTTCAACATTCTTTTAGTTCTTAATAATAAATAAAATGCATGTTTATTTATTTAAAGTAATTAAAATACGACATTTATAAGATTTCATCAACAGAACACAAATATTTGTATTGTTTTTATGAGTTGTGGGTGGACGTGGAATTGATAGATTGCATCTAAAATCCAACACTCACATTTAGATATTGTTTCTATGTATATGTGTTAACCTAGTATCTTATAGGAATGGATTGGTCCATATCAACTACAGTTTTGCTTTTTTTTTTTCCCACTTAAAGGTTAACTCTCATATCATGCATAAAAGGGATGCATACAAATCTATAAACTGCTTTGTTTTTAGTGAGGGAACAAAACTTTGTACTTTATATATAATTTTTGTTAGATTTGTTTTTGTAATAATGTAATTTCTTTAGAGATCTTTAGAGCAGCGGTTCTCAAACTCGGTCCTGGAGGGCCGGTGTCCTGCAGATTTTAGCTCCAACTTGCCTCAACACACACCTGCAAGGATGTTTCTAGAAACCCTAGTAAAGCTTGATTGGCCAGCCCAGGTGTGTCGGATTGTGGTTGGAGCTAAAATCTGCAGGACACCGGACCTCCAGGACCGAGTTTTAGAACCCCTGCTCTAAAGATCTCTAAAAAAAATTACATTATTGAATACCTTGATTAGTTGGATTAGGTGTGTTTGAATAGGGTTGGAGGAAAACTGCAGAGCTGTGGCCCTCCAGGAATTGAGTTTGAGACCTATGATTTAGACCCTGCTGAGTAGTTTTTTAGGTTGCTGATCAGATAAAATGTGAATTTACAATGTAAAACAATAAAACATGGACTCAATTTAAAATGTAAGGCAACTTGCTGTACAGATATTTTTTTTGTTAACTCAACTTAAATTGCTGTCCATTTGGCTTAAAAGCTAGTTGACTCAGCTCAAAAAATCTGCAGCAAGTTGTTATTTTTTACAGTTAAAATATAAAATCGAAAATCGCAATTCGTTATGTGTTGAGAGGTAACACGTATAGTTTTTAGAGATATTGGTTCTTATAATAATATTCCTGTTGCTCTGTTATGGTTAAAGTTGAACGTGTGGGCAGTAAACGGTTAACTGGAGTGTTTGGATTTAGACGCTATCTGGTAACCAAGGACGATTCCGCGCTTACACACCCTGACAACATTAAAAAGCGCTGAAACTTTGCAACCCAACACTGCGCAACTGATGCTCTTCATTAATTTCCACTTACTGATTAATATTTTTTCATTTATCTCGATGAAATGTACAGTTTTTAGGCTACTTTATTTTAAACTAAGTGATACCGTTTTTGTTGTCAGTAAGATTATAGGATGCTGACGTATTTTAGGCTATTATTTCCTTTCAACGCTCCATTAAATCGATAATTTTGTGTGTCGATTATATTGATTAAACCCCGAGCCATGTCTGGAATTCAGCACGCATCCAATCAAAGCATCAGGCCTTTTAAATCCGGCGAGGAGTATCTCTATGCCATGAAAGAAGACCTCGCGGAGTGGCTGGGAGATTTATACAGCATTAACATTGATGTAAATACTATTTTGGAGATGTTGGAGACAGGTGCGCTGCTGTGTGCTCACGCCAATAATGTGACCCGAGTGGCGGATGACTTTCTGAAGAGGCTCGGGGCCACGGAGTTCCCGCTGCCCGCTTCTGGAGTCACTTTCGTCAGCTCTGCCCATCCAACAACATTCCTGGCCCGGGACAATGTGACGAATTTTATTAACTGGTGCCGAAAGGAAATGGGAATTCCAGGTATGTTTTTTTTAATATGTCACATTTTTGCTAAATTGTTGACAGAAAATCACTGGTTTGCAATTCTGACACTCACCACTAGAGAGTGCTGTGAGCTCAAAGTTCCAGCTTGTTCGTTTTTACAAATGTAAATATTTCATTCATTTTTAACCGTTTTGGCCCACATATAACATTTATTAACCTTTATTAATGTTATTTGATAAAAATAAAACAAACAGCGCATTTGCTAGATAACAAACTTTTTCTTTTAACAATTACGAAAGCATTGCTCATTGTTTTACTATAGTAAAAGCGTTAACTTTTTTGGTGTATTAGTTACTATTTGTATAACCACAATTTTACTACAAATACCATGGTTAAACTATGGGTTGTGTAGCAAAATTCATGGTTAATTTGTGGTCGTAAGGGGAGATTAATAAAAGATTAATACATAGGTGGATGTATTGTTATTTGTTAGTTCATGTAAACTAATGTGATTAACTAATATTAACACATAAAATAAAGTAAAGTGTTACCTGAATATCTGTAACCAGTGACTGAAAACCTCAGTCCCACAACAATGTAAAAAATGCTGAGTTCCACACAAGTCCTTCATATTGTCCCAACACAAATCAATAAAGTTAAATGAATTGTTTGTGAAAATGTAAATGGATTGAACATAAGTTGTCCCAAAAATAAAACAACAACTCAAGAATTGTGTTGATTCAGCTCATTTTACATACGCAGTTTGAACAACCAGCTAAAATAATCTTTTCTGTGAGGGTGTAAATATGTCAAGATGGCTGTAATTTAGGTAGACATGACATGAAACATTACACCGTAAAAAAAATGCTGGCTTCCACACAACTCCTTCGTGTTCTCCCAACACAAATTGATTAAACTTACTTAATTGTTTCACAAATTTTATATAAAACAATTAAGTTAAAAAACTTAAGAATTGTGTTGATTCAGCTCATATTAAATCAGTAGTTTGAACAAGCAGCATGTACAGAGTAATACATTTGATAGCTTCTGATTCAAGTTTTCTATTACCATCATAAACCCTTCCCCCGTTGCAGATGTGCTGATGTTCGAAACCGATGACCTTGTCCTGCGTAAGAATGAGAAGAATTTTGTGCTGTGCCTTCTTGAGGTGGCCAGACGGGCCTCTCGTTTTGGCATGGCTTCCCCGGTCCTCATTCAGCTGGAGCAGGAGATAGAGGAGGAGATTCGCGAGGAGATGGAGGACGCTGCTCATCCCAAATCACAGAGGAGCTTGATAAACATCCAGAACCTGGATGAGATGGTGCTGCATCAAAGATTAAATCCAGATATGTTTACTGATGTGCTGAGGGCACGGCAATTTAATTAAAAAGGGAATTTAAATTAACGTCAAAATCAAATTTGGCTTTGTGTTTAGGCCAGTTGTGTAAACACAGCTGTGTTTTAAAGGGATAGTTCAGCTAAAAAAGGAAATTCGGTTATTTTTTTTCTCACCCTGGTGTTGTTTCATTGCAATATGTCCTTCATTCTTTTTTGGAACACAAAAATGATAAAATGTCTTGCTTGTATCCAGCATTAAGCTTTAAAATAACAAAACAGAGGTATCAAAGAATGTAACAAGCTATTTACCACGCTAAAAAAAATATTCATTGTATTCACAAATTTTTTTTTAAGTAAGTGGTTGCAAACAATTTATATGGGCTGAATTTAAATAAACAGATTAAATTTAGTAATGTTCAACTTCATTTGTTTGTTTAAATTCACCCATATAAATTGTTTGCAAACACTTACCTTAAAAACATGTACACTTTAGAAAATGCTGGGTTCCACAAATCAATTTGTGTTGGGACAACATTAAGGAATTAAGTTAACTTCTTAGTTTTAAAAACTTTAAGTGGATTGAACATAAAACAATTGTGTTGTCCCCAAAAGAACTCAAAAATTTTGTTGTTTCAGCTCATTTTAAATAAGTAGTTTGAACAAAGAGCAAACGTAATTCTTTTGTGTAGTATCATCAATGAATCATTTACTTCAGTGCATGTTTTGAGGGGTATATGATCATATTTTGGTCAAAACAAACCTAAATGTAATGCATTAATAAAAGAAAATCCTGACCTTTTGTCTTTGTGCTCTTTTTTTTTTTAGTGACTCACCTAGAAAAAGCACACTTCTGCACCATTTTAATAAATCAAGATTAATAAAACATGAGACAAAATGGCCAAAATATATTCTGTGTTGTTCTTTGAGTTGAATATCTCCAGACTGAAACTCAGATAATGGTCAGACTTGATAGATGAACACAATATCTTGCTATCGTGATGAACACAATCATATTTACCTCAGAGAAGTATATGGATGGTAGTTTCATATTTCTATTCATCTTGATTTCTTGTGTGTGCTTTTTCTGGGTGAGTCAGAATGAACTGTGGCGTTAATACAGTTTCATGAATGCACAGAGATTAACAGTGTCAGGACACACTGTAAACACTTGAAATATACAACACAAGTTGCATGGGGCCCATTCTAATATACTTGCTTGCATTCCTAAGTATATATTTTTACAATCTTGACACTTTTTTGTCATTTTAAAAAGTATTTCACCAGTCATTGCAATCATATGCAGTTTGATTTTGTTTTAATTTTTACCTTTGAGTGGTACAGAAAAGAAAAAAGGGCATATGACAATAGAACAACACAGTTTTAATTTTATAGAGAACAATTCCTTTACTCTAGTCTAGAACTTTATGATTGATGTTTACTTATACTTTTTCTATTTATATCAGGTCAGTGTACTTTATATATTTTTACAAAGGCAAAAAAAAAAGTTATCAACAGTTTTAAAGACTTCTTCTTTAAGCCCATACAGTCTTTTAGACTATAAAGTGTCTGGCCTGGCCTGGACACTTTCTCCTCTTCCACTGCTGTCTCTCCTCATTTTATAATCCAGAGCTCCTCCATGGGACTCGAGGCCTCATCGCGTTCCCACGGCTCTTTCGCCCACTCGCTACAGTTACATTTAGATTACTATATTCTCCCAAAAGTTAACAAAAATTAGCAGACAATTGAAAGAAAAACTGACAGAGTAACAAAAAGTGTTTGTTTGTGGTTGACCAAAACAATCCTTGATTTCCAGAACAAAAATCATGACCACATTCATGCTTGTTCTTATAATTTCCAGTCAAATATGTGAAGTATTAGGCTAATATCTTATTTAGTTCTGCCCATAAGTATCTATTTATCTTTTATCACCTATTAAATACAGTTTGTTAAAATATAACACACTTTCCTGCTTAGTAATAGTAATAGTAGTCTCTATAGCTATGATTTAGCAGCTTCCACACATTTTCCCCATGGTTTAGACAGCATGAATAGGCAAAACAATGTACTCAGTATAGATTTACAATGTACTTAGTATAGATTCACCAGTATGGCGGTCCATTTGGGTAGCTGACAAATGACGTAAATGAAAACCCTCTATAGTGTAAGACTGGTGTCTAAGCACTTTATGTAACCAAGCATGCCTTTGAATGATTCAAAAAATGCTTTTCTTACTAGGTGTTTTTGTCTTCAAGAACAATTAAGAAGCATTTTCTAGATTAGTTTTGTTTTCAGAAATAATAAGTCAAAATTAAGTTAGTTTTTTCCTAAAACAAGCCAAATAATCTCCCAGTTTGTTAAGCAAAATAATCTTGTTTTAGGTTTCAAATAAGATCATTTCATGAATAAATTATGATTCATCAGAACTTTCGTACTAAAATATAAATGTATGAAAGAAACTCAAGAAAAACTTATACCACACATACGCAATAATCATCTATGCCCATGGCCTTTTAAACAACCTTACATATAGTTAGATATGTTATTTACAGGGTGAATGAAAAGTAACTAACATTAAAACTGTATTTATATATATTTAAATTTTTTGACGGTGTGCTCTGTGCGCCTGCAGTTGGAATAAGTAAACTTTGCAGAAAATGCGCCTGAGCATCAAGACCATTGATACAATTGTTGCCTAGGCTAGCATCATAAATCGTACAGCACTTTGCTCTTTTTTTTTGTAAAATCACCAAAAAAGCAGTGCATTTTGCCTTAAGTTTTCAGAACTGAAAGCATGTTCCACACCCAACATCAATCCAAAGTTCTTTTTCTGTTGTTTCGTTGTCTGTTCTTAATTCATAATTTGACTTCTTTATTGACACAATGTTCTCTGGACAAGTGCTGTTTTGCTCAAAGCCCTTATATGGAGCTAGTGTGGGCGTGTATTATGCAAATTACTAATCCTGTGCACGAGGATGCTCCCTGAGAACAATTCAAATTCACTAACAGAAGAACAAACTCATGTTGTGAATTAGGTGAAAAGTTTAAATGTGCGTATAAATACGAAAAGCATACACAGTTATAAGTGAAAGTCACCCATTATCATAGTAACAAGACAAAAAAAAAATTCACATTCCACCCCAAATTCAAAAGAAGTCCAAACAAATTTTTCTGTATTTAAACTATAATTTCTTACTTTTATCGCCCTTCTTATAATCTTATAAACTGTTTTTGTATGTTGTAATGAATTATTTAGCAGATACTTTAATCCAAAGCGATTTTGTTTAAACAACACTTAATACAGGCACCAGCCATCAGTAATGAAGTGCTTTACTCAAGGGCACAATAACAGCAGCTCATCGCTTGCTCCTTTTAGAGACTGAACCGCCAAACAGCTCTACGCTTTACCACCTATAACACACAAGATTAAAAACAAGGAAACAAGGACACCCCAGGGGTCAATGCTGAGCATCCATCTGTTCCTATAAGATTCATGGCTCTTTTTAGCATTTACAGTGATTTGCAGGTAGAATAGGAAATAGGAGGAGAGATTTGGATTGATTTGTGGCTCTTTTATGATTTATGGAGACTTTCAAAGTGGCTGGTAAACATATGCCGATATTCAATAATATAATATATCGTGATAATGAACATAAATGATATTGTTATCATGACCACTTTAAAATAGAGTGACTAATTATGTATTATTTTAATTGTTACAGGGTCTTTTATCTATATTCAGATTGTTGTATTTCAGTGGTTGTTCATCACAGCACCAAATGCTTAAAGATTAATAGGCTGTTTATATTCAAACATTAATATTTAATATATAATATATTACTGCTTGACGTTGTGTGGATGTTACCACTATGATGTCTGTCAGATGTTGGATTTTGTTTGCCATACCTGACGAATAAATGTCAGTATTTGACGTCAATATGACGTTGGCTTTACGTTGGATTTCGGTCACTTTCCTACACAACCTAAAATCAACAAAATATCAACGTCATTTGATGTCATTATTGGACATCAAAATAACATTGTCCTTAGACGCTGGTGACCAAAATCTAACCTAATATTAGCCTGCAGGGATGATATGAATGAGATATTGATTGAAAATACTCTATTTATAGGACTGTTGTTTGTTAAAAAATGTACAATAATGCTCCATTTGTTAACATTACACTCAAAAATTATTTTTGAGCTGAAACAACACAATTCTGGAGAGTTTTTTGAGGAAACTTAATCGTTTTATGTTCAATCTACTTAAATTATTTACGTTAACTTAATGGATTTGTGTTGGGACAACATGAATAAATTGTGTAGAACCCTGAATTTTTACAGTGTAGTTAATAAAAAGTCTTAGGTGATGTTAATTTTTTCGTTAATACCTAATAATAACCTAATTAATACCTAAATAATAACCTAACCTAATAACCTAATTGTAATTGTTTTATTAAATGGAGTTAATAACTAATAATAAAGTTCAGTAGTTTTTTTTAACTAATGTTAACATAGTAATTGTAATAAATGCGATTATTTCTCACTGTTGATTTTAATGTTCTAACTAATTTTACTAATAATACTACAGCACAGTGCTATCTTTTGTACTTCACTGTAAAAAATGCTGGGTTCTACACAATCGATTAGTGTTGGGACAACATGAAGGACTTAAGTTAACTGATTAGTTTTTACAAATTTATGTGGATTGAACATAAAACAATTAAGTTGTCCTCCAAAAAACATCAAGAATCGTGTTGTTTCAGCTCAATTTAAATAAGTAGTTTGAACAAACAGCAAATGCCAGTTTTTTGAACATTGGTTTGTATACTCTGAATATTTATGTGGATAAAGCAATACCACAAAAACAATAACCTATTTTTGCAGTTTTAGGTCAATATCATGATAATACCGTATATCGTGATAAAAGCTTCAGCAAGTAATTCCAACAAGAAAAATTGATACCATCTTAAGCTTAGTGGCAGGCTACATCTGCTTAGAGTAATGTATCAGAAGTGTGCCGGTCATTTAAATAATGTTTGTGTGTTTGAAGGTGCAGCTTCTGATTAGCCGATGCACTTGCCCATCTCAGTTCCCCATGGTGAAGGTATCGGATGGCAAATACAGGGTGGGAGACTCCAACACGCTCATATTTGTGCGGGTATATGAAGCTGCTTTTTGTCACTTGATCATTTTATATATATATTGATCATTTTATATAGAGATTTCAATGGTAAAAAAATGTAAAAATGCTACAGTAAAAATCTGAAATCTGGTTAACAGTAAGTTTCCTTAATATATACGGTGAATAAACGTTAATTGACTTCACTTTTTATTGACTTCACTTTTTATGCTTTTTGTTGACATTACTATGGTTATTTTAAGATTTTTCCCCCTATAAATGATGTACATTACAGCTTTATGTTGATAAATAATGTTTATTTCAATACTTTAGTTTCATGTGTGTTACCATGATGGTGTTTAGTAGTTATGTGTGAATGACATTGAGCATCTTCTATAAATTAGCATGTTTCTATGCTTGTGGGAAAAGTCAGCTGCCGTTTTTTTTACGAATTTGTTTTTTTTACAGTGACCCAGCAGGGCACTTTGATGTCAAAACGACATAAAAAACATGTCAAAAAACACATAAAAAATGCTAATTGATTTGATGTCAAATCCTTGACGTTCATTTGACATCCAAACATCGATGCCCTTTTGACCACCAAAATAACGACACAAAAATATTGCAAGTATCGTAAGAAAAGCTTGATTCATCTGAAAGTTTACACTGGATTTTGTATCCCTACGATGCATATAAACTACCTTGATGCCAAAAAACACATAAAACATGCAAATGAATTTGATGTCAATTAACTACCTTGGTGTCAAAACGACAACAAATTAACATCTAACATTGGCGTCAGGTCAAAAATCCATTACAGGACTCTCCTGTAATCGATTATTGATGTGTTTTTTTATGCCAATGTTAGATGTGAATTTGTCGTTTTGACATCAATGTAGTCAATTGATATCAAATCCATTTGCATTTTTTTATGTGTTTTTCGATGTCGTTTTGACATCAAGGTGCCCGCTGGGTACTCTTATTCATGCCTGTCTATGCTTGGAAATGTGTTGATCCATCAGTGTCACTGAAATATGTCTTTTACTGCTTTGTTGACAAGAAATGGAAGAGTATCTGTTTTGAGGATACCGTAAACTGAGATAAATGGCTTCTAAACAAACACACAATCAACTGCAGATGGAATTTGCTCATAAATTTTTATTAAGGTGAGTGTGTGTGTGTGTGTGTGTGTGTGTGTGTGTGTGTGTGTGTGTGTGTGTGTGTGTGTGTGTGTGTGTGTGTGCGTGTGCGTGTGTGCGTGTAGATTTTGAGGAATCATGTTATGGTGCGAGTGGGCGGCGGATGGGACACCCTGGAGCACTATCTAGACAAACATGATCCCTGCCGCTGCACTTCTCTCGGTACGTGAATATGCACACAAACACACACCTACATCAAATTAGCATCAGAAATGATGTAAACAGTCAAAGGGTTGTGGTTGTTTATCATGCATCTCAACCCAAACATTTATGGGTGAGCTATCTTACCTTTAAGATCAGTTTGGCATAATGAAGTATATTATGAGACACTGCCATGGGATGATTGTATTATTTTATTAAAACACACAGATTTACTTAGATTTATGCAAATGCTCTGTTTTGGGCATTAAAAAAATACTGTCAGGACTTATAAAAAAAAGATCATCCCTTTCAGATGCAGCATTTATGGGAAGAGAATTTAAATAAATCATGCAGCGTGATTTACTACAGGAATAAGGAACATAAACTGTTAAATTAAGCTGGATATTGCCTCTCCACCTTGCACTGTGGTAAAGTGATTTACTCTGTAAATGTGTTGTTTTCCATCATAGTTTACACAAACGCTCAAAGGTATTAGAACAAAAAGGTATTAGAACTTAAAGAATTGTCTTCTGCTCACCAAGCCTGCATTTTTTTTTTCATTCAAAGAACAGCAAAAACAGTAAAACCTTTTCACTATTTAAAATTTCTATTTGAATATATTTTAAAATCTAATTTATTGTAATTTATTGAATTAATATTCCAGTCTCATAAACCTTCAGAAATCATATGCTGATTTGCTGCTTAATTTGTTATTAGTATGTTTAAAACAGCTGAGTAGATTTTCTTCAGCTTTCTTTGATGAATAGAAAGTTCAGAAGAACAGAATAGAAAATGTTTCTGACTTTATAAATGTATTATCACTTTTGATCAATTTAAAGCATCCTTGCTAAATAAAAGTATTACTTTCCATGTACTTTCAATGTTAGTGTGTAATGTTAAAAAAGCTATTTATTACAGTTAAATCATGACTTCGGATGCTTCTTTCTAATCATCAAAGAATCCTAAAGAAAAATACTCAACTGTTAATAAATATTGACAATAATAATAATAACTTTCAATAAATCAGTTTTGAAATCACAGGAATAAATTACATTTTAAAATATATTTAAATAGGGGCGGCGCAGTGGGTAGCGCTGTCGCCTCACAGCAAGAAGGTCGCTGGGATGAGCTCCGGCTGGGTCAGTTGGCATTTTTGTGTGGAGTTTGCATGTTCTCCCTGTGTTGGCGTGGGTTTCCTCCGGGTGCTCCAGTTTCCCCCACAAGTCCAAAGACATGTTGTATAGGTGAATTGGGTAAGCTAAATTGTCTGTAGTGTATGTGTGTGAATGAGAGTGTATGGGTGTATCCGCTGTGTAAAACATATGCTGGATAGGTTGGCGGTTCATTCCGCTGTGGTGACCCCTGATTAATAAAGGGACTAAGCCGAAAAGAAAATGAATGAATATATTAAAATAGTAAACTGTTATTTTATATAGTACAAATATTTCAGAATTGTACTGTTTTTGCTGTACTTTGGATCAAATAAATGCAGGCTTGGTGAAAACATTTGACTTTAAAAACATTACAAATCAAAAACCAAAACTTTTGATCAGTAGTGTGTGTGTGTGTGCATTTCTTTTAATTGGATAAACATATTATCGGACTCAGTTGGGCGCATAACTAGAACAGAGTTCTTACACATTTTTACTACTAAAATTCCATGACTTTTCCAGGACTTTCAAGTAAATTGTCATGACCTAATGTTTCATGTTATGTCTATGTATACGTGATAAATAATAAGAAAAACAATGCTTGTTCACATTTATTACAGCATATCATAAAACAAGCAACCATCTATTTTGTTTATATAAATTTTTTATATAAAATTTTTGTAAAATTACTTAGATAATATTTATATAGGGCGGCGCGGTGGGTAGCGCTGTCGCCTTACAGCAAGAGGGTCGCTGGTTCGAGCCTCGGCTGGGTCAGTTGGCATTTCTGTGTGGAGTTTGCATGTTCACGTGGGTTTCCTCTGGGTGCTCCGGTTTCCCCCACAAGTCCAAAGGCATGCGCTATAGGTGAATTGGGTAAGCTAAATTATCCGTAGTGTATGAGTGTGTATGGATGTTTCCCAGTGATGGGTTGCAGCTGGAAGGGCATCCGCTGCGTAAAACATATTCTGGATAAGTTGGCGGTTCATTCCGCTGTGGCGACCCCTGATTAATAAAGGGACTAAGCCGAAAAGAAAATGAATGAATGAATATTTATATAGGGCGGCGCGGTGGCGCAGTGGGTAGTGCTGTCGCCTCACAGCAAGAAGGTCGCTGGTTCGAGCCTCGGCTGGGTCAGTTGGCATTTCTGTGTGGAGTTTGCATGTTCTCCCCGTGTTCGTGTGGGCTTCCTCCGGGTAAGTCGAAAAGAAAATGAATGAATATTTAGATAATGCTATTTAGATAATGCTTACACAGCACTAATAATGTGAGAGCATGCTTTTGGCCAAGGACAGAAAAAAAGTACAGACAACTAACCTATATTAACTAACCCAGATGTTGGTTAAACTAATTTCCATGACTTTTCCAGGTTTTCCATGACCGTATAAACCCTGCTAGAAGAGAGGACATTTTCTCCATTCATATTAATTTACTTATAATCTACTGTAAATCACCTTCACTATCGAGAGTATTGAAATCCCATGCTAATTTGCCCTGTTGAGTATATAGGGCCTGTAGTATTTTAAACAACATTCTTTAAGGAATTGGATCAGTATTTCCTAAAAAAAACTAACATTTTTTTTCTTTGTCAGTCCATAAGTTGACAGCTCGTCCAGTTACTCCAGTCCACGAAATCAAAGAGCGCTTAACTTCACCACGACCTGACGGCCAGTGTGCATCTCAGACCACTCTCATGCTTAGCCGAACTCAGTCTCCCCTACAGTCAGTTTTCTGGACCCCTTCAACCGCCTACAGAGCCCAAAAAGGATGGCCTTCTCCTTCACGTTCCTCCCGTTCACCTGACCCTGAACATCAACCCACGCGCCGGAGAAACACCAGCTCCTCTCCTAACAAGTAAGTGCCCTGTGGGAGTCATGAAATAAAAGAAATTAAGTTTGTTAACCCTTTGGTGTTCCTTATTTGGGAATCACACTTGTGGTCTTCATGGTCAAAAAGGGACAAACGCCTATAAATTACCCTGTGTTTTTTTGTAAAATTAAGCACATTTATTTTTGTTTAATAATATTTTTTCTAGATTATTTAGCATTTTGAGAGGGTTTTGTGGTAATAATTAATATTTGTGCAGTAATTAACATCCATTTTTCCCCATTGAAATGTAATTTTTGTTTGTAATTATTTTTTTAATTATTGCAGTATTTCCAGGTAAAATAGAGACTCTGCCATACCAAAGCAAAAGGCACATTAGCACCATCTGGTTGTAAAAAAAAAAGTAACGATAAGGTGTAACTACTAGGTTCTAATATTACTATCTCTACAAAGCTGCTTGTGAATGTTTTAGTTGTTTTTGACATTACTAGGAAATTGTGGATTTGAATACATTTTTGAAATATTTAGACAATCTAAAAAAATACATTTTCAAATATTTATTGTTTGAAAATGTGATTTGAAGTGTTCATTTTTATATTATGATTACAGTACAATCTGTATAAAGAGACTACACAAAAACCTTAACATTTTGTATGATGTTGTGTGTGTGTGTGTGTGTGTGTAATATGTGTGTTTCACAATTAGAGTCACCCCTTCACTCTTTTTTTGCACTTTTTTCAGCATCATGGTAAATTTTTTTGATTGTGCAAACAAAATATTCTCTAAATGTTCGTATTTTTTCCTATTTCCCATTAATTCCCAATGGGGTCAAAGGGTTAGTTCACCCAGTAATGAAATTTTTGTTATCAGTTAATCACCCTTGTGTCGTTCCAATCCCCTGAGACCTTCGTTCCTCTCCAAAACACAAATTACGGTATTTTAGATGAAATCTAAAAGACGTGACACATTCAAAGTCCAGAAGAAAAAAGGACATTGTCAAAGCATTCCATGTGACTTTATGCCAAGTTCAGACTGCATGATTTTAGCCCCGATTTTGACTTGCCTACAGGTTTTGAGAAATCGCCTACAAATGCCTGAAATCACAGGCAAATCGGTGCTCGTTCACGTGAGTAACAATCACGCAGTGTGAACTATCAAAGACGTGATCTGAGAGAATCGCCGATGAGTCGTCGACACCCATAAGATATTTGGCATGCTAAATATCTGGACCTGGACCTCAAAATCATGCCGTGTGAAATGTGTCCTGATTGAAAATAACATCGGCGATTACCTACAGCCAATGAGAGAGCAGCATCCACTAGTATGGGTATCTGCAGGCCAGCGGGAGGTTGGGGGAGAAGTTAAAAGTGCTTCTTTTCGGTCCATTTGGATCCAAGTAATGGAGGAAAAACTAGTGGAAATTTGGCAGGAGCACCCGTGTCTGTTTTATGTGTCATCTGAGCAATACCACAACTGGGTCGAAAAAGAAAAAAGTTGAAGAGAAACTGCTAATACCCTTCAAAAGCCAGGTGAGCAAAATAAGTACATTTTCTACCCCACTAAAGGTTTCTTTCTCATTATGTAGTTAATAGCAAAAGTTGTCTGCGATTCTCCAATTGTAAAGTCATGCAGTGTGAAACCCTGTGTCGCCAATTCATCTTGCAGTGTAAATACAGCAGCGATGGAATGCTACCCCAGATAGTCATGCAGTGTGAAAACATCTGTGATGCGAGTACTTTGAAAATCATGCAGTCTGAACTCGGCATTAGTGGTTCAGCTGTGACCAGACGAAGCTCCAAGAACACTTTTGTGCACCAAAAATTTTTAAATATTACTTTGTTCGCCTATATATTCTCTTCCATGTCAGGTTGTCAAGGTGCTTGTTTACTATGGGCAATAAGGCATATTGACATTAGAGTCAGCAGCACAACACGCAAACATTGTATTACACCTAGTAAATGCGCATGTTGATCTAATACAGGAGACATTGGCAAACAAAGTGGTGGTTTTTACAGTTTTTTTGGCACACAAAAGTGTTCATGGAGTTTCATATGATTACAGTTGAACCACTGAAGTCACATGGAATGTTTTGATAATAGCTATGTCTCCATTCAAAGATGCAAATTAGATTTATACGCAAAACTGGAATATCGCATTTGCAAATAAAGCACAGTTTACATCTACTGAGTCAAAGAGAACAAAATCGTCACTTCCTGATAAACTGGCACCAAATATTAAAAAGAAAAATTGAATTTGCTGCTTTAGGAGAAGCCTCCGTGGCCTTTTTTCTTATATAATATATTACATGCCGCTATGGCTTTTGGATTTGCTGTGGATTTTGAAGACTCGAGACCACTCTTTGGGATCACAGAAAGTTCAAGACAGTTCAGGGAGGTAATAATACCAAACTACTTTGATGACTGATTTTGGATAAGTGATTTTAGAATGTCCAAAACAACACTTCAAATGTTGTGTAATGTAGTCGGTCTGCTGGTTTGTCCATTAATGCTGTCCCATTGCACCCATCCCATTTGTTAAATCAAAAGCACATGTTTTAATGTGCATGCAGGAATTTATTGGGTAAATATGTTTCCATTGTAGTTTATCCACAATTTCTGCGCATAAGTTTTTAATGCACATTTTCAACATTTTTCCATATCTTGGCATTTACATTAAGCATTTTTTGAATGCAATTCCAAAATGTGTAAAAATGTAGGTGGCTGGAAGCATAGCTAGTGTTTTTGGTTGTCTCGGGATGTTTATAGAGGATGAGGTAGCTCTCGGATTTCATCTAAAATATCTTAATTTGTGTTTCGAAGATGAATGAAGGTCTCAGGGGATTAAATGACTTGAGGATGAGAAATTAATAACAGAATTTTCATTTTTGGGTGAACTAATCCTTTAAGCAGAACCTAATCCATTTTGATTTCAAGTTGACTTTAAGTCGACATGAAATTAAAAAAAGTTTTACATTTTTTTAATTTGACCTTGTAATTTTTAATTTCATAGGCCATAGGTTTGCTAAAAACCTGTCTTCTTACAAATGACAAATCATTCAGATGTGCCTCCATCCAATTAACAAATGATGGATAGTATCAAGTCTGTGGCCTACGTCACAATCCAGAAGACATTTTGTTGCTACTTCTGATACATTGCAATTTCTAAACAAAAACGTCCTTGTGTATATATAGATACAGTCAGAACTTGTTAAAATCAGATTGGTCTAACAGAAAATCTTTCTCGCAGGCATAGATCTGCCTGGCAGGATGATAGAAATCCACTTAAACCCTTGGATTTTCACAGACACATTACTTGTTGTCTGAGGTTTGTGAACCTGACAGAAACAACACCCAGAGTCTAAGGCATAAACATAACAATGGGTTTTTGTGCAAGACAGAGAGAGAGAGAGACAGACTGTGATATTTTTTTATTTAATTAGCATTTGAGTTCACCCTTTGTGCAATTCAACAAACTTGTTCCACTTCATCATAACATCTCATTATCAATGTCACGCTTTTAGCGAAGACCAATCTGCAAGAATGTAATTATAGATGCTATTATTTCATTTGACCATAGTCTCTATCATACACAGTTAATGACCACCATATTTAATGTTGGCTGTTGAATTATAGCAATAAAATTAGTAGAATAACAAAAAGAGACTCATAGGATTCATTCAAAATTCAAGAAATGAACAGTGTTAATGTTGTGCCTTGGTTTATTTGTGTAGTAATGTATAATAACTCAACATTAGCTTGCTAGACTGTTATTTTGTAATCTTAATCAAAATTTACAGACTGTTTCAGTGGATATTATTGTCTGAAATTATGTCCACATAGTATTTATACTCATTCCAATGATTCACAAGTGTGCACTTACCGCACATAGTATGTGAGAGTTTGCATTTATTTGTCATTTACCAAATAATAAAAAGAAATCCATTGATGGATAGCTCCAAATGGTTTCTGTCATTTCTTGCAATTCACTTCTTTACAAATTTCTTAGTAAAGCACGTTAATGGAGACTATGCACTCACACTATAATATGCTGTTTTACTACATAGAACTTCATATAAAAGCCAGAAACTTTTTTTCCATAGGCCTATCTAAAGCCTTAATAGTGGCAACTGATGATCAACAGTAAAAATGACAAATTTGACCCCTTCCCGACAGGGAAATCCACCAACAGTCAAGAATGCATGATTATTTGGTGTCAAGGCTTTGGAATAAAAAATGTGGGTATAATGGAAGTCAATGGGGCAAAAACAGCCACCAACATAACGAAAGTGTATTCAATTTAACAATACCTACAAGGGTTAAACCTTCATTAAATGCGGTCAGAATCATCTCAAAATGTATCTCAGAAAATGCACACAAATGTCATAGATGAGGTCACAAAGTACTTCTCGTAGTCCTGTATTCAAATGATCATTTATGTCCATTAGGTTTCCATTTCATCTAATCCAAAAAAAATTGATGTACTTAATCATGAAAATGTGTGTCCCTAAATATGTGATAATCTCAACAGCTGTTGAGGAAGAATAAACTATACTGACAAGTCTCTGTTGGTGTTTTTTCAGATTAAGAGAGAGACCAGGTACTCCTCATGTGTACACTTGTCCTGACAGTAAAGACAGCTTGAAGACAAACTCCACCAGTAGGAAAGGCAGAGATCCAACACGGACCCCACCAGTACCTCGCCTTACAAGCAGTCTTCCACGGGCCAGCCATCATCCTACCACACCCCAACCTGAGATACAGCATCCTCAAACTCCTCTCGTTTTTCAGAGAAACCTCAATCAGGTCCAACCCCAGCAAGTGCCTGAGAGGAATCTGGGCCAAACCTGGACCAAATCACAGTTTGTTTCCAAACTGAGACAAAATTCCACAGCAGGAGGAAAAGGACGAGAAAATCAGGATAGAGAGGACTCACAAAAAAATCCCAGCAGGACTTTCCAAAATATACACTCATATCCCAGATCTCCAAACATCACAATTGAGGAGCCGGAGGACAACGGGTGTCCCAAAAACAGCAATTTCACCTGCACATTTTCTCCTTTTAAAGGGCTGATAGGGGCAATCTCAGAAGCACAATTTAACAGACCTAGAACTCAAGCTAAGATCCCACAAGAAGAGTCCTCAAAAAAATCTAAAAATATTCTAGATGTAAATAAGAGAGGTCAAGTTGAACAAACAGCTGATAGATCGTTGAGCAAAAAGGAACAGAACCTGGTTCTACCAGTGCAGTCTCACCTTATCAGCCCAAGTAAATCTTCCCAAAGCCAGCTTGATCCTCAAAAGTCTAAAGCAAAATTTGGAGGTGAAGATGGAGGAACTGAGAGAAGCTATCTCTTCACTCCTCCTCCTCTTAGTCTTGCTCAGGAAGCAGTCCTCTACAAGAGCCTAGAGGAGGAGATCTTAGCCAATCTACAGCAGCTAAGCGTCGACTCAGAAACCAGCACTAGCTCTGAGGAGAAGCATCACGATGAGACTCCTAAGAATTCAAAAAAGATCCCATCTGACCACTATACAGCCTCCAACAGATCAGCGAGTCTTGATCAGGCAACTTCCAACCGTGGAAACAGGGCTTTTGATGCAGTCATTGCTGAACTCTCTGGATGCCAAAGGAATTTAGAGAAGGTGTCAGTTGAAAAATGGGTGAACACTCTTCCTAAGGGTCTCAAAGGCAAGATGGAGGACCACCTAAAGGTCTCTAAACCTTGTATGACCAGTTCTTGGTCTTCATTGGGATCTAGTATGGATTCAAAGGAGACTGCTGAAATTGTAATAGTGCAAGTTGACAACTTAAACCTTGAAACTAAAATTCCCATTGGCAGAGTGTCTAGTTTAGGAAATGAACATGTGAAGAAGCAGAGGAGCTCTTCATTCAAACAAAGGAGATCCTTAAGGAAGCCGGAGAGAGTGCCGTCCATTTTCAAGCTAAAACTAAGACCCTGTGTTCGACCAAGACGTGACCTCAGGTCTGACCAGAAGCCTTCAAAGATCCCAAAACCGGTTTTCTACAAAAGAACGAGCTGCAGAGATGGCTGCTCTCACAACCTGAGAAGAAACAAATCCCCACATGGTTCTTTCAGGACAGACAGCTCTCAAGGAAACAATTGGATTAAATCAAAATCTCAGGTCCCAATAATGAGGAAAGTAAAGTGCCAAGGATCAAGCAACGAGCTTCCTGCAGAACAGGATCTCGAATCCTGGGTTTAATTGACAACTCAAAATTGAAGGCCTGCAATTTTGGAGTTTTGACTGCCAATTCAGATAAGCCATATGTTGATCAGGGACTAGTTTACTAACTATTCATAAATGCATTTCAAGTCTTCAAGATCCTTTACAGCACCTTCATCATAGATTAAAGTTGTCTGTCCTTAAATAAGACCATTTGGTGATTTGTTAATTGTTTACATATGAATTATTGTATTGTACATACAGGGGTTGGGCAATGAAACAGAAGCACTGGCCAATATATTGTGGTTATATACAACCTTCACACATTTATTGTATAAAACCTCTCTGGCACCTATAGTTTTAATGCCATAGCAAAGGAGCCATGCTGTTTCTGACACATATTTTAAAGGAAGTTTGTTGTTTTGCATCAATATTTGTAGTCCAACTAATGATAGATGTAAAATATGTTTCAAAGATCCTGTTTAGAAGTGTTTTCATCAAACCAATAATTTTTTTGGCCACAAAAAGTGAATAAGGGAAACTGTTTTGATTAAATTCCAACACAAATGGACACCAGAGACTGATCTGAAAGTTATATTAATACCAGATGGAAATGGAAATGCATCTCAGCTGACCTTTTGTATTTAGATCACTAAAGATGCTTTTTAAAACCAGGCGTAAGCAGAGCCAAGATGTTTACTTCAGCAGTTCCTACTGTACTATTCTTTACATGTATGGGTAAGCTCACTTAAAAATGAAAATTCTTTTGTATTTACCCTCATGTTGTTCAAAACCTGTATGTCTTATTTCTAAAGAACCCAAAGGTGATTGAATCAATAACTTTGTATCATTTCATTAATTTTCCTTCGGCTTAGTGCCTTATTTATCAGGGGTCGCCACAGCGGAATGAACCAACTATTCCGACTGTGGGGGAAACCGGAGCATATGTTTTTATACATAAAACATATGCTCCCCCGCGGAGAACATGCAAACTCCACACAGAAATGTCAACTGGCCCAGCTGGGACTCAAACCAGAGACCTTCTTGCTGTGAGGTGACAGTGCTAACCACTGTGCCACGCTAACTTTGTACCATAAAACAAGATTTTGAACTGGAGTTACATTCTAGAACTACTGACAGAAGCACTTGCTTTTTGTTGTTTTCGCACTACATGAACTGGGAAAATTTTGAGCTATAGGAACTACTTTTGGGGGAACTAAAGCTGCTTTCCCATTGCACGATATGGTTTGGCACAACACGGATTTTTGCTATAGTTGTGCCGACCTTTACTGCTGTGACATCACTGTAAACGCAACACAAACAAATGGCGAAACAAACCAACCCACAACACAAAGGCAATGGAAAATACCAATGGAATGATGAAGTGGCTGATGCTGTTTTGTGTTGCAGATCCAATTATGCTGGAAGTGACGATTCTCTCAGACCAATCAGTGATCAGCAGTGTGAATACATTCCATTTTGGTAATGGTGCAACTCACTTGGAACCTCAACCGAGGTGGTACTAAAAATGTACAAATACTAGGCAAAAACAGTGGAAAAGGTGAGCCATACCGAACCGAACTGCATTGAACCATGCAGTGGAAATGCTCCTTTATTAGCTCCTACTTCTAATAAAGTAGCTGAATGCATGCCATTCAAAACACTGGAGCATTTTACCCCACATTCCAAAGACAAGCGGTATAGGTTAATTGGGTAAACAAAAATTGGCCATAGTGTATGAGTGTGTGTGTGTGAATGTGAGAGTGTATGGGTGTTTCCCAGTACTGGGTTGCGGCTGGAAGGGCATTCACTGCGTAAAACATATGCCAGAATAGTTGGCGGTTCATTCCGCTGTGGCGACTCCTGATAAATAAGGGACTAAGCCGAAGGAAAATTAATGAATACAGAAAGCTAATATTACTCGCATCTACAGTAACCATTTCCTTTGCCTGCAGCCCTGTTCTGTTCTCAGCATCAGTCACATGTAGTACTACACGTTGTCGTAGGTGTCTCTTAGCCCTTCATTGCACTTTCAATAGCATTATGCTCTGTACATACACAAGTTATGCATTTATATTCCACCTCCATAATCACAACACACAACAAAAACACAGCTTTGCTCATGCGTCATCTATGCTCAAAGTCTTGATTTTGTTCAATGCCATGCTTTATGTCACTGTCAGCTGGCTTAAGTCTCTTCAGTTTCTAGTGATGGTGTGAATGCAAAAATGGCCCTGTAGTGAAAAATTTGTTCTCTGGGGACCAGTCTGATGGCTACTTCCTATAACAGTGCTTACCAACCCTGTTTCTGGAGGCACACCAACAGTTGGTGTGCCTTCAGGAACAGAGTTGGGAAACACGGTCCTATAAGACTATATGGCGTTTTTTCTATAACTATACTGTGCAAAAAACACCAATAGTGTTCAAAAGAACATTAAAACCTTTGTGTGTGTATGTGTGTATATATGGGTGATTTTATGGGTTTTTATGGGTTACATTTTGCATCTCTTAGATAAACCTATTATTTTTCAAAAACTAAAACAACAAAACGTCATTTAATAAGGGTACATTTACGGACATTTTTTCTTCAGAATATTAACTTAAAGACTACTACTCTATTATTTTTGTCTGTCTCTGCCTCCTGAATCATACATTCAGCGTCATAATTAAAGTCTAAAGAACGTCTTCTGTATTATTTATAATATCAGTAATAAACAAATACATTTTGTGTCTATCGATATGTTCTGGTCAACTCTGTTATATCGAATATATAAAGGCACGATAATCTTTAAAGTGCTGATAGAAAAAGCATGTGACTCGCTCCAAGTGATGTCACTTCCTCTGGCGGGAAACTCTGGAAGGGATTGAGACAGGTAATGTACTCCTCTCTCATTCATTTGTACAAAATGTTTAGGATACACTGATAGTAGATGAATTATTTGTCAACTCTGTTACTGTGATTTTTCCGTCAATTTCTCATTCACTTTTTAAAAACATTATGAAAATACAATCAATTCTGTTTTAGACATGTCATGTGGTATCGGTTAGCATCTTAAGCTAAAGCACAAAATGGAGGAAAATGTCAACTTTGTTCCTGTCAAATCTGTTAGTGGTTTAAAAAGTTTAACAATGTTCCTTGTCACATTTAAGCATTTTGGTTTATTTTACATTAATAATAGGTTCAGTTTACTGTAAATTATGCATTTCTTGAATGTCATTCCAGGTTAAGGAGAATGAATGGAAAACGCTAATCACTTTTTACAGTCTACTTGAGGACAATGAAAGAGAGAAACTTGCCCTTTTGAAACACATGAAATCAAACTAACCATATTGTTAGCTCACATTGCTAGTTTTGTGGTGAACAATTTATCTATCATCATAGATATTTACATTAGATGTCGCCTACGCTATTGCTGTCTATTGGAAGGAATGCGTCAATAGAGGCGC
>CAIGQV010018170.1:9739291-9761927 GCA_903798115.1 Danio jaintianensis
TGTGTGTGTGTGTGTGTGTGTGTGTGTGTGTGTGTGTGTGTGTGTGAATAAGTGTGTATGAGTGTTTCCCAGTACTAGGTTGTGGCTGGAAGGGCATCCGCTACCCTCCGCAGGTTCATTCCACTGTGGTGACCGCTGAAATAGAGACTAAGCTGAAGGAAAATGAATGAATGAATGAATGAATGAATGTTAGAAACTAGTAACAACTGACTTCCATAGAAGGAGAAAAAATTACTATGGAAGTCAATGGTTACAGGTTTCCATCATTTTTCAAATTATCTTCTTTTCGTTTCAACAGAAAAAAAGAAACTTAAACAAGTGAGGGGTGAGTAAATTATGACAGAACTTTAAATCTGTGAACTATCCCTTTAACATTATGGGCTCTATTTTAACGATCTAGGTTCAAAATCTAAAGCGCATGGCGCAAAAGCATTAATGGCGTGTCCGAATCCACTTTTGCTATTTTAAGGATGGAAAAATACGCTCTGCTCTAATAGGGTTGTGCTTATTCTCTTAATGAGTTCTGGGTGTGTTTTGAGCATAGCATGCATTAAACCAATCAGAGTGCCATCGCCCATTCCCTTTAAGAGTCAGTTGCGTCACGCCATGGCACATTTGCTATTTACATGGCAGACATTGTAAGTGGAAAAACGGAATGCTTCACTAGCGAGAAAACAGTTAAACAAACCATCTGCAGCACGAGGATAAGGAATAAGCCTCCTCCATTCGGCCTCTTTACTTTCTCTTTACTTTACTTTTACTCTTTACTTTACTCCTTTACTTTTGTGGATGAAGAAATGGTGTTGTACACACTCCACTGAAGACATTCATTAGCCTACATATTTAATTTCGTTTGTTAAGCACAAAGATTTTATTCAAAACTATTTCTAAATTCAGTTCTAATTTCCAGCAAATGAATAAATGAACAATAATAATGAAGTGTGGTCAAAAAACTGAGTTATATCCAAACACACTTTCTATGGCCCCATGTGATGATGCATACGTCTCTAAAACCTGCCAGGTGGACAAATCTAAACTTGTTTTTATTGAAACAAATATAAATATGCATATAATAAATAATACAACTAATAATAATAACATTATACAAATGTAAATTGTTATGAATAAACTGAAAAAAGCCTCCCGAGGTGAAGAAGGCATGGAGGCAGTGGTTTTTATATTTATGTAGAAAATAATAATTTTTGTAACATTTAAATTTTTTTCATATGTAAAGATATTTGTGTATTGCTGTACATTCTGTGTGTATTAAGCAATGTGTACGCGTTTTGGAGCCCAACTAACGCGCTCTGCGCTGGACTTTGGACCAGCTTTTAGTTAGTCAATGGTGCAGTCTATTTCAATTCCTCAAAATAGCAACGTGCCAACAATGCGCCTTAACACACCTTTTTAGACCAGCACACCCGTGAGTCCACAAAGTGGCGCAAATGGATTTGCTATTTAAACAACGTGGCGCAAAACGGGACAATTAGAGTTGCGCTGGTCTGAAAATAGCAACAATGCCATACACGTCTTGCGCCTTATTGTGCCGGGTGTATGATAGGGCCCTATGTCTAAAATGTCTAAATCAGGATCTTATGTCATGTTTCTTTAAAATCGTAGTATTATATGAATGTTTTAAACCGCACATTAGGCAAATTATGAAAAGACATTGTCCTCTTTTTGGTTATACTTTACAAATGATGATCTTGCACTACAACACTACAATATCAAGCTCTTTTAATAGGTTTTAAAAGGCTTGAATGATACAAGGACACTAATGAATCCTCTGATAGCATTAGACATCTTTTTAATAATCCCAATAATAACTTATCCCGAAGCTCTACAGAAGAAAGGATTTCATCACACTCCCAGCTCTGATCAGCTCTGCACCTTGGGTTCAGTGTTAATGAAGAAGGCCCGAGGAGACGCACTTTGTTAAAATTCTGCATTGAATTTGCTTCATTCGTGAATTATTAAACTATTTTGAAGAACATTAGAGTTCTAGCAGAACAGGGGCCTATTGAATTTCATTGATTGGACAAAGTTGCATAAGCTGGAATGACGTGAGGGGTAGTTAACTATGACAGTATTTTAAAGGGGCTCTATATTGACCTTATTCTTTACGTACAAGTAAACTACACTTCCGGTCTCATTCACTTCCATTGATTTTTAGATGTTAAAAACAGCTTGTTGTGCTGCTTGATGTTGCAAATTAATCTTGTGTTAATATGTAATTATACTTTTAGATGTATAGTCATGGACACACTTGTTTGTAGAGCAAGTAGTTTGACAGTTTTTATTTTTCCTAGTCATTTCTCCCATAGGCAACTGAATCTGAAGTTCTAAAACAATCACAAAAACAAGTGCACTTCCACATCACAGAATAAGGTCAATAGTGACAATGAACATCCTCACGCATGTATTGCGTAAATGTATGTGCAAACGCTTGGAGTTTTGCCCTGCAGTGATGAGCTGTCAGGAAGTGAAGCCGTCACACGTTACAGATGCACAGCGGCTCCAACCGAGAGCCGAGATCCCGGAGAGCAGCTTATGTGTCCTCGCTTATCTCTGTTTGAGATGACCTGTGCCTCTGACAGCTCTGAAAAAGACAAATGGATTTCCAATTGTTTCACTTCACAGAGGCTCTCCACAGAGCTGCACTGGATGGATACACACCGGCCAGAAATGCTAAAAATAAACCTCTGCTATTGAAAATACTGCAAATGAACGGCTACAGTTCTGGGTGTCCAAAATTGGAGATTTAGAACAAAACATAGCCATTCGAAGCTGACCTCAGATGAGTGTACTGTGTACTGATAAAAAAGGGCCATAAAAAACTAAATTAGCCTCTGCAGACCCCGTGCTGTCAGTCATCGGGTGACTTTGGGTCTTGAATTGACAGGAAACACCAGTGTTGTCCATCAGTCAACGCCTGATCTCTGACACGCAATTTCATTCTCAAACACAGAGTCCTTTTTGCAAACACAATTAATATATTATCACATCCATTCATCATTTATTCACTAACTCAGTCTAGTTTCTGATTCATTCATTCGGTCATTAATATTAAGGTGGTTTGACTCTCAGGGGCCGCTTAAAGGCAGCACTTTCAGCTTTCAAAAACTGAAGCATTTTATGCGTTTTGGCTGTTTTTTTACATGACAACAGAAAATGCGTACAAGTTGTTGAAGTTTTATATTAACTATAACATTATATATATGTTAAATATCAAATATATTTGAACATATATATGTACATACAGTGATTACGGAAAGTATTCAGACCCCTTTACATTTCTCACTCTTTGTTATATTGCAGCCATTTTCTAAAATAATTTAAGTAAATTTTTTTCCCTCATTAATGTACACACAGCACCCCCCCATACTGACAGAAAAACACAGAATTGTTGACATTTTTGCAGTGTGGCAGGCCGCCCAATGGAAAATCAGCGTCATCCTGGGAAAGGTCCCTTCAAGCCCTTTAAAAGAGCCACAGTGAAGGCTAAGAAGCCTCTCCGCTAAACACTACTCTAATGTGTTCTCTCTCTCTCTCTCTCTCTCTCTCCCTCTCAGAAACCATGGAATGATCAAGGTGGCGATCGGCGTATCACACGAACAGGAAAAGGATCAAAGCACCGACAAATCACCTGGGCACCTCTTCACTTGGACCAAGGGTCGTTCACTGAAGACACCAGCACACCTCACAAACCTACAGCACGTTTGATTTCACCAGCACTGCAAATAAAAATCCCTTCGGGGGTGTGTTTACATTCAACTTGTGTCTGCATTTTCACTCCACCCTGGAGTGGAGTGGAGTGAAATTAAGGATTCCATCAACCGCTGACACTTGTTGTTTGTTTTGCAGCTTGTCATCTCGCTCGCTCTCCCTGGAACCGCTTCAAAATGGAGGAAATAGTGCAACAGCTGACAGATGTGATGTCACGGCAGCAGCAGCTCGCAGAGAAGATCGCAGCCAGACTGGAAAGGACTGAGCAGGTGGTCAAAAGCCTACAGAGCCCTCGAGTGCCGCTTCCAGAAGCCAGAAGCACTGCCCACCACCATCTCACGAAGCTCAGCGACCTGGATGACATCGAGGCATACCTACACACGTTTGAGGTGATAGCAACCAGAGAGCTGTGGGACAAAGCCAAATTGGCGCGACTCCTAGCGCTGTTCCTAACTGGAGAAGCACAGCGTGCGCATTACTCACTAAAAGCCCCACAAAATGAAAATTATGAGACATTAAAGAGAGAAATATTAGCGAGAGTTGGGCTTTCTCCCATCAGCGCAGCCTAGCAGTTCTGGCAATGGTCGTATGATAAACAACTCTCCGCCCGTGTGCAAGCCACGCAGCTGTCCAGACTAGCACATCTCTGGTTGCTATCGGGGAATACCACCGCCTCCCAGGTCGCTGAGCGAGTGGTAATCGACCGTCTGCTCCGAGCACTACCAAGAAGACTCCGACGCCCCGTGAGCATGAGAAATTCTACTAGTCTGGCTGAGTTAGTGGAGGCCGTCGAGCTGGCGGAAGCCTCGTTGGCACGAGATGCGGGAGAGCAAGCGGCTGCAACCACCCGGAGGGTACCCATGGATCGACGCTCGCCGGAGGGCACCTCGCGTACAATGAGCAGGCCGACGGCCCCCTACCACATCGACGAGCCTATGCCGATGGAACCACAATCACCAGGGGCTCGTGCATGGATGGCTGGCTGCATCGTGCACCACGCAGTACCACCGGGAGCACCACAGCGCATGGTGAAGGTGGGAGAAAAGGAGCTTTTGGCTGTGTTGGACTGTCACCCTGGTACAGCCACACATTGTCCCTCCCCGAACAGATTCAAAGGCGACCATGCCAATCACCTGTGTACACGGAGAAACGTGCCATATCCCCACTCGCCGAGTAACAGTGGCAGCTGGTCCAAACGCTTGGACGATAGAAGTGGGGATCGTCCGAGACCTACCGGTACCGATCCTGTTGGGGAGGGTCTTTCCGGGATTTCAACAGCTCCTTACCGCCACGATGCAGCCAGCAGAACCGCGACGAAGGAGATGGATTCGTCCACGAGGGGGCCGTCCAACTGTCATGCTGGCCACAGACAGCGAGCGAGAGGGTGAGTGCACACTTTCTGACCCTAACCCTTTCTTTAATCAATTTCAGAGAATAACCACAGGAGGACAGTTTGGAAAAGAGCAACGGGAAGATGAACGACTTAAACACTGCTGGACGCAAGTTCGTGAAATAGATGGAGAAGTGCGTCTTCCAGGGCCTCACCCTCTCCCATACTTTGTGGTCAGAAAAGGTCTGCTCTATTGTATCGGACAGCGGCGGGGGGAGGAAAAACTCCTGCTGGTAGTCCCAAGGACCAAAACGGAGACGATAATTGAGCTGATACACTCCCATCTGATGGCTGGGCACTTGGGAGCGGAAAATACCATCCAACTCATCCGCGACCGCTTCCACTGGCCTGGCCTGGAGGCGGAGGTGAAAAGGTTCTGCCGGGAGTGCGCCACCTGCCAACGGACGTCACCACGTAAACCTCCCCCCAGCCCGCTAGTACCCCTCCCCATCATCGAGGTGCCCTTCAAGCGGATTGGGATGGACCTGGTGGGCCTGCTGCCGAAATCCACCCGAGGTCATCAACACATCTTGGTCATCGTAGACTATGCCACCAGGTACCCCGAGGCGATTCCCCTCCGGTTAGCCAACGCCAAATCCATCGCGAAAGAGCTATTCCAGTTCATCACGAGAGTGGGAATCCCATAGGAGATATTGACTGACCAGGGCACCCCTTTCATGTCTCAGCTGATGACCGATCTCTGCCAGCTACTCCAGGTAAAACAGCTTCGCACATCTGTTTACCATCCCCAGACAGACGGTCTGGTGGAGCGGTTTAACCAGACCCTTAAACAGATGTTGCGTCGAGTAGTCGCAGAGGATGGGCGCGACTGGGACCTCATGCTCCCGTACGTGCTCTTTGGAATCAGGGAGGTACCTCAAGTATCTACAGGCTTTACCCTGTTTGAGCTACTGTTTGGGCATCAGCCCCGCAGACTGCTGGATGTGGCTAGAGAGACATGAGAGCAGAAACCGGCCCCACATCGGAGCGTCATAGAGCACGTACGGGACATGCGAGAGCGCATAGACCGTGTAATGCCTCTGGTCCGAGAACATCTAACGGCCTCCCAGCGCGCCCAGCAAAGGATATATGACCGGCCCGCACAACCCCGACAATTCCAGCCGGGGGATAAAGTCCTGATACTTGTCCCTACCACCATAGCGAAGTTTCTGGCAAGGGCCAGGCACCATCGTGAAGAAAATCGGCCCGGTCAACTACAAGGTTCGTCAGCCGGGACGCCGTCGGGAAGAGAAGGTGTACCACATTAATCTCCTAAAAAAATGGGTAACACCTTGAGAAGATATAGTAGCCTTCACCCAAAGCTCCCCGCCGATAGTGGGTATGGGAGAGCAGCTGTTGGCGGGTCAGAAGATCGAGCTGGAATCCCTGGTCAGTCAATTCCAGGATGTGTTCAGCGATCGTCCCGGGAGGACAGCACTGGTGCAACACACCATCCAGACTCCTCCTGGACAAATAGTCCGGCAGCGGCCCTACCGGGTACCAGAGGCCCGCCGACAGGCTATCAAGGAGGAAATATCCCGGATGGAAAAGTTAGGAATCATCGAGCCATCTCTGAGTCCTTGGTCCAGCCCGATAGTGATGGTACCGAAGCAAGACGGCACTCTCCGCTTCTGCAACGACTTCCGCAAGCTTAATGACATCTCCTGCTTTGACGGATACCCAATGCCCAGAGTGGATGAGCTCTTAGACCGTCTCGGTGGGGCCAGGTATATCTCCACACTAGACCTGACAAAAGGCTATTGGCAGGTGCCCCTAGCCAATGAAGACAAAGAAAAAACTGCCTTCAGTACACCATCTGGCCACTGGCATTACCGGGTCCTTCCGTTCGGGTTGCATGGGGCACCTGCTACATTCCAACGACTTATGGACATTCTACTCTGGCCCCACCAGGAATATGCTGCCGCTTACTTCGACGATGTGGTCATCCACTCTGAGCGTTGAGAGAAGCACCTGTCTCGGTTGCGGAGAGTGCTGATGGAGCTCCGTCGTGCTGGGCTAACTGCCAACCCCAAAAAGTGTCATCTGGGTCTCGCCGAAGCACGTTACCTGGGTTTCCAAGTAGGACGGGGGTTGATTAAGCCACAGCCCAACAAAGTGGAGGCAGTACATCGAGCAGAATGGCCAAATAATAAAACCCAGGTACGTGCATTTTTGGGGTTGGCAGGATACTACCGGTGTTTTATTCCTAACTTTTCTACGATAGCCTGTCCCCTGTCCGACCTGACCAAGAAGGGGCAGCCGGAGAAGATTCAGTGGTCTGCAGCAGCTGAAGAAGCCTTCCAGACACTGAAGGAGGCCCTAACATCAACACCGGTCCTCCACGCTCCAGATTTCGGGTGCCCCTTCCTATTCCACACGGACGCTTCTGA
Source organism: Danio jaintianensis (assembly GCA_903798115.1). Taxonomy (NCBI): domain Eukaryota; kingdom Metazoa; phylum Chordata; class Actinopteri; order Cypriniformes; family Danionidae; genus Danio; species Danio jaintianensis. The sequence goes on from CAIGQV010018170.1 coordinate 9,746,798, forward strand.
CACAGGACTGAGTCACTTACATCAGTCGGAAGCTCACATCTGCAGAGACCAGGTACACAGCCGTGGAGAAAGAAGCCCTTGCCATCAAGTGGGCAGTCCTGGAGCTGCGCTACTAACTTCTCGGCAGGAGCTTCACACTGGTGACTGATCACGCCCCACTCCAGTGGATGTCCCGGGCCAAGGAGACCAACGCCCACATCACCAGGTGGTTCCTCGCGCTCCAGGACTTCCATTTCCAGGTCCAACATCGCCCAGGAACTACCCACGGCAATGCGGATGGTCTCTCGCGAATGTGGTCAGGTTGGGCAGGTTTGTCACCTAACATATCTCACCCCCCCCCTCCTCTCTTTCCTATCCCACAGAAGAATACCCTGCACCAGGATGTCGCTTTGGGGGGGGGGAGTGTGGCGGGCCGCCCAATGGATAATCAGCGCCATCCTGGGAAAGGAGCACACACACCACCTGGATGCAATTACGCCGATCGCCAGCACCTGGGACTCGTCCCTTCAAGCCCTTTAAAAGAGCCACAGCGAAGACAGACTCTGAGAAGCCTCTCCGCTAAACACTACTCTAATGTGTTCTCTTTCTCTCCCTCTCAGAAACCACGGACTGATCAAGGTGGCGATCGGCGTATCGCACGAACAGGAAAAGGATCAAAGCACCAACAAATCCCCTGGGCACCTCTTCACTTGGACCAAGGGTCGTTCACTGAAGACACCAGCACACCTCACAAACCTACAGCACGTTTGATTTCAACAGCACTGTAAATAAAAATCCCTTCGGGGGTGTGTTTACATTCAACTTGTGTCTGCATTTTCACTCCACCCTGCTACAGCAGATTTATTAAAAAACGAAAACTGAAATATCACATCACATGGTCCTAAGTATTCAGACCCTTTGCTCAGTATTTAGTAGAAGCACCATTTTGATCTAATACAGCCATGAGTCTTTTTGGGAAAGATGCAACAAGTTTTTCACACCTGGATTTGGGGATCCTCTGCCATTCCTCCTTGCAGATCCTCTCCAGTTTTGTCAGGTTGGATGGTAAACGTTGGTGGACAGCCAATTTTAGGTCTCTCCAGAGATGCTCAATTGGGTTTAAGTCAGGGCGCTGGCTGGGCCATTCAAGAACAGTCAAAGAGTTGTTGTGAAGCCATGTTATTTTAGCAGTGTGCTTAGGGTCATTGTCTTTTTGGAAGGTAAACCTTCGGCCCAGTCTGAGGTCCTGAGCACTCTGGAGAAGGATATCCCTGTACTTGGCTGCATTCATCTTTCGCAACAGTTCATAGTAAACTCGTCCTGTCCCTGCAGCTTAAAAACACCCACACAGCATGATGCTGCCACCACCATGCTTCACTGTTGGGACTGTATTGGACAAGTGATCAGCAGTGCCTGGTTTTCTCCACACATACCGCTTAGAATTAAGGCCAAAAAGTTCTATCTTTGTCTCATCAGACCAGAGAATTTTATTTCTCACCATTTTAGCAAACTCCATGCGGGCTTACATGTGTCTTGCACTGAGGAGAGGCTTCCGTCGGGCCACTAAAGCCTCGACTGGTGGAGGGCTGCAGTGATGGTTGACTTTCTACAACTTTCTCCCATCTCCCGACTGCCTCTCTGGAGCTCAGCCAAAGTGATCTTTGGGTTCTTCTTTACCTCTCTCACCAAGGCTCTTCTCCCCGATAGCTCAGGTTGGCCAAACGGCCAGCTCTAGGAATGGTTCTGGTCGTCCCAAACGTCTTCCATTTAAGGATTATGAAGGCCACTCTTAGGAACATTAAGTGCAGCAGAAATTTTTTTGTACCCTTGGCCAAATCTCTGCCTTGCTACAATTCTGTCTCTGAGCTCTTCAGGCAGTTCCTTTGACCTGATGATTCTCATTTGCTCTGACATGCATTGTGGGCTGTAAGGTCTTATGGCTTTCCTAGTCAAGTCCAATCAGTATAATCAAACACAGCTGGACTCAAATGAAGGTGTAGAACCATCTCAAGGATGATCAGAAGAAATAGACAACACCTGAGTTAAATATATGAGTGTCACAGCAAAGGGTCTGAATACTTAGGACCATGTGATATTTCAGTTTTTATGGGGTGCTGTGTGTACATTAATGAGGAAAAAATTAACTTAAATGATTTTAGCAAATGGCTGAAAGAGTGGAAAATTTTAGGGGGTCTGAATACTTTCCGTACCCACTGTATTTCTAATTCCAGTAGTCAAAAAAAAAAGTAAATGGCCATTTTGTTGGATTCTGAAATACATGTTCCTTATATGACACATTTTATATATGTGAAATTCTAATATAAAATTATATCTCATACATGTTGTTTGCATACATTGCCATATATAAGATTTCTATATGAGACCGTAGATCAGGAAACATGGATATTGTTTCACCAAAGATTAATTCACCATCTCTCTTGTAATTCCTCAACAGGAGCAATTGACAACTAGCACTCTCACTTCTGCGTGGTATTAGCAGATCAGATCAGCGCATCAAAGCGTTTCTTCTTCAGCCCATTGTGTGGCTGCTAGGCAGTGTCGGGCCAAGGTGACTTAATTGTGTTCTGCCTGGATCAATAAAACATGAATGTTTGTCACCAGAACCGCCTGTCTCACTGCTAAGGCCTTGACGCAAGCAAAGGATGACAGCTGACGCCATCGATTACATTAAACCTGCCTCTGAGTGACAGACTCACCACTGACGCCCACACTGACCAATCACTGCCTGAGCTGAATGTAAATAAATAGGAAGCATCACTATCGCTGTCTGCGTTACTCTCATGCAGAGCAATTTGTCATCTTTCTAAACGCTGATTTGCTCTCACACAAATCTGTACATCTCAAAATGTATTACATAAAGCGAGTTGAAATATATTATATATTACTTATCTTATGTGATTATAATTTGATAAAATTACACATATTTTTACATCTAATTCTAAATAAGGTACATTCTGCAAAAAATCTGATTGGCTATATAGTGTATGTAATGGTGATTCTATAATTAGACACATCTGAATGTCAAAATGTTAAGGAAAAACACTGCTCATTAACAGAGATTCTTTTCGGTGTCTTGTTGGAAACATATTCAACTTTAATAGTGATTTAATAGCCATTTTTTTTAACATTAAATGGGACCTATTATGCCCGTTTCGACAAGATGTAAAATAAATCTATGATGTCCCTAGAGTGAATATGTGAAGTTTCAGCACAAAATACCTAACAAATAATGTTTTATAACTGTTTGAAACTGTCCCTTTTGATCCTAATTGTGCCATTTTTGTTACGGTCGCTTTAAATTCAAATGAGATCTTTTCAAAAGATGTGTCAATGTGTCAGCATAGTGGCAGATTCAAAAACAAGACTAATGTCCTAATGAGGGAGAAATCATCACTAATGGGCGAGGTGTTTCCCCTCTGATCACATATACAAAGGGAGAATGTCAATCAAAGTGTTTCTACAGACTTTAGAAAATTAAAATGAATACATTTGTACCATTAGAAGCTGGTTATATTCACAGACTGTTGCCACACTACTGTGTTTAAACCCCCTGTAAAAGTGATGTTTACATAATAGGTCCCCTTTAAGATATCATTATACTATAGTTTTTCAACTATGTTCCTTCCTGTCTATTCTGTAACATACTGTCATCTTTGTTACTCTACTGGTAAGTTTGCCATACACAGAACTGACCATTTTAAGCTTTTTGGCCAAAAAACCCCTGCAATTGCTAGCATCAATTCTAAGTGCACGTGACTAATTAAATCATGATTAAAACACCTTTTAAGAATCCACTGTGTGATCAGAGACAGATTCAGTTTTATCTTTGGCATTGTGGTTTAACTATTTCACACGGTGTGAGAACTTTTAGATTACGATATTTTCACAATTACCTTTCAATGCTTCAGATCTTACCAGTGAGGAAAAGTGACATCATTTCTTGTATATTATATAGTTGTGTGTGATAATTCAATCAGTATAAAGGTAAAGTATCTCACAGGTGAGTGGGCTTGACAAATCACCTGTAGAAAACACACTTTTTCATCTCTCATGGATGGGAGACCACATGGGAAAGCTGGAAAGTGGTGTTAGTGAGGCCAGCAGGGGGCGCTCAACCTGTGGTCTGTGTGGGTCCTAACGCCTCAGTATATTGATGGAGACTCTATACTGCTCAGTGAGCACCGTCTTTCGGATGAGACGTTAAACCGAGGTCCTGACTCTATGTGGTCGTTAAAAATCCCAGGATGTCCTCCGAAAAAGAGTAGGGGTTTAACCCCAGCATCCTGGCCAAATTTGCCTGCTGGCCTCTGTCCATCATGGCCTCCTAACCATCCCCATATCATAATTGGCTTCATTACTCTGTCTCCTCTCCACCAATCAGCTGGTGGGTGGTGTGCGGTCTGGCACAATATGGCTGCTGTTGTGTCATCCAGGTGGATGCTGCACACTGGTGATGGATGAGGAGATTCCCCCCAAAAATGTGTAAAGCGCTTTGAGTGTCCAGAAAAGTGCAATATAAATGTAAGAAATTATTATTATTATTATTATTATCTCTCTTCACACATTTTAACAGACATTTGTACCAGTTTGGACCAGACACTTTCTCAAAATCATTCCATATCTCTATAAAAACATTGTGCATTTCTGAGTGTGCTTCACACAGGTGAGTGGGCCTGACAAACCACCTGTAGAAACACTCTTTTCCCATATGCACCGGACACTTAATGTTTACTTGTGAATATACCATAAATGTTGTTGCACTACTTGTTTTCATTAACCTTAAATACCTCCTTTGCACAATATTGTTCTGTCTTATGTAAAAGAACTTCTTTCGGTCTTAGGTTATGTGTATAGTTTATGTATTTATAGTACATGTATAGTTAGTAGTTAGTATAGTTAGGTTTCGGCACTGGTATGTTAGTTATGTATAGGTTAATATAGCTCTTACGTCCAGTTTTGTGTTCATATTTATAATTTATTATTTATGTAGCACCGTGCTGCTGCGAGATACAACATTGTCCACACATGTAGCGGAATGACAATAGAGATTAACTTAACTTGTCTTAAACTATGGTACAGCAACATAGCTGATGCTTTAGATTTATAAAACCATTTTTATAACATAAAAGTTATTTTAAAAAAAAATTATATTGTAGAATATTTAAAAAGGCGGCACGGTGGCACAGTGGGTAGCACTGAAGTCAAGAAGGTCGCTGGTTCGAGCCTCGGCTGGGTCAGTTGGCATTTCTGTGTGGAGTTTGCATGTTCTCCCCGTGTTGGCGTGGGTTTCCTCCAGGTGCTCCGGTTTCCCCCACAAGTCCAAAGACGTGCTATAAGTGAATTGGGTAAGCTAAAATGTCCGTAGTGTATGTGTGTAAATGGGAGTGTATGGGTGTTTCCCGGTGATGTGTTGCAACTGGAAGGGCATCCGCTGCGTAAAACATATGCTGGATAAGTTGGTGGTTCATTCCGCTGTGGCGACCCCAGATTAATAAAGGGACTAAGCCGAAAATAAAATGAATGAATGAATGAATATTTAAAAAATACTATTCAAGGCATTTGTACATAAAATTAAATATAACCAAATAAAAGTCAAATAAAATTTGATTACACAATGATGATAAAAAATACACTGACAAATCTGGACTACAAGAAATCATGACAAAAATCTTGTAAGGGCCTGTAACATTTTGTGATCCATGGCAATGAGTAACAAATTATCAAAATAATATTTATTTGATTTTACATGAGCATACTTTTTGTATAGATAATGTTTTAAATAACTCAAAATAAAATAATGTTTGTACATCATAACAAATATATTTATGTAAAAATTAACAACCATTATTTATATGTAATAATTAAATTATAATGAATAATTATATTGTAATTAAACATTTCTAGCATCTTGCTGCTCAAATGATTATAGTCCTAAATTTGACATTTATAGTATATAAACTATTGTTATACTGGTTGACAATTTAATAGGTGTCTACTGTAAATAACAGTAAAAAACAAATGACTGCAAAAATGTTCAACCTAGGCTCATTATTGATACGTACCCCTGCATACATTTCTGGACAGTGTGAAATACGTCCCAGGAGGTATGTTTTTGTTTTCACAAATCCACCAGACGACGCTGTCAACTGACTGACTGACTGACTGACCGACCGATACCCCCACCCTCCCCCTTACCTAAACCCAACCGATAGTGTTTTCAAAAGCATCGATTGACCCACCCACCCATTTCCCTAAACTTAACCGGCAGTGTTTTCAAAAGCAATCCAGAAAAAGAAAAGCCCTTATGGCAGCCTGATTTTTACCACGTTTTCTGATCTTACCATGTTCTCACCCATTATTTCCCTGTTTATTTTATTTTTTGCCTTTTGTTTTACCTGTTTTCTGGAACCGTTCTTCGCCAGACTCGAACCCTGTCATCACGGTCAACTTCTTTCTGCGTCTCAAGTCCACTGACAGAGGTTGCGAGCTACTGGGCAAACTGGTAACAGCAGAAAAGCCGTCCATACTGAGTTAAGTGGTAAGGTCAGCTGGTAAGCACAAAAAGAAAAAGAAGCCATCGGCGGCGTCATACCGCCTCGTAGCGTTCGTTTTAAAGACGAAATGCAGCCAGATGTAGCTCTGGCTACATAATTAGCTCTCTCCAGAAATGTATACGGGGGTACGTTTTCACAATGAGCCTGTGTTGAAAATGTTGGAACATTTGATTTGAAACACATATCTAAGATGCAGACTATGAAACACCAACTTGTTTCATCAAAGCAAGAAAAAAAGTGTGTTTGTTTACACAATATATATGTGATAATGAATTCAAGCAGCACCTTGCCAAAAGTGTTGACATATGGATATCAAGCCAAACAGCAAATTATATCAAAGAGATATCAAACAGGCATTAGTGTGAAGCCCAAATAGTCACAATAAGGCATCATCATCAGAAAAAACACATGCTCGGCTGCAAAAGCAAAAGTCTCCGAGGCTTTTGAATTGCCTTTTGATGATGACTTTACATGCCCTTTGCAATCAGCAGAGGAAGGCATTTCTGTTGATTTGGATCCAAATGATGAAGAAATGACCCAGTGTGCTGGCAGCCCATGATTACACAAGGGCCTCGCTTTTGAGTGCAATTACAGCAACCATCAAACATTGAAGAAAAGGAAAAGATGAGCTGAGAAACATACGGGAGATGAAGAAAAAACTGAAAAAAGGAGGGTGTAAGAAGACAAAAGCACAACAGGAAGAGATGTGAAGAAATTGACAAATATTCTTATCAGAGCAATCCCACACAAATATCAACCTTGCCATGAAAAAATTTTCACCAAAGTTTTCACCAAAATAGCGAAACCTTTTCTGTGGTCACTCACTAATCGCAGGAGTTACGTTCTAAAAATAGCCTGCAATAGGTGAAATCCGCAAAGTAGTCAGCTTTATTTTTTACAATTATTATATAGTTTAAGACTGTAAAACCACTACACACTTTATACACTATTCTCAGACAGGCATTAAAAGCTCGTACACACCGGGACGCTTTTCGCTCACGTTTATCGTCAGCGTTTTTTAAGACATTTTTCTGCATTCAAACCCAGGTGATTTTCATCTGCATTAGATGGCGCAAATCCTATTTGCTACTCTCCACTCCTACTCAGATTATTGTAGTTGTGTTTATCAGACAGCTCTCAGGTGTTCAGACACCTACGAAAAAAGCAGGTCCACATTCATCTTGCCTCGCAGCATCATCTTCTTCATTGAATGAAAGTGAAATCGAAATCACCTCCACTGTTTTGCGCTTGAGGGCCTCCAAGTGGTGTTTACTGTTACTTTAGCAGCTCCAGGAATGTGAACAAAAGTGCCAATTTGATTGGTGGAGAACTTTTTGATGTGGCGCGTCAAAACGAAAAAACGAGCATGAGGTGTTTCTTTAAAAATGACGCTTTTACGGCTGCCGTTTTGCACGTTGGTGTGCACGATCACATTAGTGCCATTTGTTTAGTCACGAGGCGTTAAACGTCGACGAAAAACATTTTCACACTTTTCTCTCTCATTTAAACACTCGCTTAACTTCTACCCTAACTTTTTGTGCAATGGTTAGCATCTTCCTCTGCCCTTTGGGTGCTACTGCATGTGCCTTTGAGGGTGCAGAACGTTTTGTCGACATTGTGGAGTTTGTTGGGTAGAAAACTTGCACACATACAGTTCAGCACTTCAGTCACACTGCTAGCGATTGAAGATTTATGTAAATTTGGCAAATGAACACGGCACGGAGGAGATTGATTGACAATGGTCTACAGCCAATCAGGACGCAGAACACAATGCGCTTTAAAAAAAAAAAGCATGTCAAATTGCACTAAAAAAATCCACGAAACTGCGAGGCCGCGAAAGGTGAACTGTTATGGCGAGGGACCACTGCAGTGTAAAAATACTCAAAAATGTCTCTATCAATGTTTTAAAATGATTATACTTGATTTACCAAAGTCACACAAGTGCCAATTTCACATCTGTCACATGCATAATGGAGAGATGTCACATCAATAACCAAGCTTTTCCTTTATAAATGCAAAATAAAATAAAATCAATCATTTTTGTTCTATAGAGAGCCAACTCTCATCCATTTGATTAGCATTGCTTCTTTTGGGTTGTGCAGTTTAACTCACAGAATTTATACAATTTATATGGCATGTTTATGTTCCTCAGTTAAACTATCAAAAATGTTTACAGATCAATATTTTTCTGATCCCATAACTCTGTGGTTAGTAGTTTTGGAAAATATATAACTCTGTGAATTGATGTTTTAAGTTTTTACTGCAAACGTCACATCCATAATGCTGGAATTGCTCATCACATACCTGGTTTCTAAGATCTGCTGCCGCATGGTCTTGACGTACTCAAAGCTGTCGAAACAGCAGATGTCATACACCAGAACGTAGACGTGAGCACTTCGAATGCCTCGACAGCAAACATCTGACCATTCCTGCACACACACACAGTCCACATTATCTAGCGACACAAACAAAGCTCACTTTAAGCCTTTAATTGATTCAAACGAGAACTCTCAAAACAAAATTTGTTAAAACACCATTGTTTTCAGACTATAGCTACATTTCCATCCACCTATTTATATATCCATTGTAGCTCTGGATGGAATTGCCAAGATGTGCATGAATAAAATAAAATAAAGTAAAATAAAATAAAATAAAATAAAATAAAATAAAAAACAAGTGTGGTTGTTTTTGGAAGTGGTTTGGAACAAGTGTTTACTCTATGGTGAGTAAATAATGACAGAATATTCTTTTTTTAGGTGAACTATCCCTTTAAATTTGGTCAAATGCACCAGATAAAAAAATAATAATAATAAAACATGACCTGACTTTATACCTGGGGGCTGGGGGTTGTCTACTACCAATGACATTGCTATCGTTGCCATTCAAATCACCCATCTACCACCTGAGCAGAAATCAACTGCGCAAATGAGTTGTATAACGTGTGTTGCCAGATTGAGGTAAAAAATGCTTCAAGATTTAAATATTTTACCAATTGTGTGAGGTGATGAGCTTCATACAAGATTTGGCAACTTGACAAAGGTGGACAAAAAGTGATTTTTTGTAGCTACTCTTAAAAAAATAACACCTGCTGTTTGTTCAAACTACTTATTTAAAATGAGCTGCAACAACACAATTCTCAAGGTTTTTTTTGGGACAACTTAATTGTTTTATGTTTAATCCACTTACATGTGTAAAACTGATTAAGCTAACTTAATCGATTTGTGTTGGGAGAACAAGAAGGAATTGTGTGGAACCCAGCTTTTTGTCCAGTGTAGATTGGGCTATACAAATTACGGAAGTTTCCTGTGAGAAATAAAAAATGGGAGTGTTGGTGTGAAATACAGGAAATTCTCTGAAAAAAAAACCCAGGAGTGTTGGCAGGTATGCCTAACATTCATTGTAAAAGGGTTAAATATTATTTTAAGACATATTACTGGCAGATATGGAGTGATAACTGATATTTATGTGCATCGTTCAGGTGATTTTTCGTTTAAGTATTAGAACATAATGACGGCCACATGGTGGCGCAGTGGGTAGCACGATCTCCTCACAACAAGAAGGTCGCTTGTTCGAGCCTCGGCTGGGTCAGTTGGCATTTCTGTGTGGAGTTTGCATGTTCTCCCCGTGTTCGCGTGGATTTCCTTTGGGTGCTCCGGTTTCCCACACAAGTCCAAAGACGTGCTATAGGTGAATAGTATGTGTGTGAATGAGTGTGTATGGGTGTTTCCCAGTGATGGGTTGCACCTGGAAGGGCATCCGCTGCGTAAAACATATGCTGGATAAGTTGCCGGTTCATTCTGCTGTGGCGACCCCAGATTAATAAAGGGACTAAGCCGAAAAGAAAATGAATGAATGATTCAAGTGTAGCCGTCAGAGGTATAAAGTATGATAAAAGCATAAAAACAAAAAGAGAAGATGTTTTTATAATGTAAAATATATATACTTTGTTTAAACCTACATCTCATAAAAAATTCTGACTACTATAGCTCGTCATTGGAAAAATACAGAAAGCCCTCCTTTCAACAATGGTTGCAAGAATTGTCTCATTGTTTGGGATTAGAAAAATTTACGTATAGTTAAGAGAAAACCTGAAGTTTTTCAAAATATGGAATCCCTTTGTAAGATTTCTGAAGAAAGTTGATATGAATCCTTTGTATAACTTGTATAACCACAACTTGTATCACCTGCTATTAATTTACCATTGTTTTGATACCTTTATATTGTATGTGTATGTACATGCATTTATTTATTTATATACTTTTAATTGTAATTTTTATTATATATACATTTGTTTTTTTAATGTTTTGTTCTGTTTTGGTTATTACATGTTAAAAGTTGAATTTTTTTTAAAATAAAGACAGTGTTTAAAAAACATTTTGACTATTATTTGATATGTCAGGTTTACAGGTAACTCAAATAAAATGATAGCTCTAACCTTTCATTCATAAAGTTTTCACTGTTGAACATTGATTTTCAAATTACTCATGATCAGATAATTCATTCATTCATTCATTTTCCTTCAGCTTAGTCCCTTTATTCATCAGGAGTCGCCACAGCGAAATAAACCGCCAACTTATCCAGCATATGTTTTACACAGCGGATGCCCAGTACTGGGAAACATCCAACATCCAAACACACTCATTCACACACATACACTACGGCCAATTTAGTTTATTCAATTCACCTATAGCGCATGTCTTTGGACTTGTGGGGAAACCGGAGCACCCGGAGGAAACCCATGCCAACAGGGGGAGAACATGCAAACTCCACACAGAAACGCCAACTGACCCAGCCGGGACTCGAACCAGCGACCTTCTTGCGACAGTGCTAACCACTGAGCCACCGTTTCGCCCCATAATTCATTCAGAGCTGATTCAAATTTGCTAGTTCACATGTTATTTGTTTATGGGGAGAAAATATGGAGGGGACAAAAGAGCAAAAAAGGAATAGAGAAACAGGTAAAATAATGTGCGCCCTATTCTTATTCTGCTCATCTATTTCTGTATATCGGCCGTGTGAAGACAAATAGAGGTCACTCTGATGGCACATTTAGCGATTTACAAGCAAATGGTATGTTTTAGAAAGAGCTTTTTCAGAAAACATCTGTTACAGTTGTTACAACCATCAGGATTTGTGGAGAAATGCAAGCTTTTAACCATGGATGCAAGAAAAATATCTAAAATTGCCACACTAATGATAGTTTAAACCAGACGCTAGCTCTCCGACTGGAAAGTCCAGTGGAGAATAAAATTATAAATGTAAAGTTATGAAAGAATCCTCTTTTCCCATTGTCACTAATTAAAGCACGGATCATTATGACACCGCTGAGAAAAAAAAGTGTGAGGAGACAAAAGGGCTCGCAGCTCAAGTGGCTCTTTTATCCTTTCAAGCTGTCTGAAATCACAAGTGTTACGGAGGAAGCATGTGCTCTCGGGCTACTGGCTCATTATAAACCGTTCTGCAAGAACTAAAACACTCACTGTGCATAAAATCAGAGAGACCGTATCAAAACATTCGGATTAACTGACCCTTCACAAAGATTCACCATCCTCTGTTGCTAGGTCTGAAGATCTTACAGCACTTTTGGTAGGTTTTGTGCATTTTTTTTAATAAAATTGAATTTTAGGAAAAGTGCTATGAATGTTATATACAATTAGTTGCAACATGGTTATATACAAAAATTAAATAATGAGTTTACATTCTTAAAGGTGCTATAGAATTAAAATCTGTATATACCTAGACAAAGCTAAATAATAAAAGTTTAGTACATGGAAATGACAAACACCATTGTTTCCCCGTTTTCATGTAAATCCCAGTGAAAAACAGGCCACATGTGATAATTCATATGCACGCCCCAAACGGCATTTGATTGGCCACAATGTTTCCTAGTAAGATTACAACAACGATTTTCTTTCTCTTATTTCTAAGTTTATCAAACCTTGCATTAAGCATACTATGTGGGACTCTTATTTTGAAAATAGGAGAGGCAGAAAGAGTAAAGGTGCAGTTTTCAGGCAGCCATGCGTCTCATCTGTTCACAGCACATCAGGTTCTAGGCTCTATGCATGGGCAAGGTTGAACGTCTGTCTTGCCAAACGTCTGTCTTGCCCACCCAATCAAAAAGACAGCAGTATACAAATACTTTTATTTCATTTTCTTTTGTACAATTTGTGATTTGATAAAAGCAGTCCAAGGCGGGCTCTGTGTTGAAAAAAAAAAAAAAAAGAAACTGTTATGATGAAGTGTGTGTGCCAGTGTCCAGATTGACATCAGCTGTATCAGGCAATCAGAGTCTAAATAGGCGCAAAGCATGATGGGATGTTTAGTCCAGGTGTTTTGCTGGTGAAGTGTACATATAGCTGGAGTACCCTCTAGTGAGTCTGGTGAGTACAGCTAATACTCATGACAGAAACTTTCAGTAATTTTTTCTTAGGACAGTTAACCAAAAATTGTTCTTCTTTTACTCACCCTCAAATTGTTCCACACCACAAGTTGTTGAACACAAAAGAAGATACGAGCTCAAATCAGAAAAAGTTGGGACAATAAGGAAAACGCAAATATAAAAAAGAAAGTAGTGATTTCTAAATTTACTTCGACTTGTATTTCATTGCAGACAATACAACAAACAACGTTTCATGTGTTTTGTTTTTTCAAAATAAACAAGTATTCCAATTTTGGTTTGTGGAACACATTAAAAAAAAAAAAGTTGGAACAGTAAAGCATTTACCACTTTGTAATGTTGCCATTCCTCTTCACAACACTTGAACCCCTTCCAGCTGCAACCCATCACTGGGAAACACCCATACACTCCCATTCACACACACACACACACACACACACACACACACACACACACACACACACACACACACACACACACACACACACTACGGACAATTTAGCTTACCCAATTCACCTGTACCGCATGTCTTTGGACCTGTGGGGGAAATCGGAGCACCCAGAGGAAACCCATGCCAACAACATGCAAACTCCACACAGAAATGCCAACTGACCCAGCCGAGGCTCAAACCAGCGACCTTCTTGCTGTGAGGTGACAGTGCTAACCACTGAGCCACCGTGCCACCCTAATATATAATAATATTAATATATCGAATTATTGAATCCTTCCCACTACTGTTATCTGAATCAATAGCTATGCTGTAAATAAATACAAACCCCTGTGACTCCACACACTCACTTCAGCACATACTGGACTAATTACAAACACTGAAACGGACTCAGGGGTCAACAGAACATTGCATTTAATTTATATCACTGATATTAAGATTCATTATAGAAACAACAGATTTGCCAACATTAGCAAAATATGAATGTGAAATCATTTGAAGCATTATCTGCCTCTAGCTTTTATGCCTAGAAGAAATTTTTTACATCTCAGGAGACCTCTGTTCTGCCTCAAGTACAATATGAAACAGACATAATTATACATTTTATCTCTTCACCTAAAATTCATTAAAGCACAGAAAAGACAGATGAAAAAAAGGGTCTTTTCACGAATCAAAACTGTGAATGTGTTTGATATGTGAATATATATTTTGCATCTGTATTCTTACATAAGAATGTGTTCTAATTTATTTATTTATTCATTCATTCATTCATTTTCTTTTCGGCTTAGTCCCTTTATTAATCTGGGGTCGCCACAGCGGAATGAACCGCCATTTATTTATTTATTATATCTTTATTTATTCATTCATTCATTTTCTTTTCGGCTTAGTCCCTTTATTAATCTGGGGTCGCCACAGCGGAATGAATCGCCAACTTATATGCCAACGCATATGTTTTATGCAGCGGATGCCCTTTCAGCTGCAACCCATCACAGGGAAACATCCATACACACTCATTTACACACATACACTATGGACAATTTTAGCTTACCCAATTCACCTGTACCGCATGTTTTTGGACTTGTGGGGGAAACCGGAGCACCCGGAAGAAACCCACGCGAACACGGGGAGAACATTATCTTTATTTAAATTAAATAAATTAAATAAATAAATGAAACTTTATTTTATGCATTTTTAGCTATAGTTCCATAGCAAATAATATTGTCAGGCACATTTAGAAAAAAAAATCATCATTTGATGACATTAAATGATTCTTTTTAATGATTACAGTTCGGCCTTAAAATACTAATTAATTCTATCAATTTGTTTTTAATAATTTAAAATGTAGTATTGCTTATTTTAAGTATTATAAAAAGTACAGATCAGAATATGCATGTTTGTGTATTTTATTTTATTACAAAAACATTTAATTTTAATCTATTTTTTTTTATATTCTGAAAACATTTTCATCCATATTTTTGACATTTAATTTAGCTTATTTTCAGTATTATAATACTTACAGCTCAAAATATGCATGTTTGTGTATTTTATTTTATTACAAAAATCTATTTTTATCAACTTTTTATGTAGCTGAAAATATTTTACATCCATATTTTTGACATTTTATTTATTTTGCAAACATTTAATTTACCTGCATATAATATGCTTTCTGCCTATAGAAAATCATTTTGAAAATGTAATTTGATGAAGACACATAAATGGGATGTCTTG
>CAIGQV010018170.1:9762327-9789991 GCA_903798115.1 Danio jaintianensis
ACACACACACACACACATATATATATATATATTTATTTATTTATTTTTCCCTCAAGGCACATAACAGATTTTTTTTATCCAAGCAAGTAACAGATTTTTTTTTTTACATTACAGTACAGATAATCTGGCCTTAGAAGAATCTGATGTGAAATTTTTTTACACTGTAAGAAATGATTTGTCCCATATCCTACAGTCAACGAAAAACAGACTTCTACAACTCTAGAGACACAGAGTCATTTTCTCACTGTCGAGAAGATCTCATTAGTGCTTTCCTATGCCAATGGCTGGGTTCATTTTGGCACCTCACATGGGCTTTTTCTATCCACCTTTTTATGGGGACCTTTTTATATACGTTTCTGCACTTCCAGATTGTTGAACTTAACGCAATAAAGTAGTAAAAAATGAAATATGTAAAATTGCAATGTTCTTTATTTAAATTTGCATTCTATATGACATATCTGCAAAGTAAAATTCAATTTATGTATTGCATTTTGAATTTAATTATGTCAACTTATATACCTGAAAGATTTTCTGGAATAACGATCCATTTAAATAACTACAGTTGAAGTCAGAATTATTCGCCCTCCTGTGATTTTTTTCCTTTCTTTTTCAAATATTTCCCAAATTATGCTTAACAGAGCAAGGAATTTTTCACAGTATTCCCTATAATAGTTTTTCTCCTGCAGAAAGTCTTATTTGTTTTATTTCGGCTAGATTAAAAAGCAGTTTACATTTTTTTTAAACCAATTTAAGGTCAATATTATCAGCCCCCTTAAGCAATACTTTTTTCCAGATTGTCTACAGAACAAATCATCATTACACAATGATTTGCCTAATTACCCTTATTTGCCTAATTAATCTAATTGAGCCTTTAAATGTCACTTTAAGCAGAATACTAGTATCTTGAAAAATATCTAGTAAAATATTGTGTACTGTCATCATGGCAAAGATAAAAGAAATCAGTTATTAGAAATGAGTTATTAAAACTATTATGTTTAGAAACGTGTTAAAAAAAATCTTCTTTCCGTTAAACAGAAATTGGGGACAAAAACATACAGGGGGGTTAATAATTCAGGAGGGCTAATAGTTCTGACTTCAACTGTATATTGTGAAATACGTATATTGTTACCCAACTCATGCCGTGAAAATAGGATTTTGCCATACTGCCCACCCGTAATTGGACTGTGGTCAGTGTGGTGATTTGTTGGTCACTGTACCTGCAGAGTGCTGCCAGGAAAGCTGCTGATGGCTGGATAATCTGTGATCTGAAGGTCATGCACATGACCATTGAGCACTGCGGCAGAGAGATGCACCCGCCGGGTCTTACTGGACAAGGCCACCTCACTGTAGTCATCGTGAAGAAAGCGCTGCACAATGGCCGTCTTGCCCACCCCTGAAGCTCCCAACACGGCGATCCGGAACGGAGGGGGCATCGCCCGGTTCCCGCCGCGCCCCCGGTGGGCCGTGCCACCCCCCCTGCTCTCGCAAACAGCTGGCCAGTGCATTCAGAGTGGCACACGGGCAGCACATAGTCCTGACTGAAGCACAGGCAGCGGTGTTGGCCACAGCACAGTCCCATTCACAGACCAGCAGCCTCTGAGATAGACAGACAAATGACAACAACAATCAAGAGTCCAGCTGTGGATATGGTCACATCTGTACTAGGGCTGCATGATACTGGAAAAAGCTTATATTGTGATATTTTATTTTTTCTGCAATAAATATTGCGATATGAATACAGTTTCACAAGATAGTGGAATAGCACTATTTGACGGTTTTCTGGAGAGTCTAACAGTATTCAGGTACAGAAATTGAATAATCACAATGCAAAACATGCTTTTCTTATTTTGCTTTGTTTCATTTCTAGTCCAAATATCAAAAAATTCTTAGATCAAGTAAAAATACTGTTTTGTTTTCAACTACAGAAGCCAAAAAAAAAAATTTCCTTAAAACAAGCAAAATTATCTGCCAACGGAGTAAAATAATCTTGTTTTCGCTTTGAAATGTACATATATTTCTAAAAGTGATAAATACAAAAATTCTAAGTGAGAAAAATATTTTATTTTATTTGTATAAATTGTATCAATTCCGTAAAAATACAATATTAAATACAATAAAAAAATACAATTCTGTAGCTCCTGGTAAACTATAATTCAGACTCAACATTGCATGTCTTGTGATGTGACTATTGCAGATTGCGATATCGATGCTGAAAAGATATATTGTGCAGCCCTAATCTGTACCAAAACAGCTCATTGCAAATGTTTTGTGGATCACTGTAGATGTTAACTATGACATGAGTTGGTTAAATTGAACATTTCAAAACGGAACAATTCAGAATGCAAATACTAAAACGTTTCAATATCATTATTTTACTAATAGGAAAGTGTTAGAAGAGTAATAATAAAATAAATGAAATAAAATAAACCTGTCATGAAGGCATGCAGTGTTCATTAGTTGGTTAATTGCACATTTCAAAAAGGATCAATTCAGAATGCAAAATAACAAAATATTTAATTTGGAAATGATCAATAATTAATTATTTCATTAATTGAAAGTTAAGAAAGAGATAAAATACTTAAACGGTTCAATAGCATTCATTCATTCATTCATTTTCTTTTCGGCTTAGTCCCTTTATTAATCTGGGGTCGCCACAGCGGAATGAACCGCCCCTTCCAGCTGCAGCCCATCACTGAGAAACATCCATGCACACTCATTCACACATACACTACGGGGAGAACATGCAAACTCCACACAGAAATGCCTACTGACCCAGCCGAGGCTCGAACCAGTGACCTTATTGCTGTGAGGCGATTGTGCTACCCACTGCACCACCGTGCTCGGTTCTCGGTTTAAAACTGGGGCGTCACGGTGGCGCAGTGGGTAGAACAATTGCCTCACAGCAAGAAGGTCGCTGGTTCGAGCCTCGGCTGGGTCAATTGGCATTTCTGTGTGGAGTTTGCATGTTCTTCCCGTGTTCGTGTGGGTTTCCTCCGGGTGCTCCGGTTTCCCCCACAAGTCTAAAGACATGTGCTATAGGTGAATTGGGTAAGCTAAATTGTCCGTAGTGTATGTGTGTGAATGAGTGTGTATGGATGTTTCCCAGTGATGGGTTGCAGCTGGAAGGGCATCCGCTGCATAAAAACATATGCTGGATAAGTTGGCGGTTCATTCCCCAGATTAATAAAGGTACTAAGCCGAAAAGAAAATGAATGAATGAATAAATAAAACTGGCACATAATTAAATTCCACCTGTTGGATATAACAGCTAGGCATTGTGATAAAAGTAGTTTGTATATAAAAGTAGTTAATAGCAAATTTTTATAGTTTTTGGTTTTAGGGCAACTTTAGTGAAAAGTTTTGATACACTTCAAACATAAACTGCTGATCATAAAGTAAATTTCAAAACAACAGTAGCTGAAGAAAATGATTCAAATAGAAAAATTAGATAAGAATGAGATAAAAGACAATATAGGTGATGTAAAATAAGACAATATTAATAAAATAAAATATTGACATTAAAAAAAGCTAAGCGCCTATAACTTTTTATTTAAAAAATAGTTGATTGTGCATGTTTTGTTGGATTATAATAGTCCCGGTACCTATGAAACTACTTCAAAACTGCTGTAGGCAACAAATAAATAGCATAAACCTGATAATAAACAAGAAAAAATTAACTAAACAACAGAAAAATAAAGCTCTCCAGATCTGGCACACGGTTTATATAAAATATTTCACAATATGTCTATACACTATTTTTATAGTAATCTGTGTATTATGTGTTTATATCAAAAACTAAACATAAACATTAACAAACATACTAAACATAACAGCTCATTTCATTTGAACAGATATTACAATGGACGTGGTAATTATGAAGCAGTAATTGTATTTCAAAACAAGAGCAGCTGAGCACTGTACAATTTAAAAAGTAAGGCCAAGATAAAATACCAATAAAAAATATAACGCATTATATAAGAAAAACTAAAATAATAATGACACAAATCATAAAAGCAACACTCAAATAAAAACAAATCAGTAGTAATCGGAGCATCTGTTGTGTTTAAGTCTGTGGATTTCTCGATATATCACAATGTACTCATAACATAAGACACTTAAATTAGGTTAAAATGATTTAAATAGAGCAAAGTTATTAATAGAAATGGCCACACACACACACACACACGCACATACACACAGACAGCAGCAGCACCTCCATGTGTGTGAGATAGTCTTACTGCAGGGGGCATAACGCTAACTCACTTAGTTTACTATAAATCCTCTCGCTTTTCAGTCTATAAAGTGATTTATACAGCAATAACAACATGCTTATGTAATAAATTCTCTGCATCCTACAGAATACACACGCGCGCGTCGTGATTATTTAGTTATATTTAAGCGCTTAATATCTCTGTAAATGCCCCACCCGTAGTATATCTATAGCCAAAACGCCTGACAGTTTATCGTTAATTTGTAGCTGTTTATATCAGAAGCGCGCGACTGTGGCTGAAGCGTATCGCGCGCGCACGGCGGCATTGACTTACCTTATGCGCAGGTGAGAAGTTGCATTCTTCGGGCTGCTGAACACCTGCGCGATCTTTCCCGTCGAGTTCTCACTCTCTGCTCGCATTCAGGTGCAGAAGTAACCCTCAAACTGTCCTGGAGAAATGTCCTGCTCTCTTTCGCGTCATGCAGAGCTCGGCGCGCGCATGTTCGGCTGTGTTAACAGACAGATAAATGAACGCGTGCGCGTGACATCGGAGTGCCCGGACCGCGCCGAACCTTCGCGCCTCACCAGGTCAGCGTCACAGGTTAATTGTCTCCCCGTCAAAACAAAAATGAATAAAAGACATGAACGCGAATGCACCGCTGTGTCTATGGCAAGCCTTTTTAACATTTAGGCTATAATTATCAAAATTATTTTATATTTCAAAAGTAGGCTCTATTTAAAACCCTTTAAAGGAAAACACATTAACAAAACATTGGAGGAAAAATCTTAAATTAATGTACAGTAACTAAGGAACGTACACGTATATCTGTAAATATCTTTGTATATCATAATTAGCGCACAGATGTATATAAGATACATTTCTCCATTACTATTTAGGAATGTAGCTGATTCTTATATATTTTTAATTATAATGGACACTTTAAATCTCTTTTCAGATACGTTAGACAACTCAGCATTTTTAATATATATTATATATATATACTATATAAGTTCCAACCTATTTTATTCATTTACTATTTCCTTTTTTTAGTCACTTTAATTTAAGCTTTTTGTTATTATTGTAGTATACAATCAAATATGTTTGGGTCATAAAGTTGTTGGGGCTGAGAGAGCATAATGATGCAATCAGTAATGAATATGTTGATTATGTAAATACACTGATTCGCATGGAATGTGTTAATGGTTCGTTTTGTTTACATTCATCACTAGCAGTAGCCACTGAACAAATAATATACTCATCACTATTATCAATGGAAGAATATAGGTTTTGGTTAAAGTAATGAAATATAGCTATCAGCTATGCCTTAACACATGCTTTTTATGACAGTGATGGCAGCATTTTATAACCGAAATGAGATCTGGACAATATCAGAATCTAAGCATTGTAAACTAATTGTCACATCATATAATACACTCGTGTTAATAATGAGGAGATTCCTCTATACTTCAACAAAAAGATGGAGAAACGAGTTATGAGTCCATGCAAAAACTCTCGCTTTCTCCTTAAAATAGTGACTGTCATTGAAAATGTGACAATATCGTTCTGTTTAGGGCTTCACAATTTGGTCAGTAATATTGTCCTTATATATTACATGAATATTAATTATTGTCATCAGTTTTATTGATAATTAAAAGTACATAACAAAGATTTCCCCCCAAAATATTGGATATTTATATATATGATATATTTAGGCTACGTGTCAAACGTAAAATACTGCACATGACCTGTTAGCACGCAGGGGACTTTTATTATAAATTGTTAGAAGAGTTTAAAGTTTTATTGAATAATTATTATATAATTCAAAGTTTTTCATGAGGTAAATATTTGCTTTAAATCGAGTTTTACAAAGCAAACTCGGCTAATGACAATTAATAACATTGTTAATTTACTTAATGGCGTCATGGTGGTGCAGTGGGTAGCACGATCGCCTCACAGCAAGAGGGTCGCTGGTTCAAGCCTCGGCTGGGTCAGTTGGCATTTCTGTGTGGAGTTTGCATGTTCGCGTGGGTTTCCCCCGGGTGCTCCGGTTTCCCCCATAAGTCCAAAGACATGCGGTATAGGTGAATTGGGTAAGCTAAATTGTCCGTAGTGTATGTGTGTGAATGAGTGTGTATGGATGTTTCCTAATGATGGGTTGCAGCTGGAAGGGCATCCGCTGTGTAAAACATATGCTGGATAAGTTGGCGGTTCATTCCGCTGTGGCGACCCCAGATTAATAAAGGGACTAAGCCGAAAAGAAAATGAATGAATTTACTTAATTCCATGAAATATACTACTTAGAAGTTTACTTGTCTTTTATTTTTTTATTCAGACAAAAGTTCATGATGGTAAAAAAAACGATAAATAAAACCGCAGCACACATCCGTACGTGTTTAGATTACATTAAATGAAATACAAATACATACCGGTTATACCCTACTAATAAGCTTTAATAATGACTAAATGGTAAACCGGCGTGCCATATAGTTGTCAACAGCATATCGGTCTCCTTGCGTAAACAAGGAGCTCGCGTCACGAGCGGTAAATACCAGAGTAAATTCCAGCACTCTGAAGAAGAGCATGCGTTAAGAAAGCTCGTCACTGACATCCTGAACGTGGACATATCCAGTTATACCTTCTTCAACCCGATGACCGCTCACAGAAATGAGCTTCTTCAGTTTATTTGCGTGACTCTGTGGTAATCGCCCATTGTCATCACTATCTGAAAAATGAATTCACGCTGTATCAACCGACGGTCTCTTAGCAACCTCGTCTTTTCTTCTGTTGCTAAGTAACCACGTGGTTCTTACCTGTTCGCTTCACGTCACCCGTACAGCCAGCGACTGTGTATCCAGGTGAGACAGATCCGCGCTGCTTGTGGTTCATAATTAATCCCATTTGTTCAGTTAATCACATCCATCTTCTTCCATTTCCCCCTTTCAGACTGAATAGCATTTTAAATGCCACAAGGGAGAAAGCAGTTAATTGTTAAAAAGGTTTCTCTTGCATTTGGTTAGTCACTGAAAAGGTTTATAACTACATTCAGTTACGTTTAAACAAAAGCAGAACTGCACAAACGTTTGATTGAAGGCCTTTAGATTACACTTATTTCACCAAAATAAAACATGATCATGCATTTATTTTTAATTATTTAATTAGGACAGTAAGGTCTGACTTTGCTTAGACAAAAGTCTTGTCACTTAACAGAAATAATGTACAGTATAGAATATAAAGTCATGGTGCAGTGGAAAAAGAATGAATATTGTGTATGACTCCCATGAGCTTGAACTGCATCCATACATAATGTTCATGTCTGGTGACTGGGCTGTCCAATCCTGGAGCACCTTGACCTTCTTTGCTTTCAGAAACTTTGACGTGGAGGCTGAAGTATGAGGAGCGCTATCCTGCTGAAGAATTTGCCCTCTCCTGTGGTTTGTAATGTAATGGGCAGCACAAATGTCTTGATACCTCAGGCTGTTGATGTTGCCATCCACTCTGCAGATCTCTCGCACGCCCCGATACTGAATGTAACCCCAAACCATGTTTTTTTTCTTCACCAAACTTGACTGATTCCTGTGAGAATCTTAAGTCCATACAGGTTCCAATAGATCTTCTGCAGTATTTGTGATGATTGGGATCAACAGATGATTCATCTGAAAAATCTACCTTCTGCCACTTTTTCAGATGATCAACTAGAAGTCAAGTTATTATTTGTTGCTCTTACAACTGGGATCGACGGCAAGACTTCTGTCAGGCAGTGTAGTAGTAGTAGTGCCGCCACCACCACCACAGTCTGCCATGGTATTGTTGCTTACATTTTTGTTCATTGTTAAAAAAAACATTTTAATGGGCTCTCCTTGCATGACTTTAAGGCAGTGTTTCCCAACCCTGTTCCTGAAGGCACACCAACAGTAAACATTTTCAACCTCTTCCTAATCAAACACGCCTGAATCAACTCAGAACATCAGAAGAGACTCCACAACCTGAAATGAATGGGTCAGATAAGGGAGACATCCAAAATATGTACTGTTGGTGTGCCTCCAGGAACAGGGTTGGGAAACACTGCTTTAAGGTATACAACAACTTTAGTTAAATGTAAACAAGGGCAGAACTTCCCAAGTTTGAAGAGAGATCACCCTAAAATTTAATTTCCAAAAATAAAAGATGAATATTAAAAGGGACAGTTCACCCAAAAATAAACATTCTCCCATTTACGCACCCTTCAATTGTTCCAAACCTGCTTGACTTTATCCGTTAAACACAAAAAACAAACAAATTCTGAATGAAAGCTGAGTTCAACAGAAGAAAGAAACCCATACAGGTTTGGAACAGATGAAGTGAAAGTGAAAGTTTGAGAAGGGTATAAACGGAGGTCGGAGTCAATTCCAAATGGGCTGGTCAGCTCTAAATGGGTGGGACATGAGCTCCAAGCGGGCTGTACAAACCTCCTGGGGTTTTCATTTCTTTAATGTCTTGTACATGACACGGAGTCTAACCTATTTTGTTTTATGAATGTCTACATCAGTGTTTCCCAACCCTGTTCCTGGTGGCACACCAACAGTACACCTTTTGGATGTCTCCTTTATCTGACCCATTCATTTCAGGTTTTGGAGTCTCTTCTAATGTTCTGGTGAGTTGATTCAGGTGTGTTTGATTAGGAAGAGGTTGAAAGTGTACTATTGGTGTGCCTTCAGGAATAGGGTAGGGAAACATTGTCTACACTAACCCAACCTCACAGTAACCTGTTGTGCTTTATCAATGTCTTCTACACCAACCCTAAACCTTGCCTACTTGTGGTATAAGTCCCTCAATTGGAGAGTTGAAAAAGTTCAAAAGTGCCTATAAATATATGAAAAATGCACATAACTATTAGTGAACGAGATGCAATAGCTCTTGAATAATTTTTTTGTGTCTTGTTTGTTAAATGCTCTACATTTGTCTTATTTGAAATGAAGTCTTCCTGCTGTCTCATGTTAGTTTTGCTCTTCAGTGAGTTGAGAATCACTTGGATTGGATGGATGGGTTGCTAGATGTGTACAAACTCTACAACCAACAGTTGAAAAAAAAAAAAAAAAAGCACAGTTATAGGAGAAATGATGCACAACACCCGAAGACTCCAGTATGACCCATAAGTACACAAGTAAGTAGAGCGTATACCATTAGAAATTGCTCAAATGGATCTCAAAAATGCACCTCGAATGCTCCCATAAATCTCCTCGGAGTGCATGAGGTGTAAGAGCTGTTCAGTATTCAGTACAGCACTATGGCAGACCTGAGTGATTACGATACGCCTGCGTCATGTCCAGCTCAGAGCGAACACATCATACTATCACAGGCTTGCTTCAACACATTTAAATCAATGGTGTCGATGTAGTAAAACCCACTATAAACAACACTTGTGTTAGACAGACCAGGGTCGGCAATTGAAGGGATAGTTCACCCAAAAATAAACCTTTACACACAATTACTCTCCCTCGAGTGGTTCCAAATGTTTATGAGTGTTGTTTTTTCTGTTGAACACAAAAAGAAGATATTTTGAAGAATGTCAGAAACTTTCATAGTAGGGAAAATTACATCATGGAGGTCAATGGTTACAACATAATTCAAAATATCTTCTTTTGTGATCAACAGAAGAAAGATTTAAACAGGTTTGAAACAAGTGAGCAAAAATGCTGACAATTAACATTTTGGGGTGAACTATCCCTTTAACAATTCTATTACATGCAGAATTTTTTGTGGTAAATATTATTTATTCATTCATTCATTTTCTTTTCGGCTAAGTCCCTTTATTAATCTGGGGTCGCCACAGCGGAATGAACCGCCAACTTATCCAGCATATGTTTTACGCAGCGGATGCCCTTCCAGCTGCAACCAATCACTGGGAAACATCCATACACACTCATACACTACCAACAATTTATCTTACCCAATTTTCCTATAGCGCATGTCTTTGGGCTTGTGGGGGAAACCGGAGCACCTGGAGGAAACCCACGCCAACACGGGGAGAACATGCAAACTCTACACAGAAATGCCAACTGACTTAGTTATATTTGTGTTTTCAGTTCAAAAAACTGTTGTAACATTCATAAACTGTCATCAATAAAAACAAATGGTTACACGTTATATAATGTGTCTTTGTTACAGTGTACAGTAAATTACAGTACATTTAACTACTGTGCAATGTTAATCAATTACAAGTACTTACTATATGGTTAGGTGAATGTAATTATGCATAATTAATTGTAATTACTATAGTAAGTACATTGAATTTGTGTAACAAAGACACTTTAAAATAAAGCGTTACCTAAAAAAACAAGCTCAATGTAAATAAAAATGATACTTTAAAAGAGTAGAGTCACACTATTGTGACTAAAATAATAATTATTATTTCATTATTGATTTACATTAATAAAAAGAAGACTTATAAAACATTTAACTCCGGTTATGATCGCTAAAGCTGTGAAATGAATCCTTTACTTATCTGTACTTTATTTATGAACAGAGTTTGTGAACTTTCAGAATTCAGTCAGTGAAAGTGAGGAATTAACAAATCTCTGACTGAACTGATCGGATTCATTTAGATTTTTCACTTTAAACACGACAGCAATAATAGTGGACTTTAATTGAATTAATAGCTCAAATCCTGAATTTGTTAGACATTTATATTCATTTTCTTTGCCACAAGCGAACACAAGCCACAAGTTTGGATTTTGTAATAGTCTTGTTGGTGCCAATGGCATAGTGGAAAGTGCATCGACACATGCACTCCGGTGCTCACGGTGACCCGAGTTCGATTCCCGCCTGGAGGTCCTATGCCAATCCTTCCCCTCTCTCTGCTCCCCACACTTTCCTGTAATTCTCTCTACTGAAAACCCCGAAAAAATTATAATAATAAAAAAAACTCTTCATATTTTTTGTAGAGACCATAATACAGTACCATGAGGATGAAAACCCATTTTATATACATATACACAATTTTATCATTAATAAAAATAACCCATAATAATGATTTAAACACCAATAATGACTAATCTTATACTCTAAAAAATGCTGGGTTGTATTACGTATAACGCCCCATTGTATTACGTATAACGCCCCATTAAAAAAACATTGGGTTGTATTAACCCAACGTTTGGTCAAATATGGACAAACCCAACATTGGGTTAATTTTTTTTAAATTACATTAAAATTACATTTTTAACTGTTGGATTTGTCCATATTTGACCCAACATTGGGTTATTAAATCCCAGTGTTTTTTTAATGGGGTGTTCACACCAGACGCAGCTTGTGCGAATAAATCGTGCTATTCGCGTGTAAATAGACACGTGAACATTTTGAGTTTACTCGCTTCATTCCAGCATCAAATACACTTCATTCGTGTGTGAAATTCACTTCACAATAGATGCAGATTCACGACATGTTGGCTTCTGTCTGCCCGGTGACTCTAGTTCAGACTAAGCTGAGCCCAGTTTGATGAGCTGTTGTCCGGTGTTGGCAGGAGGATTTCCCCTCAGGACACAAACAAGACGTGTTACATCATAATCACCCCCATACTAGAGCAAGCTCCTGATTGGTTAACGCGGCGCTAAAGTTCCAATTTTCCAACTCGAGCGAATCGCGCATCAAACGCTCAATTCACGCCGCTTCATTCGCGCAAATAGGGCCGCAGGATGTCTATTCGCGTCTTTTCATTGACTTAACATGTAAATTACTCGTGCTTGATGCTTCATCTAAGTCTGGTGTGAACGCACCATTAAAGTTTAACAAATGAGCATATGAGTATGATTTCTAAATCTATAAAGACAAATATAATCCTACAGTTTATTAAAAGATTTTGTGAAATTTGCATGAATTACAGAACAACAAACATAATTTTGGGGAGGCCAACACTGCTGACTTTATTTGGAATTATAACGATCCATTAAAATAAATCTGGAAAAAAACGATCAGACTTTTTTTGTTGCATTTCAATACTAGGATGATCTGACTGACAATAGAAATGTTTTTCATTAAAACTCACATTTTGCACATATAAAGGTTACCGTATTAATACTCCACCTTATTACACAAGGGTTCTACTGGCAGATGTTTATTAGACGCTGCTCACATGCAGGTTCACACAGGCACATTATCAACAAAAAATATTCACATTTAAATCACCAGCACCACCTGAAAGACGGATTCAACGGATATTATTGATGTCTTTTTAGCATATATTGCATCCCTACATTAGTGTATTAGTTTTAAACCAAAAGCTGAGCGATGCTTTATATATTAATGTTGAACGCATACACCAAAGGGACCAAAAATTAATGCACAAATCTCACTTTCACAAGCACGATATATCACAAATCAATCTGGGAATGAATATCTGATGACCCACTTACACAAGATCGATCGATAGAAAATAGGTTTTCTGCTTCACGTTAGGTTGATTTATAGCAACTGAAACAATTGAAGGCGTTGATGGAGTGTTGACATGTTGGTGAACAATTTACACGAAACATTAAAAAAGGAATGTGACGTTTTTTATGTTGGTCAAAAAGCATGCGAGGCTACTATCAGATAGCTAGCATGTACTATTATGCATTTTAATTTTGGCTAACATTAGGATATAGTGGTTTTGAAATGAAAATACACCCACATCACGTTTCTAAATATTCAGCACACACCTTTTTTCCCCTGTTCGTACATGATAATGACAGGGCATGTGAAGGTGAACGCATTCAAACAATTGAAAAGAACGATATAAATCACATGGGAGCGGTGTTGCCAAATCCCCACTTTTTTTAACCACATCGAGACATTTGGCTAGAACAGAACATTGCAGGGCTCATTGAGTAAAACTGGTACCTATGGATGGAAAACAATGGCAGAAAATCATTGAAGAGCAGGATTCTGCGCCCGTGGCGGCGGCTGGGGAAGAAGAGGTGTGTGTAGAGGAAGAAAAAGGACTAGGGAGACGCTCAGTTCTTCAGAGTGGCATCGTACATCTGGTACACGTACTGAGAAACCTCTGGAGCCCTGCATTTCAGAGACAGCTGGAGGAGAAAGATGAGACATTTGTTACTTTTAAGTGTGGAGCGTACTGATAAAAAGAAGAACAAATCAACACTCAAAACAATGATTACATTTTAATTACATGGAGAAACATTTAAAACAAACACTGACTTTTATTTTTTATTTATTATTTCTTTATTACTAATATTAGAAACATTCATTAATTTTCCTTCGGCTTAGTCCCTTATTTATCAGGGGTCGCCAAAGCAGAATGAACCGCCAACTATTCCAGCATGTTTTACACAGCGGATGCCCTTCCAGCCGCAACCCAGTACTGGGAACTACCCATACACTCTCACATTCACACACACACACACACTAGGGCCAATTTTGTTTAACCATTTTACTTATAGCGCATGTCTTTGGACTGTGGGGGAAACCGGAGCACACGGGGAGAACATGCAAACTCCACATAGAAACGCCAACTGGCCAAGCCGGGACTCGAACCAGCGACCTTCTTGCTGTGAGATGACAGTGCTAACCTCTGAGCCACCGTGCCGCCCTAATATTAGAAACTATTTGAAATAATAAAAAATATGACAAGAAATTGTCTAAAAATTCAAAATTTGAGAGCTCTCTCATCCTCCATAGAGAGCAAGGGTCCAGAGATGTTCAAAGTCCAGAAAAGGAACCAAAAACATTGTCAAAACAAGACATTTATCTTTATTTTTTTTCACATATCTCATTTTTTTGCCACAAGTTTAAATTAAAAATAAGTTTGGATTTCGTAATGATTGAAAAGAAGTAGAAACGATAATACAGTAACATTATTTTGAACTTTGTGTTGATCAAGGTATGATTACCAAGTAAAATGTATTGTCCACAAAATAAATATAAAGCAGCACAAAATACGTTTATCGTTGATAAAGAAATTGAGTAGTTTCTCCAAAATCAGAGAGTTCCCTCATCCTCCATAGAGAGCAACGGTCCCGGAATATTTAAAGTCCAGAAAAGAAACCAAAAACATTGTCAAAGCAAGACATTTATCTTCATATTTATTTTTCCACAAGCTCCCACTAAAAATAAGTTTGGATTTTGTAATAATTGAAAAGAAGTAGAAACGATAATACAGTAACATTATTTGTGTTGATCAAAGTATGATTAACAAGTGAAATGTATTGTGCACAATATAAATATAAAGCAGAACAAAATACATTTATCATTGATAAAAAATAGAGTGGTTTCTCCATAGAGAGCAATGGTCCCAAAAAGTCCAGAAAAGAAACCAAAAGCATTGTTAAAACATTCCAAGTGACTTCAGTGGTTCAACTCTAATCATACGAAGCTCCAACAACACAAAAAACTGTAAAAATGTTTTCTTGTCCACATCAGGTCAGGGTCCGCATTGATTATATACTATTCCAGTAACTTGACTTGAACCACTGAAGTCACATAGGATGTTTTGACAATACTTTTGCTTCCTTTTCTGGACTTTGAACATCTACTGTCTATGGAGGGTGAGAGAGCTCTCGGATTTCATCGAAAAAATCTTAAAGATCCCCGTGAAGTGCTTTGAAATGTGCATTTTTTATTGGATGTTTGACGTAATCTCAACTGAAGCACGAAGAGAAGGTGGGACATATAGTAGCTCCTCCCCTTAAAAAAAACAGCCAATAGCGTTTCGTTTTATCACCACTCTGCTAGTGAGAGTGGTTGAGATCAAGCACATCAAATGAAAAGCAAATGAGAAGCATCTTGAAGTGGGCGAGGCATGTTAGATACTAGAGAGCATTTGATTGGTCAAGATTTGATGAGAAACTGAAGTATGAGGTGACGTGAAAAAAAACGTTTATCCATTTAGGCGGAAGCGACAAACTGCAAGCTATACCGGTTTTATATCTTCTAAAAGCGAATTTTGTCATTGTTTTGTAGCACACTAGCTTATAGATATCCTTGAGGATTAACATACTGATACTAAGATCTAAAAACGTTATTTTAATTTAACTGGACCTTTAATTGAAACAAGGTGAACTAACCATTTAATATATAATGTGTACTTTATTTCCAATAAAACCACACATTATTTATGCAATGCAGGCCTATTTAATGATTTTAAAAATGTTTTTATGCATCGATGCAGAATCAGCATCAACATACATGATGAAAAAGATTCCACAGCACTTTTTTTTTATTGCAGAGTTTAAATTAAAACAGCTCGTGATGCTAACAACAAAAAACATATTTTATTTTTGGTAATAAAACTATCCATTATGCTTATTTGGCTAAAGCATTTTATAATCTGCGTGCATCTGTCATTGTTTTTATCTCGCTTTTCATGTCCCCTTATAAGTAGAGGCGGGCGCCACTTTCTGGGTCGTGACCTGCCAGTCGAGACCATGACAACCCCAATGGGCTATTTACTGGATTTATGGATATGCTCCTGAATGCAATAATATGTGCTGTAGGTGACCTGCTCTAAAGGTTTTGTCCTAGAGTTACAGCTCTGTTTTTTTAATCAAAAAGCCTTGAGGGATGACAAATAAAACACTACCCAATTAAAAGTAAAAGTGTTGGTATCAGATTTCCCTTAAAAATAAAAAAGTCTGAACAAGCTAACAAAACTAGCAATTCTAAAAGTAAAATGGAATAATCCTGAACTGATTTATAATAGAAAAATCACAAAGACTGAACACCTAATAAAATGTTTATATATTATATTCATATATAATCAGTTATAATTTTACAACAAATAAGAATTTGAACTGTTTGAAACCTTTTTAAAATTATATTATTGACAAATTAAAATAGAAATAAAAAACTGTGGAATTTGCATGACAATCACAAATTTGAAAGAACAGAGCAACTAATTCATTCACTTGGTCAGTGACCTACAAATAGCACAGAAAATTCTATATTTCTAATTTATCACAACAGTTTTGTTTTCAAATTTTCAAAATAAATATATATAATCCATCTTTCCCATATTTAGCATTCTGAGTGAGCTTGTTGAGCCTGTTGTTCAACGTTAACCAAATTTTATGTCGGTACCGTTTTCAAAATAAGAGTCCCACATACAAAGTACACATAAAATTAATTTAGATATGCTTAAAAATAAGGGGAAATTATTATTGTTGTAATCTCACTAGGAAACATTGTGACCAATCAAACGCAGACTAGGGCGTGCATATTAATGATCTTGTGTGCAACATAATAGTCTGTGTTTTGTTCTGATTGGCCTGTTTTTCACTGGGACTTTACACTGACAGGATTTATATAAAAACAAGGAAACAATGGTATTTGAGGCTCATGGCATGTCATTTCAGTCTTCTACGCTCTTATTTTTCAGCTATGCTGAGGCATGTCCAAATTTTCATTATAAAACACTTTTAAGTCACAGTCTTTTGGACTAAACAGTGTATTTTTGGGTTTTTGTTTAGTATACAATAATGGTCATCATTCAAAAAAATACATAATTTCATTGTGAATATCAACAACTAAATAAATGCTACAATGAACACCACAAGAGTCGAGCTACGTCCGAACTTGCATACAACTCATGCAAGTACTACATTTGAATTTACTACGACCATTAAAATAGTATGTTATATATAGTACGAATGTGAGTACTATGAATGGAATTCAGATGTACTACATCTGCCATTTGTCATTATCGCATGACCTAACATTACCACATTTTTTAACACTTAATGACTCCAAGACTGAAGTTATAATTATTATATAATTATTAGCCCATATGCTAAATCAGAGTTTAATAATTCTGTTTTAGGCAATTTGTCAGGTTTTAAATCAAGTTGTGTACGCAATCTTGATGTCTTTATCGACAATCACCTTACATTGGACAAACATGTTTTTTTCTGTTTAGTTTACTCCCCAAAATGAAACCCTTTTTGCCTGAAAAGTCACTTGAGGCAGTTATCCATGCTTTTATAACTTCACGCTTGGATTACTGTAAATGTTTACTGTATGGCATCTCTAAATCCCAGATAGCTCGACTTCAAGTGGTCCATAATTCTGCAGCCAAATTCCTGAAATATGATCGCAAATATGACCATGTCGCTCACATCCTACACTGCCTCCATTGGCGTCCCGTCCATTTTTAGGAACGAGTTTAAAATGTTGAAACAGAGGTTTAAAAAGACCTCTAATTATTGTTATTTGTATTTTATGTACAGCACTTTGGTCAGCCCTAGCTGTTTTGAAAGTGCTCTATAAATTTAATAAACTAAACTAAACCTACCCACGTCAGCTCATTCCAATTCATGAATTCTCTCATGTGGCATCATAGGATAGCGTAGCGACCAATAGATGCGCACTACAGAATCTCACTGGAAGTAGTAGCACATCAGTGTAATTCTCGCCTACTGTTTATTGGATACTATAAATTCAGACATGCTACTCGGCTAACATACTGTTTTTCCATACTATATAGTAGGGACGTATGCAATTTTGTATGCAGTATCTGTGTTTTCCTTCTAATATGGCCAATTAACTATTGACCTTATTCTGCGATGTGGAAGTGCATTTTTGCGATTGTTTTAGAACTTCAGATTCAGTCGCCTATGGGAGAAATGACTAGGATCGATAAATGGCAGAAAACGGCCAAACTACTTGCTCTACAAACAAGTGTGTTCATGACTATACATAAAAAGTAGAATAAGAAAATTTCAGTTTGCAACATCAAGCAGCATAAGTTGTTTTTCACAACTAGAAATCAGTGGAAGTGAATTAGACCGGAAGTGTCAAGCCAAAAAGATTCTAGTGATGAGTCATTCTTGAATGGGAGTGATTCGTTCATTCGCGCATGCGTACATTTGTGCAGGTGGGGTAGAAGATTCGAGTCTTCTATCGCAGTGGTCACCAACCACCAGGCCGTGGACCGGTACCGGGCCGTGGATCAATTGGTACCGGGCCGCACAAGAAATCAATAATTATTTCCATTTTATTTATTATCTGAGTCTGAATGATTTTTATTTTGAAAAATCTTTTCTTTTGAAAAATGACCTTATTCTCTCGGTTACATCTCGGTCACTTGAGCGCCCAAATGTAACCCACAAGCTAGCAAAATTAGTAAGAAACAGACGTCTTTGGAAAGTGTCTTTGCTAAGGGTAAAAGGCCAAGTGAAAGACCCGCAAACTGCCAAGGAATGGATCCGCAACCCATTTGTCAACAAATCAGGTAAATCCAGCATGTCTGCAAGAAGATCAACTGCTGGAGATCGCAAATGACGGCGGCCTTTTAGTGGCCGTTCACATATCGCGTCTTTTCTAGAGTTTGCGCAAGTTCGTTGTTTCCAATGGAGGTGCGTGGCTTGCACAAGCGGCGTGATGCGCTCAACCTTCTAGACGCACGCACCCAGTTAAATGAATTCCGCGAGCGCACCGTGAGTCACGTGAGACTAATTGACAGATCAGCTTCAGCTTATGTATGGAATATACACATTTCGGTCGACTAATTATCTCAGACAAACACAGAACACCCAAACACTGCAGTGCTTTGTAATTTTTTCCATAAATAAAAGTTGTATCAGAGTGACAGCAATGTTGGTGGCCTAGCAACCTACAACCTACGAAACACCGCTACACCATTTTTATTTTCTCTTATGACTTGTTTGTAAAGTGATCAACATTTGGGCTAGTTGTAGATGAGTTTGGAAGCAACTCGTAACATTTTAATAATATTTTGGCAAATTGAACGCAATGACTCGAAAAAAAGATTCATTCATCTCGCTGAACGAGACTCAAAGGTCCGAGTCAGTAAAATGATCCAAACTTCCCATCACTAAAAGATTATTATGGCTGTGCCTCGTACGTGAAGAATAAGGTCAATACTCATGAATACAAAATATTTAAAACAAACAAACAGAATTTTTTTTTTTTTTTTTTAACTATTTAAAAAAACTATTATTATTAATGAACGCTTCTCTTTAAATGTCACTATACTCCGACTGAATAAATATAAATTGCAGTGACTTTTCCTTCGATTGATTGTGACACTCAGACCACCAGGAACATAATCCCATATACAGCAGGGCATGTACCGGTTAGTCCGACTTGAGGAATGTATTTCCAGGGGGCTCGGCTCCTGGCAGACAACAGCACTCCATCACTGGCTGTTCGGTCAAACTGCGCCGGCTCGGTGGAGTCCAGTTATCATCTGTTCAGATCGGAGCCACAGCTGCTGCCAGAATTACTGAAGGCTGAAGTCTCATTAAAAATCAATTGTCTGGGATCAGGTAGGGTTTCTGATCATGCTGAGCCAACCGGGGCCTCAGGGGGCCACCGGCAATCAGGTTCGGCAGAGGTGGCCGAACAGATGCCTTCTAAATAATCACGAGGGGTCGACTGCTAATCAACAGATTAATCTATTTAGGAGCATCTTAATTTGGCCACCAACTTCCCAGCAGAAAAACCAAAGCAAAGAAGAGTCCAAAGCTGCTGCAACCAGCCAGTCAGTCAGGATTGGCTTTGTTTTTGTCCCGAGGACTACAATGCATTTTGGAATCATTGAGCTGCAAAAAGAGAAGAATCCTGTCATGAATTATTTATTGAATCTTTCACAGCCTGTTCCATCAGATGCCATTTTTATTCTTTTCAAGCACCCGCCAAAAAAACAGGATTGTGGGAAATCAGAGGCAGTGAACGATACATCAGTGCTGCCTGAAAAA
The DNA here is from genome assembly GCA_903798115.1 of Danio jaintianensis. Lineage (NCBI taxonomy): Eukaryota > Metazoa > Chordata > Actinopteri > Cypriniformes > Danionidae > Danio > Danio jaintianensis. Next base: position 9,782,225 of record CAIGQV010018170.1, read on the forward strand.
AACAATAGTGTTCAATCTCTGGACATGCCCTGAGTCTGGATATGGCCTCATGTTATCCAGCTAGGGTTTCAAAACAGAAGAATCAAATGATATTTGGGTTTTTTAATAGTTTTCGCATTCTTCCATCGTATTGAATACCATGATACAATACTTTATGCACTGCTATTAAAGGGATTATTTATTCTCCCTCATGTTGTTTTAAAACCTTTTTGAGTTTCTTTCATGTGTTGAAGACAAAAGAAGATATTTCGAAGAATGCTGGTTGCTTAAACCCATTGACTTCCATAGTAGCATAAAAAAATACTATAGTCAAGTTTTCAAAATGAGGACGGCACAGTGGCTCAGTGGTTAGCACTGTCGCCTCACTGGAAGAAGGTCACTGGTTCAAGCCTCGACTGGGTCAGTTGGCATTTCTGTGTGGAGTTTGCATGTTCTCCCCATGTTCGCGTGGGTTTCCCCCAGGTGCTCTGGTTTCCCCCACAGTCCAAAGACATGTGGTACAGGTGAATTGGGTAAGCTAAAATTTTCCGTAGTGTATGTATGTGTGTGAATGAGTGTGTATGAATGTTTCCCAGTAATGGGTTGCAGCTGGAAGGGCATCCGCTGCGTAAAACATATGCTTGATAAGTTGGCGGTTCATTCCGCTGTGGCGACCCCAGATTAATGAAGGGACTAAGCCGAAAAGAAAATGAATGAATGAATAAATACAATCTAGTTTGATTCCCAAATGAATGATCCATGAGGTTTTATTTAGTAAATCAAAACATGCAAAATAATCTGTGGCATTCAATTCCAGAATCAAACACAAACAGCTCCTATGCTTACATCAAAACATACAGATTTTGGTCACACTTTAGTTTAAGGTACAATTCACGCTATTAACAAACCACAAACTAAGACTTTTATTGAATATTATTCAAATGTTTATATGCTTTATGTACAATATAGTTTGTAAAGTAATATTTTATTTGTAAAAAGCAAAGCAATATTTGTCTTTTAGTAGATATATTTTATGAATTGTAAAACAAAAATGTTATTATTTTTAATTTAATGTGCTATGTTTTTAGTTATTACCAAAATCATTCCGCATAAATCTAGCATAAATCAGAATTCTGCACATAAATAGCAAAAAAAATAATGTCCGCAGACTCTGGCCCTGTTTATAAGTACTAACAAAGACCCTTTAAGGCAAGTCATTTCAGTCGGCGGCCATCTTTGAAACACCTCTCGGGGAGTATGCTAGGGCTTTCTGTCTGAATGGGGAAACATCAAATTCTCCAAATAGGAAACAACAATAAAATCAAACAACAACTGTGTCTTTAGTTTCATTTCTAAATGTTTGAATTACTCAAAATCTGCAGAAATTTACATCTGGTCCCAGCCCCTCCCCCGGAGAATCGTCAGTCTATAGTGATCGCTGATTGGCTCCTGTACTAGTAGGAGGGGCTTCATTCGCCATATTGACCGTTATACTTTTCCCCATTCAAAACTATACGAGTGACATGTCTTGTGTATTCTATAGTCTTTGGTACTAATAAACAGACAATATGTTAATATTAAGCTGGTAATAAGCCACTAGTTGATAGTGGGAATTCTTACTTAAACTTAAGTGTTACCCAGATATTGTTCTTTCAACTAGTAATTGTTTCTATTTTCCATCCTTCATCCACTGCCTGTTTTTCTGTATACACACTCTCTCTTACACAAACACACATTTACACATCACTGCACGCCAAGCAGCCAGTCGTGAAAATATGAAGAGGGATTTTCTGTCTAGCTTGTCATAAAGCCAGTTTTATCCCAGTGCTTTGTATTAGTTGACTAAGCATCAAAACTGCCGGATGCGATGCAGTAATTTGTCAACCTCGCTCGCTCATATGATTATAACAAACCTCTGTCAAAATTTACATCTGGAGCTCATTAAACTCCAGCGTCGTGTTTTTTGGCAAGAAAAGGTTCGCTGCAGGTGCTCATCCCGCATTCAGCGCCTCACTGGGCATAAGACTGTTTGACCACTGCTGTTTGGCTCCACATGAATCATAAAACATGCATGTGTAGACCTTTAATGGATGATGAGCACTCGTTCCCATACTTTCCGTCTTAATTAAAAAAAAAAAGCAATCAGATTTGATAGGCGATAAGAGGTTTGTGAAGAACTGTTCATGCTTGAGAGTCGATGCTGCCCACGGGCTGATATGAATTATATAATAACACAATGCATTTATATGCACCTGCACTGAAAGATATACGAAGTCTGTTATGGAAAGTGATACAATGTAACTCGACTCTATATGGCAGTTGATAATAGAGAACGGGAGGGAATGTGTCGTTACAGTGCAATGAATTCTGGGTATTTAGGACAAGGGAGCCTGATTCCCAATGATCTCTATTGATTTACTGTATCATTTATACTATAATATTACTATAAAACGGTCGGCTTTTTCTGTTATGATTTCTATAGTTTCACATTGTGCGCTCCTGCGTTTGTCCACAAACATGGTCGACCGCAACTCGCCGTGACATAGATTCTCGAGCTGTATAGTTTACCAAGTTTCAAAAACAATTATGTTTCTAACAAAAACACATTTAAAACTTGATCACACAGAATGCACCTTTTGCATTGAGGCGCTTTTTTGGCTGCAAGTGTTTTGCGCACTGCTTATGCGCCCTGCGTGGCTAGCATTTTAACTGCATCCTGCAACACCAGATTTTTGCCGTAGCACTCTGTGTACCTGAGGTTCAAAAAAATTTAACTCTGAGAGAAAAAGGCACGTTACGTCAGTCGCGTCTTTTTTCAATTTCCAATCAAATGAAAGCAGAGGCGGGGTTTCCGTTGAGGTGACAGCAGTGTTTGTGTTGTCAAGACAACTATGGAGACTTTTAAAGATGGAGGAGAGACTAATGGTCGCTGTTTCAATTTATCCAGAGCTGTATGACTTCACAAATTGTGCATATAACAATATTATTAAATATTACAATTATAACAATATCAACAGCAGCACTCGTACACAATATGCAGCTGATTTAGTGGTTGCCTAGCAACATAAAAAGCATAGCGCACTTCTTTTTTTCTTCTCAACAAAAAAGGAAGTGCGGTGCACCTTGCAATCTCACAACAGAAAAGCACATTCGGTGTGATCAGCCCATTTCCTGAATTACTAGGACTTGTATTTCAAAACTGAGTTAATTGATTAAAAACCCTAAATAAGGTTGATTACAAAAAATTTGGTTCTTATACTGTATGGCATCACTGCAAAATCCATCTATTGGAACCTTTATTTTTAAGACTCTTTAAGCCTCCAAATGAATAGATCTTATGAGTGTTTTTCTTTAATGAATCAATCAAAATCACTCAAAAGTCTTTAAATCAATTCCACAGATGACTCCCTGAATCTGTCAAAGCAGCCATTGAAAAAACTACTGATTCATTAATAGACTGTATGCTTTCTCAGTAGCTGTGTTTCCATCCAAAGATCTGAATTACATTCATACGCAAAACTGGAATATCGCATAAAACATTTGCGCTTCCATCTAATGAGTCAAAGAGAACAAAATCATCACTTCCTCATAAACTGGCACCAAATATCAAAAAGAAAAATGGAATTTGCTGCAGTAGAAAAGTCACTTCGGACCTTTTTTCTTGTATAATAAATTGTGCCTTAAATCATGAGGGCGAAACTTACAGTAATGGATGTGCTGCAAAGTAATAAAACAGAACCACTTTGAGACAGACTTTGGCTGAGGGATTTTAGAATAACCAAAACAACATTTCAGTTGTTGTGCAATGTCGTCGGTCCTCTGGTTTGCCCATTAAAGCCGTCCCATTGAGTCTATTTTGTTATTACATGATTTATTAAAACAAAAACACGTGACTTTTTTTGATGCGCATGCTGGAATTTATTCTGTAAATGTCTTTCCATCGTAGTTTATGCATATTGTTTATCTTACCACTAAGTTTTTATGTGCATTTTCACAATTTATGCACATTTTGGCATTTCCAAAATGTGCATAAAAATAGGTGAATGGAAACACAGCTAATGGCTGCCACTCTTTTATAAATCAAAAAAGTAGAATAAAACTAGCTCGTTAAACTTGTTGACTGACTACAAATGCAGAGAGCGAAGTGCTGCCACTTACTGAGATTCTGCTTATGAAACAGAACACATCCAAGGTCATGTAAGTCACTGTTTGTGAAGATAATTCAGAAACATTAAAAAGCATTGACACGTAATAATAACTAATTGATACACAAGCTGAAAATGGGGATCAATACTCCACCTCTCCCGCGACAAGTATTCACAAAACGCTTCACAGTGCTCTTGACCTTCCCATTCATTTAAAGCATTAGGCAAGCAGAAAGTCTGGCTTTCAGGGTCATAAATTGATCATTTTTTAGGAGTGTGATCTTCAGAGCAGTGAATAACATTATAATGTGCTGAAACCTTGGAGTGGATTGATGTGCAAAAACGAACATCCCAAAAATAAACCATGTTTTATGTTAATGAAACATTCCGTCAAATCTAGGAATGAAGGATGTCCTTGAATATGTTGTGGACGACGTCAAACTCATTTTGTTTGTCAAGGGACAAGTTTTACATGGCTCTTTTGCATCAGATTGGCATGCTTTCCTCGTGTTGGACTTTGTTTGCATACACAAGTGGGGAATCTTTGTGCTGTGAGTGATTACCGTGTAATTGGGATTGCCAGGTTGTATGCGGAGCTCTGCGAGAATCCAGATCCCGTTGGTGAGTTTGAGCGACTGGTACAACATGTCCTGGCCTTCCACGTTCCTCTTTGCGATGGTGTAGACATTGCTGCTCTGCAATTTGCCTGACACCGTGTCTGACGAGAGATAAGTCACATGATTGATTAGCCGACAAGTACGGGTGTAACCGATCACAGTTGTTCTGGTTTGGAGCGTACGTGACCCATGGATTAATAACTTTTTTTCTAAATTTGTAACGATTGCAGAGAAATTATTTTATTTTTTTCTGCTGATATTGCTTTAAGTAATTAATTACACAAAGAAGCTGTGTTCAAATGAATGGAGCATAGTCAACAACAATAGCGGATCACATGAATGGAGCATTTTGGCTTCCCTGTAAAATATAATGATGGCTGAAGAAGACGTGGTGGCACCTAAATGCATGTCTTTCTTAGGTTATTAAAGGTGTTTTCTGTCACTACTTGTTCAGCCTGCATTATTGCACAATTAATCATTAAAAGATTGGGATTTCGATTCAAACACCCACACAATATTAATTATAAATGTTCGAGATTTCCATGTTTATTAATCCTTTGATGTGTATTCAGTCTTTAAAACCAGTATTATAATTTTGGCGTTACAAACAATCAAATAGCACAATAGCACAAATAGCGTCAAGTTGCTTTAAAAATTGATTTTAATCTTTAACAAACATCAGTGTTTATATCGAAACTGATGTTTATGGTAAAGATAGAAATCTGTTTAAAGCAACATGACGCTCCAAATGAAGGTTGTAGCAATTACATGGTTACGCCAACAGGTGGCGACAAAAAAAATGTGTCACTGAATAATTCTTCAAAAATGATTCATCTAGTGATGAAACATGACGTTTTTATGAGTGAGTTATTGAATCATTAATTGAAAACAAGACTGAAAAATAAATATTATGATGATTTACTGTAGTAGAAGATTATAATGTTAAAATTTATACATGTAGCATTATCAGGAACAATAGCAAAGATTTACTGAATAATATAGTAATATATATATATAGCATAGTATATACTACTGAACAGGGCTTGACATTAACACCTACCAACCCGCCAAATGCGGGTAGATTTCAGCTGTGGTGGGTTAGACAGTCACTCCCACTAGCCACTTTGGCTGGTTGAAGATATTTTTTAAATTGTAGTTTTCTTAAAAAGTTCAACAATAAGGATTGCCCAATGAGGGGCCAGCGTGAGAGATGACAATAAAAACTGTGTTCGCATGAGCAAAAGAAAGCAGGTGAATACCGAATGAGAGGATGATCATGCGCACGGTGAGAAACAGGCGATCCTGATGCACTGACGAGGGCTTCAGTGTCAAAGCTGATTTCAGGTAATGTGATGCGCGCAAGTGTTTCAAAGTTTCAAAAAGAAACGGTTCCTTGCGCGAAGCATCTGTGCCTGGAAAGGTAACTGGTGCGATCGATTCTCTTTTAAATAGACTAGACAAAAAAGTGACGCTTGTGCACCCACAGTCTTGCTGCTTTCAAGAGCTCCAGATTTTTTAAAGGTCTTTTTGTAAGCGGCAGGTTGCTTTCGCTTGAACCTTTCACCTGATCATCCTTTCATTATCGCTCACGGTATGTTTTTCACCTGCTTTCTGTTGCTTACAGTTATTTTGGGCTAAGAATTACTTCTTTTTTATTTTTGGTGTGGTACACAACCCATTTGCTCATGCTCATTGAGCAAGGTCATACACAACACAAAAAAGAGAAATTAATGAGGAGGCATGTGGAAATAACACAAAATCTAAATCAAGTAATTTTAGCATGCTAAAGTCAAATGTTATGCATATAAAATATATTTTCCCAACAACAAAATTGTGATTAGTGAAAATGGTGAGTGGCTAGTAATGTTGGAAAACTAAACTGATCAAAAAAGTTAATGTCAAGCCCTGGTACTGAATATTTTATTTTAAAAATGTATTTTTCATTAGCTGATTTCTTGATTTTATTTTTACTATAAATCACAGGTGGTGTAAGTTATTTATGTTTAAACCAAAATATCCTTGCTGTACTATTCTTTTAATAATCGGAAAGAAAATCACTTATGTCTCCTTTCCTTAATTTTGCTGATCCAAAACTGTGTGATCCAAACTGTGAGATTTGTGATCCATTGAACCACTATCAACATGATATTAACAGACGTCTCCGATTGGACTATAGATATATCAGGGAAAAGCTATATGACTTTTTTCCATTTATTTTATTTGCATTTTCTTTTTTTTTTTACCTATAGTTTCTTTGTTTTGTTCTATTATGCTATCAGGCATGCTTATTTATTTATTTCACTACTTAGTTTTATTCTCCTCCTAGGGGATGGGTGGGGTTTGGGGCTGTTTGAGGGTTTGATCAGTTCATGCCTACCCTTGTAGTTGTTACACACATATAAATGACTTGTATTTTCAGAAACATTTTGAAAATAAAGCTAATTAAATAGAAAATAATAATAATAAAAATAATAATTCCAATATTGCCCACATCTACATCATGAGCTGAACGAATGGTACCAACAATCAAATAAGAGGAATAAACAAAAAAAATACCAACAAAATAACACCAAAACAACAAATGTTATCAAGCTACTGTACTAAACTCCTGATCTGGAGTGATTCTGTTCTGGAATCAGACACTCCTGAATCACATCAATGCATTGTGGGAGCTCTGGACAGTGTGAAAGGAGAGATTGAGAAAATGATGAAACCCCTGGCAACAGAGACAGACATGCGCCGAAAGACAAAGACGGGCACAAACAATGTAAGAGCAAACTAAAGGGCCACAATAAAACACAATAAAGTGGTTAGAAGGGGAGAAAGATGGATCGTGGAAATAAAAAGTCATAAGAGTGACGGACAACGAAGACGGAAAACACTTCTACAGAGAGAGAGAAGCAGGTCCGAGGACAGTGACAGTCAGCCTGCGGTTATATAAGCCACAGAATCAGGTGATGACAGCTGGTGTTACCAACATGTGGAGCGTGTGTGTGCGTGTGTGTGTGTGTGTGTGTGTGTGTGTG
>CAIGQV010018170.1:9790001-9828483 GCA_903798115.1 Danio jaintianensis
GTGTGTGTGTGTGTGACTCACTCTAGTTCACACTACTGCTGTCAATCCTGCCTTCACAATACGCAGAGCTGCTGTACACACTATATTCACACAGAAGAGAATGCAAAACACACCGCCAAAGCATTTCTATGTGGTTGCTTTAGTGTATTAAATGACTGTTAGCACATGGGTATGCGGTTGCTATGTTGGTTGTTAGGTGGCTGCTCGGAAGAGTCCACAAGTGCACATCTAATCTAATGATGTAGGGATTCTATGGGTTACAAATGTAAGTTGCTTTCTTGTCGCATAAGCAGTTTTTGGAGCAGTTTGTAGTATATTTATAACAATTTGTATTATTATATAAATTACTTGAATTTTATAATAATAATACATGTACATTTATTCATTTAGAAGATGTTTAATTAATTGTTGAAGATGTGTCTTCTGTTCTGACCTTTTAAAAAATATTTTTAAAGTATTAATACATTTAAATACAAACAAAAATCATTTCTTAAATATTTATATACTGAATATTTGTTTTATAACTTATTTGAATATATTGAATAGTGCTGGGCAAAGATTCATTGTGATTAATCTCATCAAAATAAAAGTTTGTTTTGACATTATGTATATACAAATACACACATGCGTGCATATATTTGAGAAAATATTTATAATTAGTTATAAAATTATACAAATTATATTTAAATTTAAATATGCATGTAATAAAATAGTTTTGCATAGTTTTGTTTTATGTGCGTTTGTCTTACATATACATAAGTATATAATACACAGACACGTCAAAACAAATTAATTTAATCGACTGAATTTAACAGTTCAGACTCTGCTGTTAATCACAGACTTAAAATTTTTATAACATGCATGCCAAGCAATAGGATTCCCTAAATCTGAAGGATCATATGACACTGAAGACTGGAGTACTGATACACAGAGATTGTTATACAGTCATTAACATTTGAAGTGGATCAAAAATGTTTTTCAAAATTGTCGTAAAACAATAAAGTATGTTGTTCAGTTTTAGGAGAACTTTGATGAAAGATGTTTTCACTGTTTTGCATATCGAACAAAAGTAACAGTGCAGCAGTAATATAAACTATGCTGATGTTCCAATGTTTGGGAAAACGGTATCAGCTTACATACATACAAATGCATCCCCAGTTATATACAATGCTAGAAGTAACTCATATCCGTAGATGACAACCTGTGGTTTAAAGCAATTTGGATTCTTCTTGATTTCTGAAACATTCACGCACAGGCAGACACATTCTTGTAAAACATTTATGCAGCAAACTAATTAGCGATGCTGATTTTCTGCTGAATTAAGCGCTGAAATTATTCATCATTAGGAATCTGTTGATTCACTGACATGAAAGCATTTCTTCCTCCTGGACTTCTGAAGAAGAACAAATTAGCCAGTCTCAACAGCAACAACACGAGAAACACCTTCCACTAATTCAATTCCATGGGAAAACATTGAGTCATTTACAAATAACAACAATGGACATGGTGTTTAAAATGTGTTGGGTTATATCTCGCTCTCGCTTTTGTGTGCTCCATTACATTCACATCGCTATTCAAGTCATGGTCAAGATGGATCCAATCAGCATCTCACAATAGAAGTCGATTATTCTCTACATACTAATAAAGGCGTTTGAAGCTGAACAGCATGGCTACCAAAACAACACAGCACAGAAATAAAATCAAAGCTTGGATTTGTCAAAGTGCTGCTGTTTTGTTGAACGCTCAGCCCCAAGTGTGTGGATAAAAATCCTGCATCTGTGCAGTGTATGTGCGCTCTGCTGAAATGAGAGCAGATGAAAGCAGGGGAAGTGAGATTGTCTGACGTCTGGTGATTAAGGCACCTCTGGGCGTCTGATCAGTAATTCCAGCGAGTGCCGGTCTCTGTGTTCGCCGCGTCTGCTGCTGGATGCTCAAATTGGCTTCAGGTTGATGAATACAAATAGCGAAGATTTGATAAATCGAGAACATGATATTCAGCACTATTCGGGAATATGATGAGCAAAGCTTTAATACTAGGGGTGTAAACACTTCAGAGTTTTAGTGGTTGCACTTTATTTTTTAAGGTGTTACAGTGTAACACTTAAATTAATTAATTAGTACATTTTGTGTGTAATAAGGACACCTTTAAATAAATGTTATCGTTTTAGTAATATCTAAAATGTAAATAGTAAACTCCTATTTGTTATTTTAATGTTTTCTAACAATATATTATCTATTATTATTATGGGGGGGGGGGGGGGGGGCCTTTAGTAATTGTAAAAATGTTTTTGAATATTAAGGAATTTTTATTAAAGTATCATTCATTTTTTTAATAAAGTATACTTTTAATAATGGAGCGACGCGGTGGCGCAGTGAGTAGCACAATCGCCTGACAGCAAGAAGGTTGCTGGTTCGAGCCTCGGCTGGGTCAGTTGGCATTTCTGTGTGGAGTTTGCATGTTCTCCCCGTGTTGGTGTGGGTTCCCTCCGGGTGCTCTGGTTTCCCCCACAAGTCCAAAGACATGCGGTATAGGTGAATTGGGTAAGATAAATTGTCCGTAGTGTATGTGTGTGAATGGGTGTGTATTGATGTTTCCCAGTGATGGGTTGCGGCTGGAAGGGCATCCGCTGCGTAAAACATATGCTGGATAAGTTGGCGGTTCATTCCGCTGTGGCGACCCCAGATTAATAAAGGGACTAAGCCGAAAAGAAAATGAATGAATGAATGAATGAATTTTAATAATAGCTAATATGTAAATAGTAAACTCCTATTTGTTATTATTTTTTTTTAACAATATATTATCTATTATTATTATTATTATTATTATTATTATGTGAAAAAAATCTCAAGTGATAGTAAAAATGTTTTTGAATATATTAAGAATTTTATTAAAGTATCATTAATTTTTTTAATAAAGTATAATTTTAATAATAGCTAAAATGCAAATAGTAAACTCCTATTTGTTATTATTTTTTAACAATATATTATCTATTATTATTATTATTATTATTATTATTATTATGGAAAAAAATCTCTAGTGATTGTAAAAATGTTTTTGAATAAGGAATTTTTATTAAAGTATAATTATTTAAATAAAGCATCATTATAATAATATCTAAAATGTAAATAGTAAACTCCTATCTGTTATTATTATTTTTTAACAATATATTATCCATTATGTATTATTAATATGGAAAAAAATCTCAAGGGATAGTAAAAATGTTTTTGAATAATATGGAATTTTAGTTTTATTGTGTAATCATTCATTTCTCATGTGAGTCTTCACAATACACATTAACATAGGGTGATGGAAACCCAGCTAATTTCATGGGATCCTTCACAAATCACTGTAATCTGATCCTTAAATATTTCTTCATCATAGTCTTCTTTTTAAAAGTTTTGCTTAATATTTTTTTTAAAACTAATACAGCTTTCCGAATACTTTTGGTGTACAGAACATCCAAGATACTTGCAAAAATATAAAAGTCTTCACTGACAATTTGAATATACATTTACAATTATGGGGCTGCGCGGTGGCTCAGTGGTTAGCACTGTTGCCTCACAGCAAGAAGGTCGCTGGTTCGAGTTCCGTCTGGGCCAGTTGGCGTTTCTGTGTGGAGTTTGCCCTCCGGGTGCTCTGGTTTCCCCCAGTCCAAAGACATGCAGTATAGGTGAATTGAATAAACTAAATTGGCCATAGTGTATGTGTGTGAATGAGTGTGTATGGATGTTCCCCAGTACTGGGTTGCAGCTGGAAGGGCATCCTCTGTGTAAAACATATGCTGGATAAGTTGGCAGTTCATTCTGCTGTGGCGACCCCTGATAAACAAAGGGTCTAAGCCAAAGGAAAATGAATGAATTATGCAATTATTAAAAATATAAATATACAATTATGCAATAATATTAACCAAAATTATTGTAATGTTATTTAAATATTAGACAAATAAAATGTATAGCAATTCATTTAAACATTGTACATTTTAATTGATCACTTTGGTCCCAAAGCAGGACAGTGAGGCATTCCCACATTCATCACAGAGCTGTATAAGTAGACTAAAACAGTAATTTGTCTAATGTGGGCGATTTTCATCATTTGTGCTGTGGGGAGGCGATTATATTAATTAAATAAACACATTATCAGTAATCATGTAAACACAGCCAGCATACTACACTGTGAAATGCTGTATCACCTGGCAGTTTGAGTCCAAACAACAGAGAGCTACAAGCACTCTATTGACCTACTATGTGGCTTTGATTCAATGAGCACTTATCCATACAACGCAAGCCGCTCTAAAATAACTCATCCATGAGTCCTGCATTTTGAGAACTTGATGATCTCACCTGCGTTTAAGTGGCAGTCTTTGATCTGGTATTGCAGCTCATTCTCATTAGGAATGTCCTTCCATGTGGCCAAGAATACCTGACGCTCTGTCAAAAACAAGTGCAAAGGTTATCATCTGGGACTGGCCAACTAGTATCTAAAATGTGTGTTCAATTCTATCCACATCTAAACATTCCAGTCTTTCATTAAAGGGTTAGTTCACCCAAATATTAAAATTAGGTTATTAATTATTGATAATAATGTCACTCCAATCTCCTGAGACCTTCGTTCATCTTCGGAACACAAATTAAGGTATTTTAGATGGAATCCGAGAGCTCTCCCATCCTCCACAGACAGCAAGAAAGGACCAAAAACATCGTCAAAACATTCTATGTGACTTCAGTGGTTCAACTGTAATCATAAGAAGCTCCATGAACACTTTTGTGTGCCAAAAAAACTGTAAAAATGACTGTGACTAGTCAGGTTGTACGTTTACTACAATCTTTTACCTATCCAAGTTTTAGGAACAACAAATAATAACTTGACTTCTAGTTGATCATTTGGTATCAGAAGTGGCTTATATGAAAGGCAAAGGCCTCTAGATTACGCTTATTTTACCAAAATAAAATATGATCATGCCTTGATTTTTAATTATTTAATTAGGACAGTAAGGTCTGACTTTGCTTAGACAAAAGTCTTGTCACTTAACAGAAATAATGTACAGTATAGAATATAAAGTCATGGTGCAGTGGAATAAGAATTAATATTGTGTATGAATCCCATGAGCTTGGAGGACTGCATCCATACATCTCTGCAATGACTCAAATAACTTCTGGAATGGCAAAAAAAGCGTTCTTTCAGGACTCCCAGAGTTCATCAAGATTCTTTAGATTCATCTTCAATGCCTCCTCCTCCATCTTACCCCAGGCATGCTTAATAATGTTCATGTCTGGTGACTGGGCTGGCCAATCCTGGAGCACCTTGACATTCTTTGCTTTCAGGAACTTTGATGTGGAGGCTGAAGTATGAGAAGGAGTGCTATTATCTTTTGCTCTTACAACTGGGATCGACGACAAGATTTTTGTCAGGAAGTGTATATGAAAGTTTGCCTTTTGAGTCTGCAGTATAACACGCAAGCACCATATTCCCTGTTGTACAGTTAATGCAAGCCTTAATCTGATGATAGTTCTTAATCAAAGTCTTTTATAGTTATTTTAGAGCACAAAAGTGAACTTGGAGCTCAGTATGATTACAGTTGAACCACTGAAGTCACATGACATGTTTTGACAATGCTTTTGGCTCCTTTTATAGACTTTGAAAAACTCTGGACCCTTCTTGTGGTGAGGGAGCTCTCGAATAACATAAAAAAATATATACTAATTTGTGTTTTGAAGGTAACTGAAGATCTGCTAAGATTGGAATGACATGAGGGTAAGTAATTAATAACACAATTGAAATTTTTGGGTGAACTAACCCTTAAAAACGAAGCTCAAACCAAACCTCAGTGTGACCAGTGTGTTGTTTTTAAAGAGAATGCGTACCCATTTTGCCATCCTCCACGAAGAAGACATTGAGAGGGATCAGCGTGCTGAAGTAGAAGACATCAATATTGTTTTTCACGGCCACCTGTGGTGGAAAAGGTTGAGTGGTCAGAGATTTAAATACACTCCACTGTATAAGCGATCTAAAACACATCTATATACTCACTGGTTTGGAAACCAATTGGAAAAAAAAGCTTTCAATTGCAGAGAAAATGAGAAGCAAAGCACAAGTAATGGTAGAAATCAAAGGTCGCACTCTGCTGAGTTTCTTTTTTTTTTTTACTTTCATATTTTACACCACGTTAATATTATTAGACTGGAAACTGAGCCATAGAAATCTAATGAATAAATTATGGTGAAATTGAGCCCTATTTTTAGACACCCAACATGTTTAATGATGGTATGGAGGTTAATTTCTCTTTTTGTTTTGATGTAACAGCACAAATCGGCAGACTTATTGTATTTCTGGATTAATTTAGGGGAAAATGTGCTTAATATGTTAGGGTGTTTTGACGCCTGTAGTATGGTTCCTTTGGTCCAGACCAAGGTTAAAAATGATACATTGTAGCATTTTTCAGCTGTTTTGGTTCCATTTCAGACCAGACCAACTGCTTTGAACCAAACCATAAAGCAGTCACGTGACAACATCCACATTTCCAGCTGCCCAAAAACATTTCAGTAGACACACCCTAAGAGCTCATTCACACAGAGCGCATTTTTCTATTCAAATGCAGTACTTTTTCTATTGTTTTTATGTATAAACAACCAATTAATGGATGTGTGTGACCATTACACTTGTCTTTTGCAGTGCCTTGCCCATGAGTTAAAAGAATTTCAACTTCATACGCAGCACCACTCCTCAACGTCAGCTTCAAAAGAAGTGGCCCAATCAGAAAAACTCAGAGGAGGGTCAAATCATAGAAGTTTATTTTTACAGGCGCTCATAGAGATTATATCCAGACACCCTCATGTTCTATGCTCAGTTTTTTTTAAAGGGGACCTATTATACCCCTTTTTACAAGATCTAAAATAAGTCTCTGATGTCCCTAGAGTGTGTATGTTAAGAAAACTCTAATAGCGGACAACTGCTTTTCACTCAGGGCTGTCTATGCTAATGAGGGAAAGATCGTCACTAATGGGTGGGACTTTCAATCAAAGTGTTTTTGCAGACATTTTTATGAAGTGTGATTATAGACCATTTTGAGGGATGTAAACAATAACAATGGTCCCAATGTATTTCCTGTTTAACATTTTTAATTTCCATAGCTTCCGAGAATCCAAAAAGAGCCACATATTGATAAATAATGTTATGATAGCTGTTTTAACATGAAAATATGATTGAATTGCCTCTTGTCACAGTTATGATATAGTATGAGAACAAGCAGGAAATGTTCAAGGGCCAATGACATGACCACATTGAAATGGTCTATAAAAATATAGAACTATTTCATTTTTATCATTAAAGGCTGGTTATTTTCACACACTGTTGCCACACAACTGTGTTTAAACCCCTTATAAAAGCGATTTTAGCATAATAGGACCGATTTAAACCCATTCTTGAGCGCATACGTCACGTTTTTGGACGCAAAGATCAGTTCTGAGCAAATAACGCCTTTTTTATTGTTAACACCTTCAATGACTGACACTGAATACAATAACACTCATGACACAGCAGAACTCACTAGCACAAGTAATAAACACTCTGCAGGCAGCACTATTTAATACTGAATAGCCAGTTTTAACAGCGAAGAGGAGAAAAGTTACAGAGAGGAAAATATAGAGGTATATATGATAATGTAAATACTAAAGGAAGAAACGCAGTCGAAAAAACAGCTGGATGTCCATCTAAAGATAAACCGACATGCTGTGGTAAAACTAATGAGGTGGAAACGTGTTGATATAAATCATCTGAAATGATTATGATTCATAATGACGTTTGTATTTGATTGATTATCTGCATTAGCAGCAGACTAGATGCTGCGGGCAAGCACTCATCATCCAGAGTGTTTTAAAGGCATAACATTGAGTGCTTTGCAGCTGCCGTTACATACAAATGATCTGAGTAACTAATGAAGCACGTGGAGGCCACTGACTCAAATAATCACAGTCAAACATGCCCGCTGTGCCGCTGAGAGCTCAGAGGGGTTTGATATACAGAGATGTCATTTAACAGCGTATTTGTGATGTGTCAATGCCTGTGGGATGATTAATGCAAAGCAGAGGCCTCAGGAGGACCCATGGGCGTGTGTGTAGGTGTGTACGGGGGTGTAAACATGAGGCAAAGGGTGGTAATGCATCAAACCTGCAGGTTGTTGAGTGGATCCATTTTCATCACAGGGCCGATGGTGTTGAGCGGGAGGGAGATGTCAATGCTCTGACTGGGCATAAGTGGAGTGTGGACGGGGAGAGGTGTGGTGGGGATCACGCCAAAACTAAACACAACAAAACAGGTGTACACGGTCACTATATGCATCGATAAACAATAACTTCATGTTTCACTTAAAAACCAGGTTTAAATCCTAATGTGAAGTTAATGTGGTATCGCTTTATTCTGATGGTCACTATTGCACTTTTTTTTTTTTTGTATTTGTATAGCGCATTTATCATGTATAGCCATACACCCAAAGCGCTTCACAATCATGGGGGGGTTTCTCCACACCACCACCAGTGTGCAGCATCCACTTGGATGATGCGACATCAGCCACAGGACAACGGCGCCAGTGCGCTCACCACACACCAGCTATAGGGGCAATGGAGAGACAGTGACAATTCGGTGGATGGGGATGATTGGGAGGCCATGATTGGTAAGGGCCAATGGAGGGCATTTAGCTGATTAGTCACGTAGGTGTGGTGTTTGCTACATAAGATTCATCAGCGGATCGCTCGTATGTCAGCTTATAAACAGACCAGCTGATCTTCACGGCTTTAAAACGCTCCAGTGTCCCTGTATCTGTAGTAAAAGTTCAGTACAGATTGGTACCGAATTCCAGTATAGTGACAACACTAGTTTCCATCACTTGCTTCTCATGCAGTAACTTAAAATGAGCATTAAGACAGGGTGATGAAAACCCAGTTACAGAAAAGAAAAGAAGTTTGAGTTAAGGGTAGATTTTCTGGCTATTTTTCCACTTCCAACTTCTGTTGTGATTTACACAAAAACATTACTAACTTTAAGAGCCCAGGCTCATTGGAAATACATGCCTCAGCCTACATTTTTGTGAAACCTGAAATACATTTGGTTGTACTTTCATATGACAAATCCAATAGAGGGCACTGTCAACAATTTTGCGAATCTGATATTTTTGATACTTTTTTTACTTTTCTGATATTTTGTCCTTCTTCTACTTGTCCAGATCATCTAGCAAACCACTGACCTAAACCAAATGTAAGAGAAAAGTGCATTCTGACAACGTAGTTTTACCTTGTTTTCAAATAGTTTTATGTATTTTGCGAAACTGTTTAACCAGACTTGAACCCGACCACTTTGCTTTACAAGAACACCACCGTACAAAGTGAGTTACTGAATAAACTGACTGCTAGAAAAGTTGAAGATAGATAGGTTAGGCAAAAGTATTTGATCACAAATCATAAACACCATTAAGTTGTTTTGTTGTATATATTTGGTGTTGTGCAAAAGACAGCATGAAAATAATCCTCTATTCGTCAATAATATGTCCTGTAAATATCATAAGAGTGAAAAGGAACAAAAGTTGTCGGCATCAAACTGCCCAGTAGCGTTAATTTTACTTACTGGTAAAATTAAAACTGGTAAACTGAGGTTTCACAAAAATGTAGGCTGAAGCATGTATTTCCAATAAACCGGTGTTGAACTTTAACTGTGTTGACACTAAAAACATTGCAATATCAACATTATTTCAATTTTTGGCAAATCTTCATTCAATGAAACAAACTATATTCATTCAGCATAACAGATTAATTTACTTTAAAATAAAACATACTTATTCGGACCTGGCAAAAAACAAACACATTTTTCAATTAATAATGAACAATTAATAGTACAAAAATGTGGTTGACTTTACATCAAATCTCCAAAGCTGTGAATCAGTTTTTTTTAATATCCAATATTTTGACTACTCAATAGAAATAGCGGTGGGTTCTGCATGAATGAACCCATGTGCATATTAAATAAAAGTTTAA
Source organism: Danio jaintianensis (assembly GCA_903798115.1). Lineage (NCBI taxonomy): Eukaryota > Metazoa > Chordata > Actinopteri > Cypriniformes > Danionidae > Danio > Danio jaintianensis. The sequence goes on from CAIGQV010018170.1 coordinate 9,800,022, forward strand.
TATACAAGCACTGTGGTTTTTAATTACCTTTAATTAACTAATGAATTCACCATTTGTAAACTAATGTTACTGTTCATTTTCAGAAATATTTATGTAAATAGCAATGCTAAATTTTATAAAATTATATATTATTTTTTAGATTTTAAAGGATTAAAAAACTTCTTGCTCGCAAATGATTAAACCTAGTGGATTGTAATATAGTGGCAAATTGTAAAGATTTAAAGGTGCCATATACTGCATTGTTTTAACAAGTTAAATTGTTCTTTGATATCTACATAGTAGGTTTATGGCTTCTGCAAGTTCAAAAAAATCTCCAAAAACGGTTTATAAGCTCATTTATTACGCCATAAAATACCCATAGAATCAGAAGGTCCATGATTGACCATATATGGCTCGTGTCGTGAATATTAATGAGCTTTGAGCTCTTACAGACACACACAGAGCATGATGTACGCTGAACACGGACAAATATAAACCCAATCAGAGTACCATTAATCTATTTTGCTCACCAGATCTGTTGTGGATAAAGGCTAAATTATAATTAAACTTGACAAAAGAGAGTGATAGAGATGTAATGCGTTGTATTTTGAACCTATAGTCAAATAAACACAGCCAGGAATTAATATCAACCTCTGAATGAATGACAGTTGGGCTGAGTGATTTGACACGTTTCAGCATCTACATGTGTTTGTTGAAATATACGCATCAATTTTCACAATATGCACGATAAATTAACAAAAGATGTAACTAAGCATACCTTGTGCCTCTTCTGAGTGGAGATGAACAAATGTGTAATCTGTAAATCTTGCATTTTGCGTCCTGAGGCAAGTTTGAACAGTCTCGTGCTGTCGTTGCCCAGTAACACACAGTAAACTATTTGGGGCTTGCGTTTTTAAAATAAAAGTCCCACATACATAGTAGGTGAAATATACGCTTAAAATAACTAAGGGAGAAAAATGATCACTTATCAATTATCAGAAAATGTTTGGCTTATCAAATACAGCCTGAGGAGTGCATATTAATGATCTCAGAGGTTTTTTTTATGATCTCAGAGCTGCATATGGGTCGTGTTCTCTTGATGGCATGACTGCTCGTCAGGTCCGGATGAATGACCTAAAGTAGGCATACATGCAAATGAGGGCATGGCCCATGAGTCTCATCACAGTTTGTTTTGTCTTCTGATTGGCCCGTTGTCCACCGGGGTTTTACACTCGTGGAATTTACATGAGAACGAGGAAACAGTGGTGTCTGAGGCTCACAGTATGCCCATTTCCATATACTGATCTTTTGTTATTCTACCATGCCTTGATATACCCAGATTTTCATTACAGGGCACCTTTAAAATGACAATTAAGTAGCATTCTGGGGTTAAGCTCTAATCCTTAATTCTATATAATTAAATATATAATCTAATGACTCATTTTCGAATCAAAAACCACATATAGTGCTGAAAACAACAACAATATAGTGGGTGTCTTCTGTAAACCATGGTAATCATTTATAATACTCATCTTTTGTCTTTTTTTTGCTCAGGATACAACAGAAAAAGACACATTGTATCATCATTTATCATCATAATAGCAGACCTGTTCTTGTTGAACTGGATGGCAAAGTCAGTCATGTGCTGCAATGCTTTATTGGTGAAGGACATGTCCATATACATGTGTCCTTGACGCCGAGAGAAGGTTCCAGAAATCTCCAGTCCTTTGGCCTTGACTGCTGGCAGCCACACCTTCAAAAAAACACAAAGCAATAAGTGTTCATCACCGCCCTAATTTTACACTTTCTCTACTTATTAAATGAAAGCTATCAGGCTAAGAGGATAACTACAGGCACTCTAAACTGAAGGACACTTTTAATGGAGGCATCTGACATTGACCTACACTCACTCACCCAGACCACTGTTGCTTACAAGAACCGCGCTGGCATCCGAAAAAGAAACAAAATCAGATAATGAGAGACAAATTAACACATATTTATGCAGCACGGATTCGCCTCTGGGGGACTGGAGAACTCTAGGTAGATCATAAAGTGCCCTAATAGGGACTAATTGTGCTCTGTCCTGCTCTACTGACCTACTCCGGCTCTAATGGAGCTCTTATTAATGATGATTCCTGAGAGTTCATTCCCTCGGGAGCTGTTCTGCACGCCGGTATTTATGTAGCACATGAAGTTAATGCTCATCTTGGAAAATGAGAACAGACTGAACTGCCTTTCTTAGGAATGAAATGGGTGCTGGGGGTGAATTATGGGATGCATCAAAGGTTATGTGTTCAGAAACCACATGAGCTGCGGTTTATGTTCTCCTATTATCAAGTGAAGCCAAGTCACCTTCATTTCTATAGCGTTTCTACAATGCACGTTGTGTCAAAGCAGCTTTACAGGCATAAAGAGGCAAAAATAAAAAATGGGAGACCTAAAAAAGTAACAAATTCTGATATATTTATGAATAAGCTACTTGTTTTCAAACTTTTAAACAAGCTGCATTAGTTCATCTTGATTTGTGCTAATGTTTCCAAAATGATTTGCTAGCATGGTTTAATGTTGCGATCATGTTTCTATTGTGATTAAACATTATTTGTGTTTTAATGTTGCTAGCTTAGAATACTGATTTCTGATTCAGAGTACTGCTAGAAGGTTTAACATGCTGCTACGTGCCAACAAGTTTCTAGCATGATTTAACACAATGCTAGCATGTCTTTATATGTTACCATGATTCCAACATGATTTAATGCTGCAAATGTAATGTAAAATAAGTAACATTTTTAGGTAATATAGATCAAATAATTTAGCATGTTGTAACAGACTTCTAACATGATTTAACATGCTGCTTCTTGAATGGTTTAACACAGCTATTTTAACATGTTGATAACCACATTGTTAACTTGTTTTTACATGATCTACCACTGCTGACGTAATAATCACATAACATTTTATCATGAATTAGCAGACTGCTCTGCTAGCATTATTTAACACACTGCTGTTATGTTTTTGTATGTTTAAATGGTTTAACACTGCTATTTTTTGTGATGCTACCTTGTTTGTAACAAGATTCAGCATATCGCTAACTTGCTTTTAGCATGATTTACCACTGCTAACATAATATCATGATCTACTAGCATGATTTAACACATTGTTATTAAGTTTTTTGAATGTTTTTTTTTTTTTTTTACATGTTGCTAATTTGTTTTTAGCCTGATTTAGCACATTGTTAACTTGTTTTTCACTTGATTTACCATTGCTAACATGCAATATTAACAAACATTTTAACACTTTGCTATTATGTTTTTTGAATGGATTAACACTGCTATTTTTTTAACATGTTGCTTAACTTGTCTGTAGCAAGTTTTAGCATATTGTTTACTTGTTTTTAGCATGATTTACCATTGGTAACGTAATATCAGCTAACATTTTATCATGAGCAGACTGCTCTGCTAGCATGATTTAACACATTGCTATTATGGTTTTTTAATGGTTTAACACTGCTATTTTCTATGTGTTGCTAACTTGCAACAAGTTTTAGCAGACTGCTAACTTGCTTTTAGCATGATTTACCACAACGTAATATCATGTAATGCTAGCATGATTTTACACATTGCTATTATGTTTCTTAATTGGTTGAATCTTGTTATTGTTTTGCTGCCATGTTTTTATCACACTGTTGTCATGTTTCCAACATAAACTCACAAACACATAAATAAATCACAAACACTGGCGAACAGCTATGGTTAGACGGTGAGCAGTACTCACGGTTTTAGCAGCCACATATCCTCCTGTAGCAGTGGCCATTCCTGTGGACAACTCGAACAGGTCATTGAGTCCGCTGCTGAGAGCGGCAGGTGTCGGAGACGGTGCAAAGGTGTTGGGCACCGATGATGGGATGAAGTTCTGGCCCACCTGCAGGAGATGCAGACAGAGATCGTAAGATATCAGAGTGTCAGAGGGCTTAAATCTACTCCTGCAAGCATCTGTGTAGACCTTTAAACAGCAGCAACATGCAGTCTACATGTAGGTTATACTAGCAGTGCAGAACGTGGAAATTGCATGTATTTTAATATTAGGGAGAAACAGTGTAAAAGCAGAAGATATTTAGGCACCAAAAAATGAAACAGCGTTTCAGACTGGCTGTCATTTCAAGTCTTTGTTTAATGTTAAAAAACACATGGATGAATTTTGAGTAATCTACTGTTTTGCAGAGATGTGTCAAAGTGACAATTTACACCAATTTGAAGACATATCACTGTGGGAGTAAATCACTTAAGAAACACAGCAGCATTATTATTTTATTTTTACACAGGAATTGGTCTGTTAGGGTTTTTTTTTTTTTCGGTTTTTTTTTTTCAAAAGTTTGCACTATTAAAGATATATTAATACTCTTTAAGAATCTGTACCTTAACAAACTCTATTGTAGACATGATGACCTGAGGGTGGTGTAATGAGAAATATTTTAAAAGATTTTTTTTATTTGAGGACCACCAATAGTAAAACTATATAGTAAAGTGCGTAATCCAATGTTAGCTTGTAATGTATTGTAATGTCAAGCTTCAAATTTAAAATATCACTTAATCAAGTTTAACATTACATATATAGCATGTTTGTAGCCTGATTTAAGACAATGCTAGCATGTTTTAACATGCCACTGTTAGCATGTTTAAAAAATGATTTAGCACACTACAAACAAGTAGCCTTAAAGGCAGCATGTTTCTAACATCACCCTGATAACAAGTTTAAGCACATTGCTATCAACTTTCTAATATCATTTTTTTTACTGTTATTGCACTTTAAGATGTCGCTATCATGTTTTAAGCACTAGTTCAAAACCAAACGTGGGTCACTTTACATACAGCTTATACTGAGCCATTTTCTCCCACTGTAATTTGGCTCAAAATCTCTTTTGACCCCTCACTTCATAGAACAATGGATTACTCAGTAAGTATTCATCCATGAGTTAAAATATTTGCTTTAATATTAACTTACAATTATCCTTTTTTTTTTTAAATAAGAAAATTCAAAAAAGTTTGAAATGTGTGGATGTGGCATGAAAATAAATAAATAAATAAAAACACCCTTCAGCACTTCAAGAAAAGTCAACAGAGAAACATCATATTTCCTCAAAGCAAGATGGACTTTTGTGCATGCAACAGAAAGAAATAGAGCAGAACACAGAGCTAGGTGTCTATTAAGAGCTGTATTAATAGTGCACAGCATGCAGAGTGTGGACAGACGGACACGAGCGGAGAGAGAGAGGAGCTCACTTACTGCAGGACTGCCCCCAACACCTCCTCCTAGATCTCCCCCAAGCTACAACACGGGACACAAGACCCAAATCCAGGCCCACAAACAACACAACACAACATGACACAGACAAACAGAGAGATCCATTAATAACACAATTCTCCTGTTTACAAGGAAGTGATTAGATGCCATTTAGAAATACCATACTTCAGCATAAAATAAATAGCCTTTAAAGTATATTTAAAAAGTTATTTTCAAGACCATGTAATCAAAAAGCTGAGAGAACGAGGCAATTTGACCTTGGTAATACATTATTTTAATAAACGACACTATGCTGCCTATGTTGAATTTTGATACAGCAAGAGGGAAAATGTTGTAATTTAGGTAGCTGCCATTTAAAAAATCCTTTCATGAATGTTTACTTTCACTTTCTGCTGCGTCTTGCGCTGGATTCTTTAAACGGATAAAACTATGTTAACTATGAACTAGCTGCTGTAAACACTGGAGAAAATTAACAAAGTTAAATTGTGATGGAACAGAATAGACTGCAGTGAGCCATAAATAAGCATAGTAACACACTGACAAACTGCTTCAGGGGCCGTTTACATCTCACGTCTTTTGCACGCACAAATTCCTTCTTTCAAATTAAGACGTGCGAAGTGACGAACATGAGGCCGTAATGTGGCTGCAGAGAAAGTGATTTAATCATTAGGATTCATTCATTGCCCAATTTCTGTTTAACGGAAAGAAGATTTTTTTCAGCACATTTCTAAACATAATAGTTTTAATAACTCATTTCTAATAACTGATTTATTTTATCTTTGCCATGATGACAGTACATAATACTTTATTGGATATTTTTCAAGATACTAGTATTCAGCTTAAAGTGACATTTAAAGGCTTAACTAGATTAATTAGGTTAATTATGCAAGCTAGGGTAATTAGGCAAATCATTGTTTAACAGTGGTTTGTTCTGTAGACAACTGAAAACAAATTGCTTTGAAAAAAAATATTTGAAAAAAAATTCACAGAAGGGCTAATCATTTTGACTTCAACTGTATATTAAAATTCCAGTCAGATACATGAACTCTAAAAAAAAAAAAAAAAAAAAAAAAAAAAAAGAAAGAAAAGTGAACCGCAATACACACCAACCAAACCGTGACAAGACAACCGAATGGATAGAATACACTCCTTTCTCTCTTATGCACCTGGCACTTTGTTAGAAACATTTATATGTTTCCGTTTGTACATATAGCTCTTTTATATTTTTATACTTTTTTTTTCTAGGAATTTTTAGATATTTGGACTAGAAATGAGACAAAGCGAAGTAAGAAAAGCATTTATTGCATTTTGATTATTCAATTTCTGTACCAGAATACTGTTAGACTCCCTAGAAAACCATCAAATAGTGCTATTCAAACTATCTTGCGAAACTGTAGTCATATCGCAATATCGCAGAAAAAAATTTAATATCGCAATATCAGATTTTTCCAATATCGTGCAGTCCTAAACGGATAAGTGTGCAAAAAAAACACTTTGCCATAAATTGGATTGTTAAAATGATTTATAAAACATGGGTGGTAAATACCAGCGAAAAAAATGAAGCAGGTTTCAGAGGTGAACCATGTTACTTCATTTTAAAAATATACAAATATTTTCTTTGTGTTTAGAATAAAATTCCCTGATGCATCATGCACGATATATAATGGATGGTTGCATTTAGAAAATGAACGAGGTCGATTCTGATTTCACGAGTATTACAGCTCTGTCGATTATTTTTCTTAGTCCACATTCCTCTCTCCCTGACCTTCAGACGTACAGTCACCTTGCTTTTCCCACTCAGAAAACGTGCATGCAGATTCACACTCAGCAGGACACAAATCGCAAGCCGAGCTGTGTAGCGCAACAAGCAATGCTTAAGGTTTGCAAGAAATGCAAATCTCCATGGAGAAGACAAAAAAAATCTAATCAGTTGATGCATTCTAATTCATATTGCGATTCATCTTAGACATGCTCAGTGGACCAGACCTGCTAAATGTCAATATAAATCTGGCTAAAGAGCCTGTCGAGAGCGAGAGTTAAAAAAATGTATCCCTTAGGGTGCTGAGTCTGCAGTGTTCGTGCATGGCTTTGAAACCGTCTTTCGACCTTGAGCAGTCAGATGGTTCTGTAGACTGTTCAATGTTTAACATTCTTTAGCTCAGAGCACTGTCTCCTTGACAGAGAGAGAGAGAGAGAGAGAGAGAGAGAGAGATGACAAGCACACTGGTATTTTATTGGAATGACTCACGTCGTCAGCAAGAGCATAGTCATTGTGTTGAATACAAAGCTTTGTGCTAGCATTAAGCTGACTGGGTGTTAAATAGGTTGAAAAGAAGAAGAAAAATAATTGGCAGTTCATTTGACAATCTAATCCACTTCTTGTATAACTACTTTGATTTGACTGCTGGATTTGACAGTTTGATTACACCTCTGTTTAGGGACTTTACATAGGCCAGAAGGTCATTACATTCAGCAATAGGAGTCTGTGGTGGATACTAGTAGGACAACTTGTGTCAGAACTTAAAGCAACAATTGAGTGCGTGCGACGAACAAGTCCAAAAAAATAAAAAATGAGAAAACCAGGTGACATTAATTGTATGTGTGAACTTTGTATACAGAAACAGTTTGGGGATATTTTCGCCCGACCAAGAGTCTGCATTTTAAACATTAAAATAGCTTCAAGATGAAAAAACGTTTATGTCCACTAAGAAAAATAGAGAAACCGCTTTCTGCCATGTCTGCTTCAGACATTAAAAGGCAAATCCTCTGCAAAAAAGGAGAGCCGACATGAACAAATGGAAGGACAAAGTAAGGAAGGCTTTAAGGGGTGCTGGGAAACCATATTTGAATCAAAGAGGAGAACAAAAACCAGGGAAAAATCCACCGAAAGAGGTGAGTGGAAGAACCATACATGTGATGTGATCTCTCTGAACGCACAGAGGAGCGCTAAACTGCACAAAAACAGTTAACCTATCAAAATAAATTACATACCATATATAATAAAGCTGTATCAATGCATATTTCCCAACAGTCCTGTGTAAACTACGGCAAGCAGAGTTTATTTGTTTATATATTTATTTATATCGTGAGATGGCGGAGCGCAAGAACAGTTTGAAGTAGTATATACACAGGTGCGCTGCGCCAGCTTTTCTAAACAAACGACAAGGTGCACTATTGGAGATATCTAAACATACAACAGGTGATCAAAAGTTTAGAGACTATGCCCATCATTATAAATATTTATTTATTTATTTATTGTTAATAATTTAATGTTATTGCCTGTACTGTAAGAAGGTCTATGTATTGTACATTGCTCATATATTTTCTGTTTACATAATAATAATAATAATAATAATAATAATAATAAACTTGAAAGTTAATATTAACCTGAAGTTTCTGTTACTGTATTGAAACTAAGATAAAGGAATCAGATCTTTAGTGGTTTAAAGTGATATGATGAATTGGAGTTATACTGTTATTTCACACTAATTGGACATGTACCGTTCTTCCACATTTGAGAAATATAAATCACAATAACTTTGTATTTTTAATACTGACAGTGAAAAAAAATTAAAATTGAGAAGCTTTTGTTGTCTATCTTCAAATAAAATAAAATGATATAATATAATGTTCACAATCCAAACGAAAAAAATCTTATTACTCAAAATTTGAAAATATGGACATATATGGTTCTTCGTCTCAAGGCCTCAGTTATTGCACTGGAAATACTGCTGAATCTGATGCTTGTATTTAAATAAATGTGTGTTTATTTTTTATTTGATTTATTTGTAGAGTCCATGCTGTAGGGAAGACAAGATGTCGGCGGTGTGTAGCTTTTCACTATGGAAACAAAATAAGGGGACTTCAGATATTGGGAAAATGTTTTTCAGGAACAAAATGGATCTTGAGGTGTCCTTGCAGTTTTCTTTATTTTAAAGTGTCCTTGTTACAGTGTGTAGTCTTTTCATTAAGCTACTGGGTAATAATTAGTTTTATTATTACTATTAGAATTATTACTATATAATTTTAGCAATAATACTTACTTAATTGCATGTACTTACTATATGGTTCGGTTTACAATGAGAGTTGGGCTTTGGGTTATTTGCATGTAATTATGCATAATTAATAGTAATAATTATAGTATTTAAATTTTTTTTTTCATTTAACCCTTGTGTGCTTTCATCCACTCTGGGGTGATTTTGAGTCTTTATATTGGCCCAAACTTTCTGTGTTTCAGCAAATAAAATGATGTTTGGTGACAAATCTTATCTTGACACACGTTTTGAGAAAATGCATTTAAAATAAAAATAATTAAAAAACCTCAACAATAAACTCTGGGCAAATTTACTACCGTTCTGTTCGTGGCTGTTTTTGCCCCATTGACTTCCATTATAATGACATTTTTTAATTGCAAAATCATGACACCATATTTATTTGGATTTTCTCAGACATATCAAGGTAAGTGCGCAAAGTTCTCTCTCACACTATATAGAAGCCAGAATCTAAACTGAACCACCCCCTTAGCTTCTCCGTCTACCAAATACTGGTTTAACCACTGGATGCAGCACATCTCAAGATTCACAACCTATGGTGGAGAAGTGGCACATCAGCGAGCGGTGAAACTCAGGTGTATCACTAGTCTAGCAGCAGGATCCAACACTCTCTCTTGCACCGTGCAAAACAAGCCTTGAGCTGCAATCTTCACACAGCAGGCCTGCGTCTCCATCCTGGTTTGTTCAGGGCACCCGTTTAAAGCTCTGACGCAGAAACTGCTCCAATTTGGACAGAAGATTACACCGAGTAGCAGCACCTGCGCTGCTCAGATATAAACGCTGCACGTGTGCCGCACTCAAGGTGCCTCCTACAGCAGCAAGATACCTGCTTGACAAATCCAATTAGTCACGAGAAGGTGAAAACAGGCTTTTTGTGGCTGCAGGACAAAATAAATTGTTTCTGGATGTAAGGATTCTGGCATGTCCCTTTAAAATGTGTTTCCCATAAATATCCCTATCACTATTAATAGGACGATCCATCCAAAATGAAGATTTAGTCATTTATTCAGCCTCATATTGCTCCAGACAATATAATTTTCTACAATTGAGCACAAAAAGGGTGTTGAAAGAAAGTATTATTAGTCCTTTTTGGAGCTCAATAGTCTTTGTCAGTGTCACCAGAGGTGGCTAGAGTATCCAATATCTATACTCAAGCAAAACTACAAGTGCTTGAGGAAATTTTTACTCAAGTAGAAGTAAAAGTAACAATCGTAAAACTTACTCGAGTAATGGTGCGTTCAAACAAGATGTGGATGAAGCGTCAAGCGCAAGTCATTTACAAGTTAATTCAATGCAAAGACGCGAATAGACATCAAGCGGTGCTATTCGTGCGAATGAGGTGGTGCAAAGAACACGTATCGTGTGAATCGCACGAGTTGGAAAATCTGAACTTCAGCGGACATTCACGTCGCGTTAACCAGGAGCTTGCTCTTGTAGGGGCGTGATTATCACGTAACGCCTGTTGTTGGTGTCCTGAGGGGAAATCATTCTGCCGACACCGGACAAGAGCTCATCAAACTGGGCTTCAGTTCAAACTTCCATCATCCAGGTACAGTTTCTGGAGTAGTTGATGAACTCAGAGAGCTGGGTGCACCTCTGAAAGGATCTAGTGGGCTCAGACACGGCGCCGAATGATTCTACGTTGTTTTCAGCCTTCCTTAAGCACATAAAGCACAGTTACTCTCTCTCAATAAAATCCATGTTAGCCATTTAGCAACAAAACTAGAGTCACCGGGCAGACAGAAGCCCCTCTGATGACGTGAATCCACGTTTATTGTGAAGTGAATTTGACGCACAAATGAAGCAAATTTGACGCGCAAATGAAGCGAGTAAACTCACGCGTCTATTAAGTTCACGTGTCTATTTACAAGCGAATAGCAGGATTTATTCATGCAAGCCACATCTAGTGTGAACACAGCATAAGAGTAAAAAAGTATCCGATGAAAAAATTAGTCAAGTAACTAGCCACTGATCATATTTTTTTTAGGAATAAAATAAAATACAATACTGTGTTTATGTACGTATGTTATATACTTTTGTGAGGTGTCTGTATTTGTGTCTGAATGAAAGACGTCGGAGCATGCCATTCAGTTTATTTGGTTTTGTGTCAAATGGTTGAGAAAATGTTTAGAATGTAGCTTTGTTCATGAAAGTGTGTGGTTCTAGTGTTCAAGAGATGTCTGTCTGCTTTCACGATAGAGGAAAAACACTTGGAAGTGTGAAATTTGAAATTACAATACGTTAAAAGTGCCCATAGTTATCAAATTACCATTAATAGGGTTCAAATTAGCATAAATGTGACACTTACCACTACAGATTTCTTGGAGCTTCTTTTGGAGCTGGAATTCACAGGCATGCGACAAACGGATAAAGCGGGATACGCATCTCTATAGCAACCTCTCGCAACACAACCTCTCCCAACCTCTCCAACCGATATTTGCAATCAAGTCGTATGAATCATATTTATTATCATTTGACAGTAACGGAGGAACGTTGCCAAATGTAGAGAAGAGAGAAGTTTTTACAAATTCATTCATTGATTTTCTTTCGGCTTAGTCCCTTCATTCATCAGGGGTCGCCACAGCGGAATGAACCATACACACTCATTCACACACATACACTACGGCCAATTTAGTTTATTCAATTCACTTATAGCGCATGTCTTTAGACTGTGGGGGAAACCGGAGCACCCGGATGAAACCCACGCCAACATGGAGAGAACATGCAAACTCCACACAGAAATGCCAACTGACCCAGCCAGGACTCGAACCAATGACCTTCTTGCTGTGAGGCGACAGTGCTAACCACTGAGCCACCATGTTGCCGTTTTTACAAATTTGTTAATTTTATTAATTTGGTTAATTTTATTAAATATGTTAATACAAATTTACTTGCGTAAAAGTACACATCTTTAAATGTATTCACAAAATAAAAGTTACCCAACAATTTTACTCTAGTAAATGTAATGAAGTACAACAATGTAATGAAAATGTAAATAAACGTAATGAACAACAAGAGGCAAGAACCCACTGTTTTATCTCATAGTGTGTTACAGTGGATGATAAGCCATGCTGTGTCTGAGACGCTTCACGATGTCCAGAGAGAAATCTAGAAAGCTTTTTTTTTTTTATTGGGTGTCTATCACATCTTTGACCAATAGGAGCATAGAAGCTTTTCTGTATTGAGCTCTCAAACATGGCGAAACGAAATCAAGATGATGGCGTTAGTTATACTAGCTGGGATTATAAAACGGAGCTATAGCAACAATTCCTTTTTGATTACATAATTTGCGTAACCATAGTTAGCTTACTCTCTTTTGCTTGTTCTGTTTTCTGAATGACATCATGCATTTCATAAATGACCAGTCAGGCTCACTGGAAATATGTGCCTCAGCCTACGTTTTGTTAAATGTAAAATACGCTTCTCCGGGTACGTTTTGTTACACGTTTCAGATCACAAATCTACTAGAGGGCACTGTTTACACTTTTGCGAATCTGAAATACAATACAGGGCTCGTAGCACAGATCACCTAGCGAACCACTGACCTAAACTCAACCAATCATGTTTTCAAAAACACACGTAAAACAAAGATTCAGTGCGACCACATAGTTTTACCTTGATTTTACATAGATTTTTTAATCTCTTTTGTAGAACTGTGCTTCACTGGGCTCGAACACGAGCGTTCTCCATCACAAGTATGAAGTAAGCTATTGAGCAAAGTTACCCGTATGGAGAAAAACAGGTGAGGCTAACCTATTCGATTATAAATAAATTACATTTTCTGGAAAATACAGTAATGTAAAATATTCATGCAATATGTATAACTACATGACCTTAAAATATAGTATCACTGTAAATACTAAAGTAATGCATGGATGATTTTGTGAAGGCTTACTTTTCTCAGTAGACTTACTTTTTGCCCTTTAAGAAAGCATCCAAGATTTGCACACATCCCAAGCAAAAAAATTTAAATCTCCTCAGCTGCCCTTGGGTACTGTGTATGTGAGTTGAGCTGAAGATTTTTATGTGGGATGATGGCTGTGTATAAGTGTGCAACCCATTCAGCCCTGAGGTTGTGGTGCTGTGGCTGCAGTGTGTTTAGGAGAGAAGGGCCTGTGGCTGCTGTGATATAACACTTTGGAGTTCTGCTAGAAAGTGAAAACACTGCATATACTGTACTACAGCCTCTCCAGATCAACACACATCAGTCCTGCAGCTACCCATTAATCAATGCTCAAAATAAAACTCAAGAGGCAGATCTGCATTTTAGTTTTGCCTGAATTTAACCTATAATGCTAGACGGATTTTTTTTTACCTAAAAAAAATATTTTAAATAAAGAATGTCAGAGTACAGTGGTGTCAAAAGGGATTGTTTTTCTTTGCTTGCTTCTTGCTTCTTTGTTTTTTCACTGAAAACATTACAAATATGAATAAACTCCTAATTGACTGATTTTAGTTAGTTAGTTGCTGTAGAGGTTAAGATTAGGTATGGGATAGGATTAAAGTAAAATAAGATTATGGCCCAATCCCAATACTACCCCTTAGCCCTTCTCCTTACTCCTACCCCTCGTTTTGCGCGTTCACGTGAAGGGGTAGGGGTGTCCCAATTCTCTTTAGCTTGAAGGTGTAGGGCTCAGGGGAAGGGCTAGATACACCTTAAAACTGAGATTTTTCAGGATTTTTAAGAATACACCATCTACAACGGCAAAATAGCTGCACACGGAAGTAAGGAGATGGACAAATTAGTATTTTTTTTGTCATTATTATGAATTTTTACAACAAACAAGCATATGTTTTATTATATTCATAACTGCGTTCGTGTTTTACCTTCAAGCTAAAAATTTTGCTATCTATAAATCTATAATTTCTGCTAAATTTTGCTATCTATAATCCCTAATAATAACTCCAGTATAGTAATCCCATAACATTCTGTCACTCGATGACACTCGAATACTGTGTCAGAAAAGTCTAGTGGCTGGGAATGAGCTTTTTACAGTGTCTGGTATAATGTTAATTTTGTTTTCGTGTGTTTCATAGATGAATATGGCCACGGTGTAAATGCACAGCACAGTTATAATCTTATTGCCACATTATATCATTATGATAACATGATATATGCCTTCAGTGATTTCCTAAAGATAAATACCCAAAAATAACGCAGCGCGATCGTCGATACATATGATGACTTGTGCAGGTGTTGTAGTGGTGTCCCATTTCTTAGGGGTAAATTTTGAAGACCTTCCCCTTCACACTCCCCACAAAGGGAAAGGGGAAGGTTTAGGGGTATAAAAATAGAATTGGGATTAGGTCTATATAAACTTAAAAATATTGGCTAACTTATAATTATGCTCAACAAAATGGGCTGACAGAGATGTATTTAGAGTTTTTTTGTGGTTTTAACATATATGAAACCAGAGGCATGGATTAATATCAGCCTCAAAATTAGTTGTAAAAGTTTAGTTGCTTCCTTCATAGTCAATCATAGTAAGAGCTGAGTGATATGACACGATGCATAAACATGCAATAAACGGTTATATTCAGCAGTGTTTGTTGCCTCATTACAAACATACACGACAAATTTCACAATATGCACGTTAAACTAACAAAAGTTACAGTTAAACCGACCTTATACCTCTTCGGGGCTCTAATTAAATTAGATTTACCGGAGATTGCTCTATAATGTCGGTCTTATTTTCAAAATAAGAGTCCTACATCCATAGTAAGAATAGTAGATAAACTTAAAAATAAAAGAAAAAATATATAACTGTTGTAATCTCATTAGGAAACATTGTGGCCAATCAAATGCTGCCTGGAGCGTGCATATTAATGATCCCGTGTGCATTGTCAGAGTAAGTATTTTGTTCCGATTGGCCTGGGATTTTACATTTTATGTCATTTCCAATTCCAGAGCTCTAATTATTCAGCTATACCCATGTATATCCACATTTTCAATCTATGACACTTTTAAATAAATGCATTTTTATATTTCATCAGACAATGTATATCTACATAAGCACATAAATCAGTGAATAATCAGAAGTCTTATATAAATACGTGAAAATCCTGTTTTCCATTCTTTCTTTCCATTCATACTTTCTGCTTTATTTCTCACATTTGGATTGCCAGTGCAAAGCAGAAATCAGCAATGTGTCAATAAACGAAGAGCACCTAATTGGAAGTCAAAGCATTAATCAAATCACATTCCCATTCCAGTAAACGCTGTGGTCTGACCCTGCCATTCTTCACTGTGCTGTTCACTTAAAGATCTCTCAAATTTGAAAAATACTGCTGCAATCATGTCATGCTGAGCGGAGCGGTCTGAATCCCCTCAACCACACATGCACCAGTGAACACACAAACCCCAGAAAACTACTAAACTGAATGAAAATCCTACAGCAACATCAGGATGGCTGCCCCTAAGGACACGACTGTGGCAAATGCTTCTGAATTACACATTTTGAGCTCATTCTTAAGCGAATATAATTAAAAACCTTATTAAGCACTGAATTATAGAAAAAAAAATTATTGACTAGTTGGCACTTTCCAACTAAGAATGAAAAACACTTGCATTTTGGCCATTAGTTTACACAAGAAGGTGTTTTGGAGGAAAAAATTGCTTTCATAGCATACAATTTTATGCGTATGTGTATTACATGTTCAGTCTACAGATATGCACACTGGTACTTCAACCAAAACAATGCAGGATACAAGTCTACAGCAGAATGCAGATATTTCCATGCATATTCGTTTCACAGCAAAAAATAAATAAATTATTTTCATTAAGCTGTACAGAAAAGCTTTACATTTTTCATTTCATTTCACCCTGAAATGATAAATACTTTTATTAAAATATTTTTTATATTCATAGTTAATAAACAAGTTTCTGCCAAAAAACAATACAATGGTGCTACTGCTCTAAAATAAAAACAAAATAATAAATAGAAATTGTCTCTATGATTAATTTCTTTTAACTTGACAGAATCTGTATGTATATTTTTATATTGTTCCATTCACAAAAAACTCAAAATATTCACTAATAAAAAATAAATAAATAAATAATTTAATAAAAAAAACAATACTTGAAAAGCATAAATATTATTTAGGATTATTCTAAACTAACAAACTAAACTTAAAACCATAAAAAATATTTGATACATGAATAAATATTAACCTAAATTTTATTCATATTTTTATATTAGTTGTAAGCAAATTTTTATTAGATTTTTTTATTTATTGTTTAGCTTAAGTTGACATACTAAAACAACTACAACTAAAATAAGAATGGATAAAAACTAAGTTAAGACAAGTTACAAAAAAGGACATAAGTTTTAAAATAACAAAAACTAAAAAAGAACAATCATTACTTGAAACTACTTGAAACGATGACCACAACAATACTAATAAAACAAAGAAAAATAATCTTGGATAAGAAAAAGAAAAAGTCTTCCTATCTTACAAAATGGTGCTAAGTAAATGTTCCTTGTTCAAAAATACTATATATAGTTAAAAAATAAAAAATAAACACAGGACTAAACAAGACTAAAATGAAAACTAAAAAACAAGACTAAAATGCTAAAAAATATTCATTATTAATTAAAACCTTTTTTAATTTTTATACAGATTTTTTTTTATTCTAAAATTATAATTAATAATTATTAAAACCTAATTGTCACAGGTCTACTGCAGTAACAGTAATTGGAGTAACCATAACAAAAACATGATGAATGTAATAAAAATCAAAATACGCACCAAACTGTCAAGACCACCACCGAGGAGGTCCACAGCCGCTATCTGCATGGAGGACACCTGAGGCACATTGACCGGAGGACCAAGGTCCAGATTAAGCAGGTCTCCCAGAAGGTCACCCTGAGATGGGATGACCTGGGGTTGATCAATGGAAGCAGCCGGGCCGGTACTGACGGGACTCTCCCCGGTGTCGATACTGCAAAAGAAAAAGTATACACACTAAGTGAACAAAGGATGGGAGCGACAAGTGCTTTTTCATTGTTCTGATGGAGAGGACAACGCAGGTTCTGTGTGGCACTACTTTCAATGAGTCCTCCATTGTATTACTAGACTGAGACTGATTCAGACATCCTTTTTTTTTTTTTTTTTTTTTTTTTTTTTTTAGAAAAGCAGAGAGAGATAAACAAATAACCGTGACGACAGAACTTTTAAGATGACAGACCACCATGACATTGTGATTTTGAGTTGTTTGTTAGATAAAATTTTTTTAAAGGTCTCCTAAAATGGCCTTAAAGAGATAGTCCACCCTAAAATGAACATTTACTCACCCTCTTGTGGTTCCAAATGTTTATGGGTTTTTTTATTCTGTTGAACACAAAAGAAGATATTTTGAAGAATGTTGGATACCTGTGACCATTGAATAGAAAAAAACAAATACAATGGAAGTCAATGGTTACAGGTTTCCAGCATTCTTCAAAATATCTTCTTTTGCGTTTAAGAGAAGAAAGTAACTCATAAAAGTTTGAAACAAGTATAGGGTCAGCGAATGATGACACACTATAAAAAAACTAAAAAGTTGACTCAACTTAAAATTGTAAGGCAGCTTGCTGCACAGCCTTTTTTAATTTGACTCAACTTTTAACCTGTAGTTGATTCAATTTAAGTTGAGTCAATGTTTTTTTGTCACCTCACAGCAAGAAGGTTGACCCTGGCTGGGTCAGGTGACATTTCTGTGTGGAGTTTGTATGTTCTCCCCGTGTTGGCGTGGGTTTCCTCTGGGTGCTCCGGTTTCCCCCACAGTCCAAAGACATGCGGTACAGGTGAATTGAATAAACTAAGTTGGCCATAGTTTGTGAATGCAAGTGTGTATGGATGTTTTCCAGTACTAGGTTGCGGCTGGAAGGGCATCCACTGAGTAAAACATACGCTGGAATAGTTGGTGATTCATTCCATTGTGGTGACTTCTGATAAATAAGGGACTAAGCCAAAGAAAAATGAATGAATGAATGAATGAATGAATAAATGAATGAATGAACTATCCCTTTAAAGTGAGCAGCTTTGTTCGATGTGTGGTTTAATTTCAACTAAAATATGAAAACAGCAGGACATATTGAGATATGCTCCTCCTCTTTTTAAAAAATAGCTAATAGTATTTCTGTTTATATTAATGTTCAGCCAGTTAGAGTCATCAAGCTAAATGTCAACCACAGTCTTTAATAGCAATGCTGGGTTTCTAATCAATTCTTTGCTATAAAATACAACTTTCAGTGTAATTCAAATGGCTCTGATATGTTGTGTGACTTCTGGGCCCAAGCAGATTATGTATCTGTTGTTGTATCAGTTTACATGAAATAAGACTTCATTCACCTGAATGGAAACCAAATGTACACTGTCTGAATCGTTTATCCCCTTTATATTGCACAACTTGGGCCCCTCCCTTGATTGTTATAACAAATAAACATAGAGGAGTTCAGACCAACACAGTGTTCAAGTATTTCTTCCTTATATTTGCAAGTATTTAGGTGAACCCTTTAAAAACACTCAAGTTACATGAGAAAAAGTGACCAACTTCAGTTAAGGGAATAGCGTCTGGTAGGGGGCGGAAACGCTTCAGATAGTAGAGAACATTTGATTAGTCAGAAGATCTAATGAGAAACGAGGTAGCATCATATAAATTGTTGATCCATTTTAGCAGAAGTGTGAAATTTGAATGCGTAGGTCTTCAAAACAGTGACATAATTTCCATTTAGGAGTCGGGTGGTCTTCTGACTTCAGTACTGACTGTTACTTAAGTTTAAAAATGTCTATTTCCTGTTAACATTTAAAAGCTGTTGAGCATTTTCTTAAGCACCACTAATTGGCCATTGTGTTCAGACATGACTGCGATTGGCTCCAACGATCATCTCATCGACGCTCTTCAGCAAGGGAGAACACAGATCCACAGAAACTGGAGTGTCTGAAAGCTGCATCTATCAGAGGACCCGTCTATGAGTAGATATAGGACAGATCCTCTTATGGATCAGCGGATAGACGTGGCTATCAAATTCTCCAGTGTGTGAGTGTGTGTGTGAGTGTGTGTGTGAGTGTGTGAGTGTGTGTGTGTGTTATCTGTGTTCGTGCTTGCTGAAGAGCATCAAGCAATGAGGTCCAATCACATATCTGGTGAGCATGTAAACACAATGACCAATCAGCACTGTTTAACAACCTGTTCAACAGTGCTCAAATTTGACATTTAAAACAATTAGAAATGGTTTTGTTACCAAAAAAAAGAACATTGATCCACTTCATAAGATGACAATACATTTTATGATAGAATTGTGTTTTTGGAAGCTTTAAAACCCTCCCCAAAAAACAGCAGGGAAAAGCCAGGATAAACATAGATGATGAGTAAATTTGAACTTCCACAAACACTAACAGCAATTTCTAGACAGGTAAAAAACACATAATTGGGTTAGCAAGATCTGGGTTTAGCCATCCAAGTACCTGCCGTGCTGGATGGGCAGATGTTTGCGATGAATGCCGTGGCTTCCTTCCACAAAAGCGTTTGGGGGCTTGTGGTAGACGGAGGCCAGCGAGCCGATGTGGCAGATGAGCTCGTCCAGCAGGGTGGGCTCGATCAGGTCCGTCTCCTCTGAGATCAGAGGTTTCTCAGACAGCACCACCTCTTTAGCAGTCACCGGGTCAGTGGACAGCAGACGCCAGTAGATGTAGCCGCGATCACGCAGGTCAGGGTTATCAGAGTCCTGAAGAGAAAAAGACAAGAGTGTGAAAGGAGAAAAAATTTAACAATAGCTACGTTTCACCAGGTACTTTTATGAACCTTTTGGACTCTTGTATTAATAATGAACAATGGATGGAAATGCCAAGAAGTGCATACAATTTTTAAAAAGGCCTACACACACTTTATGTTTAGAGTTCTTACACCTTTTCCCAGTCTCAGAAAGGAGTTTTCACACCTCTGATTCAAAAAAGCTAGGAAAAGGGATTTCCAGTTGTGTTGAGGTGGGAGTGTCATGTCTGGAAAGAGGGAGGGGTTAGCATAAAAAGGAGAGTTTCATTACGTGCATAAAAACAGTTCATTTGCACACTGGCAGCGCAAACCCAAACACACTGTGGAGATGGAGAGTGATTGTGAGAGCAGCATTTACAGCGGTTCTGAGAGCTCGTGGAAGGGGAGGTTTTCCAGAATTCTCTTACAAATTTGCCTTTTAAATTTGAACCTTTGTACACAAACACGAGCGTGAATGCAGGAGAAAGCAAAGACGCTCCTGACAAGGTGCATACAATTAAATAAATAATACAAAGAACATTTGATGTTGCTTCGAAATTTCTTTTTAAACTGGAAGAAGGAATTTGCTCTAAACAATGCAAAAATTACCAATTTTCACTCGATGTGTGTCCTAATAGTGTTTTTAGCAATGTGCCACACATATAAATCTGTCAACATTCCAAAAAATGTGTTTTAGGGGTTTCATGACCCTTTAATCATTTCTCAAGCACATTCCAGGTGCATTTTTTCAAACTATTCTAGCACTTTATAAGGCAAATGTCTTGACAAATTTACATACATATAAATATGTTATCAGATGCTATTTGTTATTTAGTATTCTATAGGTTAGCATTCTAAGGAAATTTCTGATTGCATGTTTACACCAAGCCTAACGCTTTTATTTACTTTTTATTACGCCCTTTACTAAAATTTGTTTAGATTTATTTTAAGTTTATTAAATTATTGTTACCCATTTAGTAAGATAAATTATTATGAAAGAATTACATTTTCAAGCACTTTATTCAAAATGTAGCAATTTGATAAACACTAGATTTAAATTCAAGCCCTTTCAAGGATTTCCAGCACCCATATGAGATCAGTTTTTTGTACATTGCAAAAAAAATGCTTTGGGTAAAATATGGACAACATGATATGATATTTGTGATGCTCTAAATGTTTATGTGTAATGATGCTGATGAAAAATAAATAAATAAATGTTTGCAATTACAAACAGATTAACACGGTGCAAACTTTTGTAAACTGAGGTCACCAGGCTTTGCAATTAATAACTGCCTGTTAATGTTCAGTATGTTTACCATTAAGCATTCATATTAGCTTACAGTAAGCAATTATTAGGAATTCATGGAAACAATTTACAATAAAGTGGCATTCATGCATTTTCTAACATGAACATATAACAATGTATATAAACTATAATTAGTAAATGCTGTAACATTAACGAGTGAAATTGTATTTTAAAATGTAATCAAATTTATAACAAAATAAATGCTGTTGAATTTAAAAGACGAATCACAAATAATTTTGCATCTGCAAACAATGATTGACCGCAAATCCAAAGGCAAAGGCAGAGATTTGGAATTACATTTAATGATAAATATTTAAATCTAAGGCGAGACTTCAGTAATCAAGTGATGGGTTTAATTGGCAGATGATTAAAAATATTAGTAGCCACAAAAGTAGTTCATTTCAAACCCTGGAGTGACTAACAGCCAAACAATAATATTTTTTTGATCTCAAGCTGTAGCGTTTGTAAAGCTCAAGCGCGTCTCACCTGAGTGGCCAGACTGAGAACCTGCTGAACCAGCTCCTGAGTCTCGGAGGGCTTCTTCAGGAACAGCTTCACTATGGCTGTCAGCAGAGTCAACTGGACCTGAGAGTAACAATGTGATAAAGACTGAATCAGACCCACACTTTTATAGAAATGATATATTATACCAGTAAACAAAACAAAAAGCTGCTACAAATAAAACAGGGTTCCCACTGTAAACCAAATATCAAATTCCCTGACATTCACAGACTATGTGAACAAAATGAACAAAAAAAGGCTGCTCTTGCTTTGCATAATATTACAATGGTTGTAGCATGAATATCATTTTAAATGACTTTATTATAAATGTTTTAACATATATAAGATTTTTAAACATTGATGCAAATAACAAAAATTAATAAAAATAATATAAAAGAAAAAATATAAACAATAATAAAATAAAATGTATGCATGTGTAGCAAAAAAATATGTATAAAATCATATAAAAGGAAAAATATGAGCTAGTACAGAATAACAGAATAGAGTTGACAATACACACCCAAAAAATAGGGATTGTCTCTTTAAACAAAAATATACAACATATAAACAAGAACTGGGCGTCACGGTGGCGCAGTGGGTAGCACGATCGCCTCAAAGCAAGAAGATCGCTGGTTCGAGCCCCGGCTGGGTCAGTTGGCATTTCTGTGTGGAGTTTGCATGTTCTCCCCGAGGGTTTCCTCCGGGTGCTCCGGTTTCTCCCACAGTCCAAAGACATGCGCTATAGGTGAATTGAATAAGCTAAATTGGCCATAGTGTATGTGTGTGAACGAGAGTGTATGGGTGTTTCCCAGTGTTGGGTTGTGGCTGGAAGGGCATCCGCTGCGTGAAACATATGCTGGATAAGTTGGCGGTTCATTCCGCTGTGGCGACCACTGATTAATAAAAGGACTAAGCTTTAATAAACTTTAATAAAAGTGAGGATTTACAAATTTATAATTTTACTTAAATATAAAATATTTACTTATAATATACACAAGCAAAATTATATATATACTTAAGCTAGTAAATAAACTAGATTCCCAATAGTCGCAAGACAGGATTTTGCATGCGTTTAATAGCCACTATGAGAACAACAATGAATAATTTACCTCAGATTATGAACAAAATCTGAAGTACTTACTGATTGAGTGGCTGTGAAGTGCTTACTCTTCCATATTTGATAGCTCGAAAGTAGTTTTACAAATTTTATATTTATTTATATTTACTACTTTTAACTCCCAGTCTTTGAAGTGGACATTTTGAAGCCAAAACTCCTAATACTTATATTATCTTGACATGTTAGGGCATTTATGAATTGTGCTTCACACAGCTAAGAGGGCTTGACAAACCACCTGTAGAAACACTCTTCTCTCTATATAACCCTCCTCCTCCTATCTCTAGCACTTAATTCTCTGAGCACTAATAGTTCTTTTGAATAACTAGCACTTCTTGTGTGTTTTTCCTCTTTTTATTGAATCGCTGAATGCCCCCTTAATTGTAAGTCGCTTCGGACCAAAGCGTCTCCTAAATGACTAAATGTAAATGTTAGCCTAACGACCGCATGAAACAATGCAGTAAAAAAATACAGATTGATTAATAGAAACTAAGATTGAAAGTGACTAACAAAAAGCCCATGACTTGGACAAAAATATATATAATAATAATAATAATTATACATACACAAAAGACAAAACCAAAAAAAAAACAACAAACCAAGGTTATTATAGTTAACGAAAACGAATGAAAAAACAAAAACTAAAATTTTAAAACATTTTTATTAACTGAAATAAAAATGAAAATAAGAGTTTAAAAAAAAAAACTAGAACTTACTGAAACTGTATTGTGTACATACAAAACTAACTAAAAATATAGCCAAAATGTCCTTCGTTTTCATCTTTGTAAATGTATTTAATACATGAGCCTACTGTAAGCCTTTTAGAAGTAAATCTATTTACTTCACGCTGCCAGGTGTTTGACCTGTACGGCACCTCAGAGTCTGTAATCCTGATGCCATTGGCCAGATCAAGCCGGTTCTCCTGCAGTCAGTCCTCGCTGTTGCTCCCACGACAAAAACAACGGGTGGACATGACAGCAGCATGGTGACAACATTAAATACAACCCGAGCAGAGACTTAAAAGTATTCATTTAACACATTTGTGCCCAATAATGGGTTTTATTTCCGTATTAGTGATCCTGATCGCGAATGAATCGCTCTTTTTAACCGGATCTTCTAAATGAACCGGTTGAACTAGTTCACCAAATCGAACTGAATCATTTGAAACGATTTGTGCCTTCAGTAAGCACTTATCCACAAACTACTTACTTTTTAACATGTCTGATACCCCCTCTGACTCGAAATAAACCAATTTCCTGAGTTATTCAGTTATTAGAACAGTACACAGAGATCAGATTTGAGAAGCGGTGAACCGATAATACTGCGTATGCGTGATTCAGCAGGTGAACCGAACTCAAACAGTACATGACAGCCTGCTGTGACTGAACTAAACTTAAACAACTGCAGCAAGGGTAAACCGAGGGCTTAAATGAGAGGATCTGGCGAAACGTAAGTTTATTTCATAACAGAAAGTCGTAATGGAATTTAAATAAGTGAATCATGCTTCGGTTGGGTTGCAAAACCTAACTGTAAGAAACTTTTCAGATCATGGTGATGTTTTAACTGACTGAAATTATGATTGCTGACTACATATTTTTGGTATATTGAGTCCTAATATGAAAGGATTGTCACAAAACATCCGGTTCGCGTTAAAGATGCAAACTTCCCATCACTACTGTGTATCTAACCTCAGAAGCAGACTAAAACTAAAACTAACACTGAAACTAATAAAAACTAAACTAAAACTAATCAATTTCAAAATATAAAAACTAGGAAAATCTACCTCTAAAAACTATTTCAAACTAACTGAATTTGAAATCAAAAAGTCAAAACGAAATAAATCTAAAACTATTATAACCTTGCAACAAACCATTAAAGAAAATAACAAATGAAAAACTAATAAAAATAAAAATGACACCAAAATAAAGCGTTTACTGATTAATCCAAAAACAGTAACAATGTAAAACCTGAGTGCTTTCATCATGGAAGCCCTCGAGGAAACTCTCCAGGAGCTCATCAGCGTTGTCGATACGCTCAGCATATTCGCCCACAATCCAGATCATGGCTCCTCGAGCGTCAGGCTCATCCAGAGAGTCCAGGTTTTCACACAGAGTGGCGATTATGCTCTCATACCTGTGCAGATTACAGAGAGGCGTTTCAGCAGCGGCATACTTTTATTCTACACAGACTTTCTACTAGACTTCTTTAGAAACACAAACTGATAAAAACTGCTGCAATACCTTGAGATGCACTCCACTTTAGGTATCATAGCAGAAGTTTTAAGATTTATATTTAAAGTTTCTATTAAAATAATGAAAGAATATTTTGCGTTTGTGTGTTTTTGGCTGCTTTAGGCCTGTCTTGAATCAATAAACATTACATTAAAACGAACAATTCAATTGAGCATTCAAATCGAACCATTCACTCAAATTGGCTGAATCTTTATGAACAGATAATTGAATCACTGGCGATTTGCTCAAGAACAGATTCAGTCCAGAACGAAATACAGCAGTGTTGATCTCAGATGCACGAATGTTCTGCTCTGGCTTTGTTTGGAAGTATTTTCATTGGTGAAATAGAAAAAGAAACAGCTAAAATTCTGTCTAAATTGTATCTCACTCGATAACCTGAAGCTGAATCAACACAATTCTTGAGGTTTTTTGGGGAAAACTTAATTGTTTTATATTCAATTGACTTTCATTTGTAAAAACAATTAAGTTAACTTAATTGATTTGTGTTGGGACAACATAAAGGGATTGTGTGGAACCCAGCATTTTTTACAGTGTGGATTTTTTGTGCTTTCAAAACCTGAATTAAATTCTGATTGTAATAGGTTTATTTAGGCAGTAAAATGCCTGATTATGCCTTATTCAAGCCTTATGAACTCTAGAGGCATATTTTTGTTTGTTTTTTGCAGTGACGTACTTGATAGTGTTAGCTTGCACATTGTTATAACAACAATTACAATATTACCACAGACAATAAATATTTGAATGAGCTCCTAATGACACGAAGCCTAATTTTACAGCACCATAGCATGAATCCTTTACAGATATTATCCATTTCAACGTGGAAATATTTGCATTGTGTCAAGATAAATATAAAGTGATATTAAGCTGTTTGTTGAACTGCTGTATAAAATCAATTTCAATTGCGATCACGCACCCACTGATATTCTGGAAAACAGCACTTTTGCTTGTGTGATATTTCTTAAATATATCATATATTTGAAATATAAAAACAAACCCACACATGGATTATTTGTGCTTTCAAACCTGAATGAAATACTGATTGTATTCTAAAAGGCTTATTGAGGCAGTGAAATACCTTATTCAGACTTTATGAACTCTAGCTATAATTTAGTTTGTTTGCTTTTTGCAGTGGCGTACTTGATATCATTAGCTTGCGCATTGTTAAAACAACAATTACAATATTACCACAGACAATAAATATTTGAAAGAGCTCCTAATGACACTGAGCCTAAATAAATCTAAATAAATAAATAAAGTAAATCTACAGCAGCACAGCATGAATCTTTTGCAGATGTTATCCATTTCAATGTACAAATATTTGCATTGTGACAATCTCAGTAAAAATCTATATAAAGTGGTGGAGAAGACAAGAAAAACTGTTTCATGCAGAAATGAAATGCTCATATGAGAGCTATGAACTGACTTGTTGGGATATTTGCGGAAGATGTCCCTGATGACCACAATGGCTTCTTGCACAACGTAGTTGACTTTGGTCTGGATAAGGTCAAGCAGGGTGCTAACACAGCGCTCAGCGGATTGCTAGAAACACAGATACAAGTGAAGATTTACAATCATTAAACTCAATTAGTAAACTCACTTTGAGCAAAACATACAAGAAAAAAAAAGCTGGTTTATGTTTGTGAATGTGCATTTTATGTGCAAACAAAAGATTTACCAGACAGTTCACTGTGGAATAGAGTGACACAAAAATGTGAATATTAACCCTTGTGTGCTGTTGGGGATGTTTTCATCCACTCTGGGGTGATTTTGAGTCTTAATTTGGCCATGACTTTCTCAGTGTTTCAGCAAATGGAATGATTTTTGGTGACCAATCTTATTTTGACACAATCTTTGGGAAAATGCTTTGAAAATTTTCAAAAACTCAACAACACACTCTGGGCAAATGTACAACCCTCTCATTATGTTGGTGGCTGTTTTTGCCCCATTGACTTCCATTATAATGACATTTTTTGATTGCAAAGGCCATGACGCCATATTATTATTTATTCTTGATTGTTGGTGGTTTTCCCTCTTGGAAAATGGCAAATTTTTGCTGCTGATCATAAGTTGCAGTGCAAAAAAGCTTAGTTTCTGGCTTTTATATGGCGTTATATAGAGAATAGTGTGTGTTTGTTAGAGAGACCTTTGTGCACTAACCTTGATATGTCTGAGAAAATCTAAATAAGCAGCTCAGCTCTCAGAACATAGTAAGTGCATTTATATAATTTGTTTTTATACTCTATAGAACTCCACATACAAAATCAGAAACATTTTTGCACAGGCCTATCTAAAGGGTTAATGCTGCCAACTGATGATCAACAGTAAAACTTTAAAATTTTATCTCTTTCCAAGAAAGAAAACCACCAACAGTCAAGAATGCATGATTATTTGGTGTCAAGGCTTTGCAATCAAAAACTGTTGTTATAATGGAAGTCAATGGGGCTAAAACAGCTACGAACATAACGAAAGTGTAGTCTATTTGAACAATACACAAGGGTTAAAAGCTCAATAATGCAGCAAGACTTACCTCCACTTTAATGGCACAGCGACCAATGGCTCGCACAGCTTTCCGAACAAAGTCTACATCCACCTCAGTGGCATATTCCTTCAGCTCAGCCAGGACCTACAGAAACCAACAGCACAGTAGGTGGATTTCTACAGAAAGAGACAGCTAAAGTGAAATGCTGAATGCTCTCACAGGGTTATCAGCTTGGGAGAGAAAAGTTTGGGAAAAATCTGATGTTAATATCTGTATAAAGGAAAAACTAACAGCATAATATATGTAGATTAAAAACGTATTATTATATTGTCAGTGTCAATATCCTAGTGGTTAAGTGCGTCGGCATATAGCACTGTGGTTCTCACAGCAACATAACTGTCTCCTTCTCCACTGTCCTATTAATTAAAGGTGAAAAACCCTAAAATAATTATTTAAAAAAATTTATTATTGTATTGAATCATAAAAAAATTACAGCTGGCATTTTATGTCAGGCAGCTCAGAGCTCAATGAGGTTATTAGCAATAAGTTGACAAACCAGTTGCTTTTAAAGTGATTAGTTGACTTTGCTTAAAAAGGTGAGTAAACCCATTGCCTTAAAACAGGGCAAAGGGTTTTCAGCCCACAATCCCCCAAAATAACAATGCCAGTGACTCGCGAACCCCACTGTTTTTAGAAGTGATTATAATCATACAAACGTTCCATGCAACGACTCACACACACACACA
>CAIGQV010018170.1:9838592-9857769 GCA_903798115.1 Danio jaintianensis
ATGAATGAATATATATATATATATATATATATATATATATACATACACACACACACAGTCACACACTTTTAAAGCATAAAAATACCATAATTTGTGTGCAGATATTTAAGAAACATGCCAAGTGAACATTCTTGTTTATCTGAAAAACAATGCTAAAGTCAGTTATTCTGCTTTGAAAATGGGTGTTATGTGCCGGAACGCTGTCTTTGTTTTGGTTCTTTTTGAGTTTCTAAAGTTCAATTTCAAACAGTTTATTTTTTTTTTCAAGATCTGAGGTGAACTATCTGCTGCTGCTTTCAGTAGTATGGCAATAAATGTCATGTAAAATGGCATTTAAACTCACATTGTTAGCATTTAACACTGAATAAAGCACATGAGGTTTACCTGAGGTGATCATTGTCAGTTTTCTGTTGTTCAGTTGCAAGAATTAGAAGCCGTTTCTAATATATTAATTCGAGGTGATGGACTTATTTTTATATGGAGAATATTCCTTCTATCGGGTGCCGTTGCTTTTATTTAGAACACGATTTAAATCTGCCTTTAGCCTCGATCGTCAGACTCGCTCCTTTTGGTCCTCAATCTGGCAACCTGTTTTTGCGTTTGTTTTGATCCAGGAGTGCAATACCTTTCAACCACTGGTTGTCAAACAATGTGGTTGAAATGGTTGTTCCTTTTGTGATTCATTGAACTTCAAAGCCATAAGCAGGGCATTTCCCTCAAAAAAACTAACTTTTATCTGGGAAGCATTTACTCTGATTCAGTAGATTTGTTGAAAAAGCTGCTGGCACTTTATTTCCAGATTTTGATTTATCCGTGCATACTGTGATCATTTTTTTCTTATGTTAAAAAAAGGATTGAATGGAAATATCTAACCATGGGGTTGGAGTCAGCGATCAGGTCCCGGAGAGAGTCCAGGAAACCCTGGTCCTCCACCATCTGAGCGTTGATGTCATGCAGTTTGGCCACACACACCGCTGCAGTCTTCCTCACATACGGGTCTTCATCCTTCAGACACTTTCGCAGAGGCTCGCACAGGTACTCGGTGATCTTGTCTACGCGAATACAGCCCATCGTACGCACAGCCAGAGCACGGATCAGAGGGTTTGGATCCTCACAGTCCTAAAAGAAAAAGAAAGAACAACTTCAGACTTTCTGGTGGAATTGATGGTTGGACGATGATGGAAAGTACAGACATTGTAATATTTTGTTTTTCTGTGATGTATGTATTGTAGATTGTTTTGGGTAGATAAAAATAACTGAAATGATTTACTTAATGATGTTTTTTATTCTTCTATGTTCCTACAAATGTAACTGTGCAAGTCGTAAAATGTAATAGAAAACATTGTAAAAAAATGTAAATGCTAAATTATTTAAATTTCCTGACTTCTGTTGAAAAAAAATGGAAATAAAAACAATATTTCGTTATTTCATAGCGCCTTTTGCAATAAATATTTTTTTGTAGTTGCAAATAAAATACAACTTACTGGAATGCTTTATTTAAAAACTTACTATATGAGATCACATTTAATTACTTGCTATTTCTTTGAAATTATTACTGAAATTTACTCAAAATTTCTAAGTGAGAACCGCTTCAAGTAAATGCTACATCAAATTGTTTTAGTGTTGAAAAAATGGGGTGTTTTCCCCCACTTCCCACTGTTTTGGACCAATTAAATAAATCTATAAAATAATAATTATATATTATAACAGCTATAATAATTGTATTGTGCAATATAATATAATAACACTATTGCACTGTGAAATATAATGAGTAATACAATATAAGATAACATATATTACATAAATAAACAATTACTGTAAAATTACAATAGTAATATTTAGTCTCAATTTCCTCATTTTCCAACAGTTTTATTTAGTTTTTTTAGTTTTAAAGAGGCTTCCAGCTAAAAAAACATGCTGCCGGAGTCAATCTGACAATTATATGAAGCCATATAGCTATATTGATTGATAAATTGAACATTTAAAACTAAAGTACACTGACAACTAGGGATGCCGCAATACTCTATATAATATTGAGCCATTCGGTATGACCTCCACGGTTCAATACGCATATGGATACTGCGATTTTTCGGTTTTAAATTAAAATGTAAAAAATGTAACTAGCACTTTTTTTCATTACTCTCTGAACTGGCTCTGTGCGTGCTAGAATGTATGTCCATGCACTGAAATACGGCTCCCCACGAGTAAATGTCCCATCAGTGAGCGCTAAAGTAGGAGACGCTTCATGTGAAAATAAAAAGGGATATGGGACTTACGTGGGAGATCTGAGAAGTGCCTTATCTGAATAGCTGAATGAAAGTTACGATGTGCAAATAAACGCTGCGTCCCAATATGCATACTATCCATCCTAAATAGTATTCGAAAATAGAATTAGTATGTCCCAAACCATAGTATGTTGAAAAGAGTATGCCAAAGGTTCCCGGATGGTTTACTATTTCCACTAAAAATTCGAAGTGTAGAAGCGTCCACACTCTAACCGCTGATATTTCCCACAATGCATTGCACGTTGGACGTGAATTTGATTAGAACTACAAACTCGGGTAAAAAGTGTAAACAAACAAAAAATGTGGCGGACGCGCGAGACCAACCGAGTAGAGAGGCTTTGGTACATTCTTGTTCATCTGAAAAACAATGCTGAAGTCAGATATTCTGCTTTGAAAATGTGTTTTCTGTGCCGGAACGGCTGTCTTTGTTTCGGTAATTTTAACCTGCCCAATGTCAGCTTACCCAATTATATTTCAGCACCCCGGGTTGCCTTGGTATTTCATTCATTCATTCATTCAGAAAGGCTCTGAAAGCATGCGTCCGTGACCGAAATGCAACCTCCGGTGGATAGACTCAGAGAGACACAGATTCAGTTCCACATGAGGTTATTAATTAGCAAATGATATAAATATTATGAACGTAAACATTAGGTGAGCAGGTTACATTGTAACCCTGTGTCCTAACAACACGCTACTTGACGAGATACGCAGTGATGAGCAATCTGGCTGTTTGCACCAGACGAAACACGACAGAAATTTAAACAGCCTTTCAGAAGCACAGAATATGCACTCACTCACGAAATGGTAAGGTTTATAATCTATTTAATACACATTAAACCTCTTTAACATTATTAAATGTACATGCTGAATCACTATGTTCACAGTTCTAAAGTTCAATTTCAAACAGTTTATTTTATTTTCAAGATCTGAGGTAAACTATCTGCTGCTGCTTTCAGTAGTATGGCAATAAATGTCATGTAAAATGGCATTCAAACTCACATTGTTAGCATTTAACACTGAATAAAGCACATGAGGTGTACCTGAGGTGATCATTGTCATAGTTTTTTGTTGTTCACCTGTGAGAAATAGAAGCTGTTTCCAATATATAAATTCGAGGTGATAATTGGGACAAAAACTACTTTTAATATGGAAAATACTCCTTCTATCGGGTGCCGTTGCTTTTATTTAGAACATAATTTAAATCACTCGCTCATGTCCTGATCTGGCAACCTGCGCTTGCGTTTGTTTTGATCCAGGAGTGCAATACCTAGTTCAACCACCTTTATCGAGGAAGTAGTATGTCCCAAAGCTTGCATACTCTTCTGTTACACACTCAAAAGTATATACTTTTAGGGTGTAGTATAAGCATGTGAATTGGGACACAGCACAAATTTTTCTTCTCAACAGTAAGACTCAGTTATGACCAATAATTGTGTTCACCTGTCCGACTTGACGAGCATTCAATAGGTTATGCCTTGGGATGTAAACACATTATATTAAATATTAATCAAGCAACAAAAGATAATGAAATCACTCACTCTGCTCTTGACTGAATAGCTATATAGCTCAGTAATGGTTAACCTTCATTTAATTTATACATTGAAGATTATATACAGTATGCAGGGTTATTTGATTATATTTTTCAGTTTATTTAGCTGAAAACTACTATTAGCCACATGAAAAATCTGAAAAGCAGTGTTTATTTTAGCATTATCTTTGCTATACTGCATTCATTTTTTCTTTTCTTTTCCTTTTATTTGACAGTGCTTTTTACTGAACATATCATATACCAAAAAGAAACCGTGACCTAAAACTGAAAACCAAACCGAACTGTGACAAGTCCCCCTAATCTGAACAGATTTATCCAAACTTGAATACCATATATTATAACTACTAATGTCTAAGTGCTACTAACTGCAAATTTTACCTTGACAAAGCTGTTAACTGCCATGATGGCCATGTCTGGCTGACTCTTGGCATAATTCATAAGGTACAGGTAAACCAGCTTCTTCAGCTCCAGGTTATCAGTCTGCATGCAGTTCACCACATCTGGAAACAATGAACTAACAACACAAGTAAAAAGTAATTAACTTACTGTTATTATTCCACTCAATCATCTTCTCATAATGTGAGAAGTATTGGAGATAAATGAGTCGACGTACCTGACATCCTTGCCCACCGTCATGGCGGCGATGACTTTCTTCACTGCCTCTTTCCTCTTCTCTTTCTTCTCATTGTTCAGCTCGGCCTTCAGCTCAAAGATTTCTCCTAAAACAGGGAATAAGATGATTATTATTACAGTCATCCCATCTGAGTTTTCTTTTTAACCAAGGCTAATGCTGATAACAATGTCTACGAAGAGAACAGCAGCTTTAAAGTACAACTATTTTGGTCACTGTGTAAAATATTATATAAAAGTAAATTAATATCTTTTTATACTGTTTAATTA
The DNA here is from genome assembly GCA_903798115.1 of Danio jaintianensis. Classification (NCBI taxonomy): domain Eukaryota; kingdom Metazoa; phylum Chordata; class Actinopteri; order Cypriniformes; family Danionidae; genus Danio; species Danio jaintianensis. The sequence goes on from CAIGQV010018170.1 coordinate 9,843,327, forward strand.
AATTATTAACCCTTTAAAATATTCTACCATGTTCCTACAAATTAAACTGTGTAAGTTGTAAAATTGTAAAATGTAACGTATAAATATTGTTAAATAATTGTAAATTGTTCAACTTTGATTTCAATTAATTAGACAATAAGTTTTATGATGAAACAATTGAAATGGACAGTGGCTCAGTGGTTTGCTCTGTCGCCTCACAGCGAGAAGGTCGCTGGTTTGAGTCCCGGCTGGACCAGTTGGTGTTTCTGTGTGTAGTTTGGATGTTCTCCCCATGTTGGCGTGGGTTTTCTCCGGGTGTTCCGGTTTCCCCCACAGTCCAATAACATGCGCTATAGGTGAATTGGATTAACAAAACTGGCCATAGTGTAGGAGTGTGTGTAAATGTCTGAGAATGTATGGGTGTTTCCCAATAATGGGTTGCAGCAGGAAGGGCATCCGCTGCGTAAAACATATGCTGGATAAGTTGGTGGTTCATTCCACTGTGGCAACCCCAGATAAATAAAGGGACTAAGATGAAGGAAAATGAATGAATGAATTGAAATGGAAAAAATATTTCAACATTTTATAGGGCCTTACAGGACATTTTGTTAAAATGTCATAATTTCACTAAAGTACTGTTGATGATAATAATAATAATAATAATAATAAATTAAACTAGATAGTTTTCCCGATTTGTTATGCTTTTTCAATGAAATACTGCACACATTTTAATTTCAGGATGCAATCCTGTCTGTACAAAATATTATTTTGAGTAAATGGTAATGTATATCCTAATATTATTCCAGAGCTTAAATCAAAATGTAAGAAGATCATAAATGTACTTGCCTTTTTTGTTGGTGGTGAAATATTTGGAGTCAGTCATTCTGACAGCTTCTCAGATCTGCAAAGGAGGAAATCACTTCAAGTTCATATGAAGTACATTCACAAATCAACATTTTAGCAATGCAGTCAAAATATACTCACTAAATTAAATGCCAAATTAAAATGTTTATACGTTCATAAAATTAGAAAAAGGTCTTCAAATCTCAGTTTTACGCAAGAAATCATCAGGGGACAGTTATGTGTGGACCATTACCTACACGAACAAACAACACGATTTCACAAGCCAACGACTATATAAACCAAACACACATCTCAAACTCATTATTTAAAGCTGTATGTCACAAATGTAATGATTTTTGCGTTTAAAAATGGGGCGTGACCGAAATAAATGATCCAGCTATGCTAGGCTAGTGAAAATCTTGGAAATCAGGACCTTTATCGGCTGAAAAACAGACACAGGTCGTGTCCTAAATTGGGAAGCAAACAGCTGATGTAGGTACATACGCACAAGCGGTGTAAGAATCGACGCGAGATGTGACGAAACAAATGTGTGGTTATTGCAGCACTTCCCGGCGAGGAGATGGAAGATGCGGTTGTTGGCACAGCTCGGTCGGCGCTGGAAGATGGAGCGCACCCGGAAAAACAAAATGACGAGCGGAACCAATGAACGAGGAGAATGTGCGACGTCGGAGCCACGCAAATGGTACACCAGATGCAGATTATTGTTCACTACTTTTTTTACTGCAAATTTTAAACCACAAAACAGGGAACAGTCAACATCGTAAGGCACACACGTTCAAATAAAATAAACAGTTCTTCAAACAAAACAAGGATCAAGGAGCAAATATCAATAGAAACGATAAGCACAAGAGGGAAAAAAAACTTAGAATAATGTATATTTTGAGATTGCACTGCAAAGAGCTTCAGTTACTTTGCTTTGAACCACTTTCCCTATCTCAAAAAGAAAACTATTAAAAAAGTCCCTAAATTTTTTCTATTTACAAGAATAAATATGATATTAACCCATTAATAAAATAAATTTAATTGGTCAGGCTGGAAAATGACCAGCTAAAATCAGCTTGACCAACCTGGTTTAAGCTGCACATAGCTGGTTTTGGCTGGGCTTCCAGCCTGGCTAGGCTGGTCAAGCTGGTTTTAGCTGGTCATCTCCCAGAGACTAGGCTGGAAATGGCTGAAACCAGCCTGGAATGGCCAAAACCCCTCTAAAACCAGGCTGGTCAACCAGCTAAAACCAGCAAGACCAGCCTAGGCTGGTTTAAGCTGTTTTTTTCAGCAGGGAAGTCAAAAGCATCAAAAATAGATGCATGTTCACTTTAAGTAAGTTGAAGAAAACTAATTTTGATGGTTTTGCTGACTGAAATATGCTTATCAATATCAGATACTCTTTAAATTAGAAAGCCCTACACACTTAAAAAATTGTGACCCAAAGAAAGTATTTATTTAATTACTGTGTACATTTTGTATGATGATAATTGTATTCTGTTTATACTTTCCTCCGCCTATATACAGTGTGTATATATATATATATATATATATATATGGGCAGCACGGTGGCGCAGTGGGTAGCACAATCGCCTCACAGCAAGAAGGTCGCTGGTTCGAGCCCCCGCAGTTGGCGTTTCTGTGTGGAGTTTGCATGTTCTCCCCGTGTTTGCGTGGGTTTCCTCCGGATGCTCCGGTTTACCCCACAACTCCAAAGACATGCACTACAGGTGAATTGGGTAAGCTAAATTGTCCGTAGTGTATGTGTGTGAATGAACGTGTATGGATGTTTCCCAGTGATGGGTTGCAGCTGGAAGGGCATCCGCTGCGTAAAACATATGCTGGATAAATTGGCGGTTCATTCCGCTGTGACGACCCCAGATTAATAAAGGGACTAAGCCGAAAAGAAAATGAATGAATGAATAAATAGTTACCCGATGGATAGAGGACTATGCAGAAGACATTGGCGAGCAAATCAAGGCAAAACTAGTGTAACTCCATTCTGTTATAAATTTGATTGTTTTTGTTTTTACTGTAATAAGTTCATTATAAAATGTAAAAAAAATTATACTGTATTAGTTAATATAAAGCAATGTTTCTAGTTATTTTTAAATATTATTAAATAAATTAGGAAATTACCCATGGTAACTATATTGACCGTCACTATAGCCTCAATCAAGTTTGGTTTTTGGCCCTTTATAAGAAAAAGTTTGGGCACCCCTGGTTTAGAGTAAACCTGTTGAATTGACTTTTTTAAAGTGAGTAAAACTGTTGTAACTTCAAAGTTAAATTGAAGTTAAGTTTCTTACAATTATGATTGCACACAGTTCATTTACTTATTTTTAAGGCAACAGTTTTACAGACTTTTTAAAGTAAAGTCAACTATTTGCTTTTTTTAAGTGTAGAGGCTGTCTTTGGACATTTAGGGGAAAAGCCTGGAACCCCCTTTTTTGTAATATCACCTAAACTTAGAAACTTCTCACTTTTGTTTCTTGATTTAGCAATTTTTTAAAGCCCATTAGCTTTTTTTTTTCTTAAGTGATTTTTTTAACTACTGAGAGAGAGAGAGCTGGGTTATTTAGCCTGGTGAGCAGGGATGATGGTGTTGAAACCCTTGAAACTTTACAAAAAAGTCCCTGGTTCATCCCAGCAGGCACCGGATGTCACACAGACGTAAAATTGAAGTTGAACTCCAACATCAGACTAACTTTGAATTTTGGTTTGTGTTGAAAATCGGTATATGAAAATCGGGTTGACGTCAGAACCCAACGTCAGTTTGAGGTCAGACTTCAACACCAAGATGAATTTTAGTTATTTCATTACACAACAAAATCAACCAAAGATCTAAAAATGGCTAATGATGTTAGCTTTTGACATTGTGTTGACATCACATTATGACATTAAAGTGACGTTGACTTTTAGTTAGGTAATTACACAACATAAAACCAAACAAAGATAAATGTCTACTGATGTTAGACTTTGATGTTGTATGGATGTTATATCATGATGTTGAAATTATATTAGATAACTTATATATGCAGTCTAAGCACAGTCCATACATTGAAGTGACAAAGCACTCCTAAAGACATTTTTGGACAAAATCATTTTATTTTGATTTTTAAAAAATAGTTTCCAAATAAAGGGACTAAACCGAAGGAAAATGAATGAATGAATGAAAATTATTTCCTTAATCTGGGCAGTTCAAGACTTGGCTACTTTTTAAGTTTGCCATCTGAACAAAAAAGAGGATTTCAATTCAACAGTGGTTGAAAAAAGACAACTCTTTGTCCCTTTGCCCCAAAAATGGGCACCCATATAGAAAATGAATGGGAAATAATAAATTTGTCCAATAAAAATCAATACATCCCACACAATGCAGATACATATTTTACCCAAATGAAGGTCTGAACCTATACAACATGCTCAATGTGTCAAATACTCTCACATACACACTGTAAAAAATTATATGATCAATTAGTCATGACAGCATATGTTTTTAGTTCATTGTAACTTATTAAACTAAGTTAATCATGTTATAACTTAATTTTATAAGTTACGCAATCTGTTTTAAGTCAATTTAACATAATATAAGTTCAATGGACTCATAATGTTAATTTGATTCAGCTTAAAAATTTAAAGCAACCAGGATTTTTTTACAGTGCACACACACACACACACACAAACAGCACATGGTCTGACTCTGAACTCACTGCAGTGATACTCTTGCTGAAGTAAATATTACCCATAAAAATAAGTATATTTCTACATAAACATCTAACAATAATTTTGCCAAATGATTTTCTTTTCTTTTTTTAATATTTGGTTTGAGGCTACTATTTATAAGTTTGCCACTTGAGCAAACACAAAAACAAGGACTTAATTCAACAGAGCTCTGAGTCTAGCTCCATTATCTGTCCCATACGAAATTAATTGGGAATATTAAAATTAAAATCATCAATCGTAAATGTAACAATTTAACCAACTGTGAAACTGCATTACAGTTTGATGATTATTCTTTGGCATAATATCAGTGTCAGTGTTCTTGATATGATCTAAGAAATCTGACAAGACCAGTTTGATGGCAATAAGCAAAATTCATCATGGTGAAAATCAAACCATTTGTAATAATAGATTCATTTACAAGTTAAGTATGGATGATAAATCTCTCAGATAATTTCTTACTTCTTGGTCAGACCCTGTGATAGCTATTTAACACTTAGCTGTCAATTAGTTCAAGCCTGTAGCCAGGGGGGGCAAAGGTCCTGACAGAGGTCCAGAATTGTCGCATACATAAGCTCATTTGTCCATTTTTGACTGCTATGCCATCATAAATTGTGAAAATAATCCATTGAAAAAGGCTTTAAGACCAAGCGGAATCCTCTGGTGGCTGTTGTGACTTCAGCTAATCAGTTTTGTTTAATGCAAACAAGTATTTTTAAACATCCAGCTGTGTCCAGCTTCACATAAGTGAAGTCATCTTTTGCTACTGTATTGTTTTTAAAGTGAGAAAACATTTTACAAGTAACTTTTATTGTAAATCTTGGACCTTATTCTCAAAAAAAAAAAGACCAATAAAAGGTGTGAAGCATCAAAAGCGGCCCATATTAAAAATAATTTGAACACTATTTTGGCTATTGTTGTTATCCATGAATTTTCAAATGTACATTTTTACAAGAGAGGCTAGATAAATTGTGAAGCTCTACATTATTATTATTATTATTATTATTATTATTATTATGTTTGAACGTTTTATCATTCAAATGGCCAAATTCTGAGGAAAGTTGAATGTGCTTTGGGCCAGTTTGTTATTTACATAATAAATGACAATAGGCCACAGACTTACATTTACATTTAGTCATTTAGCTGATATCAGATAAAAATGTTTCTAATGATAAATGATGTGATAAATTTGTATTTTAAAAATAAGTCTTTTTTTATATTTCTTTATCGTATATCTTTAGGAAATATTTTTGGTACATCAAAAAGTGTGGTTATGATGACCATCCAACAAGCTAATCCAGCTTAAAATGTCACTAAAATGCAGTATTTAAACCTCATAATTAAATAGAAAATGAGGCGAATAACTGCAAAAAGGTCCCCTTTTTGAGAAAGGAGAACCACCCTTTTCACCAGGCTGGCTACGGGCCTGTAGTAATGAAACAAAGTATTTTGTTTTCTGTCATGTACGCTAACAAGAAATATGTTTATGCTGATAAGTAAAGGTCAAACAAACTTATCCATATACATCTCTAAATCAACATATTACAAGGTGTTTCCTCCACCTCCGTTAGGTCAGGATGAAGGCAACCTGACCCATGAAACACAATATGTGAAGTCTGATCAGTTTAGAGAAGATATGAGTTGTCGTTTTCACATCCTTTCAGCAAAAACAACAGAACAGCACAAATATTAGCTTCAGGAAAGCACATCTAATACAAATTCAAAGACATAGCTACATACTCTCTGGCTGTTTATGCCCAAAGTGCTCTATTGTCAAGGCAAAATTACCTAACAATAAAATGTCCTTTTGGGAATGCTGTCAAATCTAATTAGAAGTCAAATTAATTTGTTATAATTTGGGAAAAAAAGACCCACATGATAACCTTTCACCTAACAACGACGTCATCTGTCTCCTTATCACGCACGCGCGATTTGTTCAATCTATGGTTCAATCCAAGTAGACGGAGGGCCGCGCCGCCATTATCAGTAAGTGCTTTCCTCAGCAGGAGCTGTGTTCGTGTTTTTTTTTACTTGTTATCATTTTACAAGGACTACCTAAAGAGATCATGCACAACTGTTGTTTGTATTGGTGTGAATTGTAAATAGTGACGAGAGAAATTAAGCTCTTCAAAGCTTTTGAATCAACTGAACTGTTTGCTGAAGTGTTTGAATCGCCACATGCTAGTAGAGACGCCTACTGGTCAAAACCATGCAAATGCAACAAACTCGCTAAAATTGCCTTAAAATCAGCTTTTACACACACACACACACGTTAGGTGTATTTTGTTTATTGTATAATCTATAAAACGCAATTACCTCTTACTGTAAAACACATTCGAGTATACTGCCCTGCTTTTAATGACCACAGAAGGCCTTTTTAATGAAATTAACTCACTTGAGATTTTCAGGAAAAAGTTAACTTTTTTTAAAATTATTATATATTAACGTTAAAAGTCTAATTAATGTATTCATTTGTTTGTTGTTTTTAAGTGTGTATTTATTAATGAAATGTTTTGGCCATGAAAATAGCCTTTGTTGCAGACATGGCATTAAATAAAAATACATCAAGTCACATAAAATGCAATTCACTAATCATTAGATTTTACGCATCCGCATAATAGGCTATGCATTCTTTTATGCATTATCATGGCTTATTTTGTTTGCTAAAAGGGCTTTTTTCCCCCACTTTATTAATATGAATGTGTTTATAACAAAATTATAATTTCAGAAAAGGATTTGAATCTAATTTTACTTTAAGTATGATACAATGTACAATAGCAACAGTAGTGTTTACAATAGCAAAACCATTCATTCATTCATTTTCTTTTCGGCTTAGTCCCTTTATTAATCTGGGGTCGCCACAGCGGAATGAACCGCCAACTTATCCAGCATATGTTTTACGCAGCGGATGCCCTTCCAACTGCAACCCATCACTGGGAAACATCCATACACACTCATTCACACACATATACTACGGACAATTTAGCCTACCCAATTCACCTATAGCATATGTCTTTGGACTTGGACCCGGAGGAAACCCACGCGAACACGGGAGAACATGCAAACTCCACACAGAAACGGCAACTGACCCAGCCGAGGCTCGAACCAGCGACCTTCTTGCTGTGAGGCGAACGTGCTACCCACTGCGCCACCGTGCAGCTCTAGCAAAACCATAAATTATAAAAAAATTAAGGTATGACGTTGTGTGTGTGTTCTGCAGTACAAAAATGCCTCACAACGAGAGAAAAGGCATAATTCTAATAATAATAAAGGCCTGGGAAACTTAAGACACTTAATTTTCTAACCCCATAGTTATTAATATGTGAAAATGTTTAACTTTTAAAATGGTCTGTTTCTATTTCAAAACTGAGTCACATCATTTGCTGCCTTGTCAATATGGAAGCATTAATATCAAAGAATCAGCAAGGAATGTGTCACTGCTGTATTGATACTTTGAGCATCCGTTTAAAGCCTCGTTCCAGGTGCCCCTTTTGTATAATTTGAGCACCTCTGCCCTGCCCTGATGGACACAAAGAATTTTTAACCCTAATTGCTGTCTTAGTGATCAGCCATTAATACTGTATTTGTGTATGAATGAAACAAAAAGACTTTGGATATTCTGAAGATTTTATTTCATTTTTTGAGGCTTTTGTGTGATTTTTTTTTTTTAGTTATGATAACACTCAAATTTTATTTACCGTTTAAATCCACTTATTTAAAGACATTCATTAAAAACACTTTTAAAATGTACAAAGGAAGGACAATAATTTAAAGCTAAAAGTAGTCACACTGTTAACAATTTTTATGAATTACACAGTATTTCACTGTAATATGAACTGTACTTTACTGTAGGACAGTTATGCGGTTATGTTATGTTATGACAATTGTTACTGTATTTTAAAGTTGCACTGTGAAAATGACTGTATTTTACAGTAAAGGTATACAATATTGTAAATTAGGGCTGGGCAATTTGGCCTAAAATCAAAATCTCGATTAATTGAACATTTCAACTCGATTACGATTAATGAACGATTATTATATTTATTTTATTCTTTGCCCTTATAGTTCACTGACAGGTTTTCTACAGTAAATATGCTCACGTATTACAAGTGAGAGATTTCTGAATGAAGGGTGCGTCACTTGACACTATCTACTATCTATGATTATTTGTTATACATCAACGCTGAACAACTGAAATTAAAACACACATTGCCTAAAACCAACAGTCACTTTTTTCTTATAAAAAAGGGAAAGTAAATAACTTGCACTTTTGGAAACAAAATAAAAAATTATATTTCCATATAATATTTTCATATTAAAAGTAGAAAATAAGCAGCATCTCTTCTAAATAAAATAACTTGTATATGCTGTAAATAATATTTTAAACAGTGCATTTCTTGCATCTTCTGTAAACAAATATTTTAATGTAAATAATAATTTGAATGTAATGGAAAATCTGCTATCTCATGCATGTCTAGCGCAGCTTCCAATCATCGTCATTGTAGTGCAAAGTAAGGCTCAAGAATGGGTCCATTGTCCTACTTGACCAAAGATCAGATGTGGCTGCAAAGTGCTGAACATTATTCAGTTCAGCAGCTACATTTTTACAACATGTCTTGTACATGAGCGGGGTCACATGACTCCACACAGGGTAGGGAAAGTAATTGAAAAAAATCGACCTGGAAACATTAGATCAATTATAGGTTCTGAATGTCGGTTTCGATTAATCGCCCAGCCGTGTAAATACATATACAGCAAGATAAATGGTACTGTAAATGTAAATACTGTACTTTTGCTGTAATTGATTTACAGTAAGTTACTGGTGAACTGCTACCAGTAAATTACTGTAGATTCTACAGGAAATTGTTAACGTTGTAGTGTTTAATAAAATGAGAGTTCACACAAATATTGTCATGTCCTTATGGGACCCCCTTAAAAATGAGATGCTGCATTTCAAGGGTTTATCGTTTAAATGAATTGAAATATGAATATTCTGTCATCATTTACTCACTTTTCACTTGTTCCAAACTTGTTTGAGTTTCTTTCTACTGTTGTACACAAAAGACGATATTTTGATTATCCAATGACTTCTTATAATTGTTAATGGTTTTCAACATTCTTCAAAATATCTTCTTTTGTGTTCAACAGTTGAAAGAAACTCATAAAATCTGGAGTAATTTTTCATTTTTGGGTGAACTATCCATTTAAGATTAGGTGTGGCATTTTAATGGTTTGGGCTTGAAGGGGGTGCAATTCGATGTGGGGGGAGGGGTGTTATGAGCTTTAAAAGTGTTGGTCTGTGAAGGACCGAGTATCAGTAGGATTCAGACTTTGGGAATGTGTCATTGAAACCTTCACCCTAATCGATTCACTTAAAACGCAGATTTATTCAGGAAGGAACTGCTGTGTGTTGCTCAGAGATCCACAACAGACAATTTTGTGTCTAAAATGTAAGTAATTTATTATTGCCTTTTGTGTATTGAACTGTTGTGTAAATCAATATGATACTTTACACTTGCGCTAGAATAACAGTGCTCTTGCTCATGTGTGATTGCTTAACTTGTGTTTTGGTGGCATTTTTTAACCTAAACCGTGGTATTTCTGACACGCTTATTGTTAAAAGGATAGTTCACCCTAATGATATTTTACCTCATTATTTATTTTTCCTCATGGAGTTCTTATGTTTAGTGTTTAAAAGAAGATATTTTGGAGAATGCTGGTTTCTGTGATCCATTGACTTCCATAGTAGGAAAAAAATTATGGTGGAAGTCAGTGGGTGCCTGCTAACAGCATTTTTTTTTTATATGTTCAACAAAACGTTTGGTGAACTATCCCTTTAATGAAACCGTGGGAAATTTAAATCCACTAAATGACAGTGTTATTTATTGTATAAATTATTTAAGCAAAACCATGGTGCAAAAGCTTCACACATTTCTTTCTTGATTTGGCAATCTTTCAGACACTTTTTTTCCTCAATTAGCACATTTTTAAGGTTAATTGCTGTCTTAATGATCAGCCATCAGTACTATATTTGTGTTTGAATGGAAACTAAAGAATGACAAAAGACAAAAGAGATTGTCAAAAAAAGGATGATTTTGGAGATTCTGAAATAAACTGTTTTTGGTAAATGATGATAACACAAACTTTTATTTACTGTATGAAGCAACTTATTTAAGGACATTAATTAAAAACAAATTACAACCATTTTGTTTATTTTAAAATGTACAAAAAGTGTATTAGCTGTAAAAAAAAAAAAAATAATAATAATAATAACTGAAATAACTTTAATAACTGGAACTGTTAAGTTGACATAACTTATATTTTTACAATTAAGCACAAAGTTCATTTACTTCACAATTTTAAGGCAACAGGTTTACTCAATTTTTTTAAGTGAAGTCAACGAATCACTTTTTACAGTATAGCGGCTGCCTTTGGAAATATAGGGAAATACTTTTTTGTTCTATCATCTCATTTTTTTAAACCTATCTTTAGATTTGTCTTACTGATTACAGAATAGTTCTGGGTGTCTTTGGCACATTATTCTTATTTTAATTATTATTATCAAATATTTTCTTGAATTACATACTTCAGCTTGACCTGTTATACTTAAATAAAACGTGAAAGTTGAAGTATAAAACTTCTTACATTTGTTTCTTAATTAAGCAACCTTTTAAACCCTACTTTTTTTTCTTAAGTGATTTTTGGATGTATTGAGACAGAGAGAGCTTGGTTATTTAGTCTGGAGTTCGAGATGATGGTGTTGAAACCCTTCCTGAACTTTTCAAACAAGTTTGTCCCAATGTAGTTCGGTTCTATGCCGAATGGGTCTGTTTGGTGGGCGAATGCAAATCTCAAAGACTTGATGACAACAGATGTTAGATCAACGATTTCTTATCATCAAGTCCTGTGATTTTTGTTTTTTTTATCTTAAATGGGGATGTCAGAGCGTTTAAAACCGCAGGGAACTTGGCTCCAGTAATCTTTTTGTGATGTGTGGTCAGCATCTGGAAACACCATCTGGAATTGGTGTCTTATTGTTTTCAGTGTAATGTGCTCTTCACAGATTATAGGACTGAGGGTTGATAGAGAGAAGATGAGGTGTGGAGTGTGACAAATCTACAAACCATGGCTTGTTGGTGTAAATGTCTTTGTTTTAAACTTGTTAATTTCTTTTTGGCAGAAGTACCACTTAACGATCACAATTCACACTTGGAAATAGGGGAAAGCGAGAACATGAAGAATACAACAAAACCCTGCAGAACGGAGCATTATGATACTGAAAGACAAAGAGGTTGGTAAACCAAGTATATTTAGTGCCTATCAACTTTTCCAGCAGCTCTGTTTCCCATTCATGGAGTTTTAAAAAGTCTTTGTTAAAACCAAAGCAGAGAAAAAAACGAGTATAAGATTGTGTATTGAACTGCAATGAAATGTACTATATATTTAAATTTGCCGGTTGTTTCTAAGTTTATTGTAAACTATGCACACTGTATACATACAAATCTTGAAGTATTTGAAAGTAGAGAAGACCAACTTGATTCACGTTCAATGTAGAGGTTCTTCATAGATCTACTATTACTGTAAAATGCTGAGTGGTTCCACAGAATTGATTTGTGTTCGGACAACATGAAGGAATTTAGTTAACTTATTAGTTTTGATAAATTTAAGTGGATTTAACATAAAACAATTAGGTTGTCGCAAAAAAAACTTAAGAATTGTATTGTTTCAGCTCATTTTAAATAAGTAGTTTGAACAAACAGCAGTCATTTTTTGAGTGAATGAAGCTGGCGTGACTTTAACGAGTCCCAATTAGTTGTTGTATTTAAAAAATTGAGCACATTGAAAGTTTCTGGCATTCAAACACTTTGTTATTACCTTTAACAAAGTTAGTGACCAAATTTCTTCAATCTCACAATTGGAAAAGTTACTTTAAATAAGTGATTAATTACATAATTGAAACTGTATTTAAATTACTTTTCTAATTACTTTGGCTGAAAAATAATTTAATTAATAAGTAATTTAATTACTTGACTCAGTACTACACTGCAAAAAATGCTAACACAACGTAAAGAAATTAAGTTAACTTCATTCATTCATTTTCTTTTCGGCTTAGTCCCTTTATTAATCCGGGGTCGCCACAGCAGAATGAACCGCCAACTTATCCAGCACTTGTTTTACGCAGCGGATGCCCTTCCAGCTGCAACCCATCACTGGGAAACATCCACACACACTCATTCACACACATACACTACGGACAATTTAGCCTACCCAATTTACCTATACCACATGTTTTTGGACTTGTGGGGGAAACCGGAGCACCCGGAGGAAACCCACGCGAACACGGGGAGAACATGCAAACTCCACACAGAAATGCCAACTGACCCAGCCGAGGCTCGAACCAGCGACCTTCTTGCTGTGAGGCGAACGTGCTACTCACTGCGCCACCATGACGCCCATTAAGTTAACTTATTAGTTTTTACAAATTTAAGTGGATTGAACATAAAACGTTTAAGTTGTCCAAAAAAAACGTATAGACTTATAATATATATATATATATATATCTTATAGAACAAATAGCAAACATCAATTTTTTTTAGCGTACTTAAAATCCCTGTAAACTCCCTATATATTTTTCTAAAATAAATGTTTAATTCATACCATTTATTGTCATGAACTAATTACTCATACAATTATTTGTTTTCTTATCCATGTGCAATTGTCTTGATAAAATCTTTATTTTGAAAAATCGAATTATCCTACACTGTAAAACCCAACAGTCAACTTTATCAAATGAAATGAGTGTAGTTAACTCAAAATTTACTAAAAGTTAATTCTACTCATTTGAAAAGAGTTTTGAACTCTGTGTTGAAGGTAGTAATGAGTTAATTAAATACCTTATTAATTTAACTTAAATGGAGTAAGTTCACAGTACTCCTATAGATTCATTTTTTAACTCAAATGGTTTGAGTTGCCTTAACTTATTAGGTTTTACAGCACTCAGTTGGTTTGAGTTCTCTTCATTTATTGGATTTTACTGTGCTCAAATTGATCATTTACTCAAATGAATTAAGTTCACAGTACTCATTAGGATTAGTTTTTGAACTTAAATGGTTTGTTGCAATCGGTTTCCACAAATGGTTTGAGTTACCTTAACTTATTGGGTTTTACAGTGTACAAAATAATATTACTCTGAATTTTTTCTTTGTACAAAACTGTTGAAAGTATGTACAGTAATTGTCATAAAAATAAAAAAAAGTAAACCTTTACTTTACTTTTTCAGTGGAAATGTAATTTAGTTAACTAATTACAACCAACACTGCTCCTGGGTAATTATGTGATGCAAAGAAATGAAAGATTAGACAGCAGGATGTCGATTCATTGAACTTATAGGAATAACCTCATTATGGCAGATCATTCAGCATAATGCTGTTGTTACTTTGACATAAAAAAATACAATATATTTTTAAAAATCATTTTTTTTAATCTCATCATATTTTTCAGATCACATGGAAGGAAACAAGGAAGGAAAAACAGTCAAAAAATCTGTCGCCTGCTCCAAGTGCAAAAAACTGTTCACATGTAAAGCGCACCTTCAGGTTCACATAAGAGTTCATAGTAAAGAGAAGCTTAAAGACAAAAAAGCCACTGCAAAGAACCTGCACACATGCGATCAGTGCGGTAAGGGTTTTGCATATAAAAAAAGCCTTCAGAAACACTTGATCAACCACACCGGAGAAAAGCAACACAGGTGTGATCAATGTGGGAAGAGTTTTCCATTCAAAGTATACCTTAAGCAGCACATGCTCATCCACACCGGAGAGAAGCCACATGAATGCGATCAATGTGGGAAAAGTTTCCGAAGCAAAGGTGAGCTAAAGATACACATGCTTATCCACAC
>CAIGQV010018170.1:9857779-9878907 GCA_903798115.1 Danio jaintianensis
CACATGCTCATCCACACCGGAGAGAAGCCGCATGAGTGTGATCAATGCGGGAAGAGTTTCACTCAAAAAGCACATCTTAATACACACATGAACATCCACACCGGACTGAAGCCGTACCCGTGTGAAGAGTGCGGAAAGTTTTTTACACAAAAACACCAACTTCAGATACACATGAAAGTCCACACCGGAGAGAAGCTGTATGGATGTGATCAATGTGGGAAATGTTTCCCATACAAACAAAGCCTTAAACTACACCTGGCAGCCCATGCCAAGGTCAATCCGTACACATGTGACGAGTGCGGGAAGAGTTTCAAAACCAGGTTACAATTTAGGAGCCACATGAAACTCCACCCTGAATATAAGCCGTACAAATGTGATCAATGCGAGAAGAGTTACGGTCGAGAAGACCACCTTCAGAGACACATGAAGCTTCACACGGGAGAAAAGCCGCACAAGTGCGAACACTGCGGAAAGAGTTTCCCAATGAGAGATTTGCTTAGGAGCCACTTAATGATGCACAGCGAAGTGAAGTCGTACACATGTGATCAATGCGGAAAGGGTTTTACATTTAAAAAAAACTATAATGATCACATGAATATTCACACTGGAGAAAGGCCGTACACATGCGATCTATGCGGGAAGGGTTTCCCTTATGAACAGAGTCTTAAACTGCACATGAGATTTCATCGAGGAGAAAAGCCGTTCACTTGTGATCAATGCGGCAAGAGCTTCTCCCAGAAAGGAAGCTTTAACGTCCACATGAAAATCCACACTGGAGAAAAGCCGTATACGTGCGATCAGTGCGGTATGAGTTTCAGATATGGATCCTCTCTCAAATTACATATGCTCTACCATACTGGAGAAAAACCATTTTACTGTGATCAATGTGGTAAATGTTTTAGAATGGCATCATTCCTGAAGAACCACATGAAAACTCATGATAAGGATCAAATTTATTCATGTTTTACATGCGGAAAGACTTTTAAACAGTTGGCGTGTTTGAGGCTGCATGAGAAAAGGCACAGCCTTACGAAGCCTTTTATGTGCTTTGAGTGCGGAAAGTGCTATTTTACAGATACTGAACTGAAACAGCATCTGCCAGTTCACAGTAACGAGAAACCTTACAAGTGTTCACTCTGTTATAAGAGTTTCCCCCGAATGGGAAGCTTGATAATTCATGAGAAGACCCACAATGGAGAGAAACCTGATTGCCGCACTGGAAATAGGAAGAGCCAGGATGAGTGAGAGCACAATGAAAAATCTTTATTAAATGGACGCCTTGAAAAGACATGAGAAGATCCATAATGGGAAAATACAGAACCAGCGCCATGATAAGTGAGAGCACGATGAGCACGTCTTTATTAAAGGGATAGTTCACCCAAAAATGAAAATTCTGTTATCATTTACTTACTTACTTACACTTCACTTGTTCCAAACCTGTTTGACCTATTCACTTCGGTTGAAAACAAAAGAAGATATTTAGAAACATGTTGGAAACCTGTAACCATTGACTTCCATAGTATTTATTTTTCCTGCTATGGAAGGTTTTCAATGTTCTTCAAAATAATTTATTGTGTTTTCAAGAAAAGACACTCATAGAGGTTAGTGAGTAAATTGCCAATTTTGAGAGAACTATGCCTTTAATATCTTTGCTTTTTGATATAAATTTGGCTTTGTTTTCATGCATTCCTTGACACTATTACACTGGAGTAATTTACAATCTTTTATGTAAGTAGTTGTTTACAAAATGTTCTTGTCAACTAACTTTGTAAATTGTTAACAATTCTCTGCTTTTTCTTTTAACTTTTGAATGTGAGAGATCTGCCTCGCTTTTAACAGATTTTGAATGTGCTTTGATTGTTGAACTCAGTTTTTATTGTCAGTTTTATAGTTTTTTTTTATTATACATTAAGAATAAACAATTTTATAATGTGAGTCAGAGGCTGATTTAGAAATTCATCCAACTTGTATCTCAGGAAGAGAATAAAGTTCTTAAACATCTACCATTGGTCTGTGATTTTCTTTAAAACGGAAAACCTCTCAGTTAACTTCTTTATGCAATCTAAGGACAGTCCTTTATGAGGTGATGAAGTAATGTGACTTAATCTTCAATCATCACTGCCAAAGTGAATGAAAACAGTGTGACTGTCAAATTTTGCAAAAAGAAAAAAAATGTAACCAACTGTGAAACTACATTACAGTTTGATGATTATCCTTTAGCATAATATCAGTGTTATATGATCCAAGAAATCTGACAAGACCAGTTTGATGGCAATAAGCAAAATTCATCAAACCCTCACAGCATGTTTGGCCATTAATGATGAGTGGTTTTATATTAATGGTTCATTACTTCTAACACTTTGGTGACGCTGCTAGCAAAACAATGTGTTGTGGTCTGCATGACATGACAATCACAAACATAAATGTGTTTAAACATTGCCAGAGATACAGCCTCTGTTACAGTTTGACATCATTTGAACAAAATGTGGATAACAAACAAAAACTGTGTCACCTGTTGACAAAATCCAGAGCCTTTGGCCTGCATATTGTGAAAATTATCAAATCTGAGTAAAAATTGGTGAGAATCAGACCAATGATCTAGGAGGAGTAAAATCTTTTCAAAGAAAGCATTTAAAAAGCAGTTATATATCCCAGTACTGGGTTGCGGCTGGAATCCGCTGCGTAAAAAAACATATGCTGGAATAGTTGGAGGTTCATTCCGCTGTGGCGACCCCTGATAAATAAGGGACCAAGCCAAAGCAAAATTAATGAATAAGAGCTGTCACCGGAGTAGCAACTTTTTTAAAAGTTACAGATTTGTACCCAAAGGTACAAAGTGTTGCTCTAGAAATTTCTCTACACTAATATGTGTTTGAGCAACCAAAATGGACTGTTAAAGTGATATTTCACTCAATTATTAAAATAATTAATTTAACACATAATTAAAATTTACTTACTTTGTACTCCCCTTCAAGTTGTTATAAACCTTTATGAGTTTATTTCTTTTGTTAAACACAAAACAAGATATTGTGTGAAAACATGCAACCGTTGACTTCCAGAGTCAGAAAAACTAATACTATGGATGCCAATGGTTACAGGTTTTCAGCTTTCTTCAAAATATCTTCTTTTGTGTTTCACAGAAGAAGGAAACTCATAAATGTTTAAAACAAGCATAGGGTGAGCAAATGATGGCAAAATTCTAATTACAGCTCTCATACATTTTTTTGAGAGTGTTGGATTGTGTAGATTTAACAGAGTTGTTGAGCTTTTTGTCGAAAAATGGTTTGAATTCCATAAACTTTTGTCTTCATTGCATTTTTTGGGGCAAACGGCCCATGTAGAGTTCAAAAAGTATGTTTAATTTTTGGTAACAAAATAATACATCATATGGTTTTGTGTCATCATAAGCTCGTTTCTAGTCACAGAAGTTATTATTATAAACACGAATGAAAATTTGGACAAGTGGTGACATCAGAGGGTTGAAGATTCCAAATTAGCTTCAACAATGTTCAGACTATACCCTCTATCTGCACTAAAAAAAGATTACTGCTGCTTGTTCAAATTACCTGTTTAAAATTAGCTGAAACAACACAATTATTGTCATTTCTTTGGTTAATTTTAATATTTGTTTTATGTTCAGTCCACTCAAATTTGTAAACCGTTAAGTTAACTTAAGCGTTTTGTGGTGGGAAGACATGAAGGAATTGTGTTGGTCCAACTACCTGGTTAGGGGATTTGTAGTTCCCAGCATGCTTTGCATGGGATTGAATTAGGAGAGGGAAATTTTGACAATAAAAGTAATCTTAGGTGTTTAAAGCCAATAGAAAGACTTGTTAGAGTTTAATCTTCACTTTAGTTTGAAGATTTAAAAGAGTGCTTTGAGTTTTGAGATTACCACCTTGCAGAAGCACCCATGCTTAATAGACATACATGATATTATCAGACCTTTGAGTTAAATAAAAATACACTTTTATTTGATAAAATCAGGTTGGACAAACTCAATCGCATTTAATTGTGTAAATAGTTTATTTTTGTTGGTGCTAAACAAATTTATTGGATGGAAAACCTGCCCTCAATTAAATTGAGTTCATCCAATGAGTTATTTTTTTGAGTGTGTGTGCCAAATTTCACAAGTTTCTACAATACATGCACAATAATAATAGCAACACCACACAACAGGGTATACGCACCTTCAGTATACACTCTCAGAAATAAAGGTACGCGAGCTGTCACTTTTCAAAAGGTACAAATTTGTACCTAAAAGGTCCATATTAATACCTCAAGGGTACTTACTAGTTCCTAAAAAGTACAAAAGTGTTCCTCTTAAAAAAAATTGGTACTAATATATACTTTTCAGTTACCAATATGGACCCTTTAAGTACAAATATGTACCTTTTGAAAAGGTACCACCCCAGTGACAGCTCGCGTACCTTTATTTCTGAGAGTGTATGATAATGATTTTCTGAGGTGATTAAGATGTTGGGTCATGAAAAAAGTTTGTAAACTCCACTCAATTTACAACTAAAATCCCAGTTCTGGTTCCAAGAAGTCAGCAGCCAACATTTGTTCAAAAACCATTATCGCCTCTAGCATAACACATTTCTCAAGCTTTCTCAAGGCCTCATTTACATGCTATTAAGATGCAAATTTACTAATCCAATCACAAGTGGACAAAGCTAAATAGACTACTTGTGTAAATGGGTCTGAAATGTTTCCAGAGGTAATCTAAAACTCATTGGATTGGATTGCCTTTATAGTGTGAACACCAAAGTTGTATATATAGCCACTAAAGGTAATCAAATGTGGGCATTTTGGCACTTAAATTGGTTTCCTGTTCAATTGCAAGTCAAGTAAGCCTTTTGTTTATTCAATAGTTTATTCAATAATTTCAGATTTTACAGAGTAGCTGATGCTGCTTTTCATACCAAGGGTTTTGCTTTACATTTGGAGAGAGTTAAATTTACATTATGCAAATGGATAGAGTACCCATAAGAGTATAACAGTATATGATTTCACAAAATATTTGGTGGATCAAAATAGTTCATATTCCTCTATCATTTCTTATCATTTATTCATTCAATATTTCTTAATTTTATTCATTTATTATGATCTATTTTTATATTATCATATTATTTTATCATTTACAATGCATTGAAAGTTACCATATTATCATATTTACTCATATGAAACTTATTACAATATTCATGCATCACCACTTTTCCTGCTTTTGTCTTAATTATTTTCCAAATTTCTTATAATTATTCAAATTATGTATTTTTCTGTGTTATATTATCTATGTGTATATGTAAAAAAACATCATTTAGACATTTTATGATCATTTGTTTGTTTATTTATTCATTCATTTTCCTTCGGCTTAGTCTCTGATTTATCAGAGGTCATCACAGCGGAATGAACCGCCAACTATTCCAGTATATGTTTTACGCAGCTTAGAAATATGCAGCTCATAGTACAAAATGTTCTTTCAACGAATTTATATTTGCATGAAGTACTTTTTAGCTGTATTTCAGTTAAAAACCACAACGCTTTCTTGTATCTGAAGGATTACAGTGACAGGACCTCATCTTGAACCTATTTCCTTTAGCTAGAGGAATTGTTCTGTGAGGTGTAGATTAATGTCATAATAGGTAGGTTTGTTTGTCCTTGACTTATCAGACATTAAACATCTGTTGGTGACAGAGGAAGACGTAAGTGCTTCACCTATATTGTATACACCGTTTTTGTACACTGTAAAAAATATCTGTTAATTAACAGTGTCTGTATTTTGTGATTCATGTGTGTTTTCCGTTTGCTTTATGGGACCTTGATCTCGGCTCTGTCGACTTTTATTGACATTTTAGTAGTTTAAAATAATATAAAGTATAAGAAATAATATATAGAGAAATAAGTCTCTAAAATAACAGAAAATATACTGGCAATTTATTACAAGGTTTTTGTACCGTAATATACAACACCAACCCAGACAATATGACACTTTAAACTATTAAAAATGTTAATAAAGTTACTTTTTCCAACTTTTAAAGCTTAAAAGTTGTTGGAAGAAAGATCAAGGTCCCATAATGCAATTCAAAAGCAATAAATTGGGGAAAAATAAAAACATGAATCACAAAATATGGAAAACTGCTAATTTACGGGTATTTTTTACGGTATAGTTTCAACTGTGATGCTTGCGAAAATGTAATAGTCACTAACTTGATCAATTCTGTCAGTTTTAGTTTTTTTTTACATTTTTACTGAACTGTACCTTAAGTACATCCTATGGTGTGACATATAAAACAACACTTAATAATGTCCAAATAATGTGAGAGTGGTTTATCTTCCTTGTTGGACACTAATCTTCATATAGTGCTATTTGTTTTATATGAAATTATGAATAATATTTTTCTCCACGACTTGTTGGACATTTTCAATAAACAGGGGTGTCGTACCAAAGGACAACAAAATGTAATGAATTTATGGTGGTTCCAAAAAAGTTAATTTTGTGAAAAATTCTGTGACAAAAACATAACAAGTGCAGGTCATGGGCTTCACAGGAGGCTTCAGTCAGTTTTCAGTGGAATTGCCTGATTTAAATAGCGTTACACCAGAGGACATGATTTTCAGTGACAAAATATATCAAGTTCCTATGTTTTTAGAAATATATGAATGAAAAAAATGACTGCCATTTACTAAAATAGCCACTTGTAAAATTATGCCTGATGTATTTATTAATGATTTAAAATGTTTCCATTTGATTAATAATTTGGTCACTTTTGTTATTTATATTTGCAACATTTAAATTACATTTTAAAACCTAATAAAGACTCCGGCTGCCTGGATATCAACATACTTGCTTCAATATTGCATTGCAAAAATGCAGCATCTACTGTAAATAGCAACATTTGTGGGCATGGTGTATACTATGAAATGTAAACACACTTTATTATTGTCAATGTAAATAAGTATACTGCATTAGGCTGTTTAATATAATACAATAGTCAGGAAAAAAGTGGAAGTTAAGCATAATATTAAATTTCGTTTGTTTAAGATATAATGTATACCAATAATTTGTTTTGTTTTTTTCATCTTTTACATTCTTTGCTGGTATTTTACATTGCCTTTTTGAGTATGCCACACACTCGGACCTCAAATCTCTCTCCTTTGCCGAGACTGATTGACATACAGGCAGCCAATCGACATTCGCTGAGTCACATACAGGCAGCCAATCGGCATTCGCTGAGCCATACAGGCAGCCAATCGGCATTCGGTAAACAATACGCAGTGCAGGCAAATGTCCCGCCCAAGGTATAGCTAACGTTACATGCTATAGAATTATTATAATTCTTATGTTACGGTTGTTGTACGTCTGTTTATTTAAAGTAAGTGTTGTATCTGACCTTTGTAACGTTCGCGAGTGTGATATACATAATTCTGCTGCCGATTATCTCGCGGTTTGATCTGCTTTAACTCATGTGATCAATGCTAATATTCTTAGCATTAGGTTAATATTCACCTTTATTCATAGTTGCTTATACTAATGCTATGTATGTAACATTACCTCCCATTTGCATTTCGATGTAATTTTTTCGCTAAGTGGTTATTTAAGAGATATCGTAAAATGGTAAACAACCTAATAATGCTCTTATAGACCATTTCAATGTGGTCATGTCATTGGCCCATGAACATTTCCTGCTTGTTGTCAAACTATTTTATAACTGTAACAAGAGGCAATTCAATCATAACTTAATGTTAAAACAGCTATCATAATATTATATATCAATAAGTGGTTCTCTTTGGACTCTTGGAAGCTGTAGAAATTAAAAATGTAAAACAGGAAATACGTTGGGACCACTGTTTTTGTTTACATTCCTCAAAATGGTCTATAGCAGCTGATATATAACTTTAATATGTGACAGACAGATAAAGCTGCCTGATGATTATTTAACAGCAAGTTTGTTTTTCTTTTAATTATCTGTTCAACCGTGTTTACCTTTCCTAATTTTCATCATGCATATTTTCAAACCCTTGCTATATCATTATAGTTATTGTGTTACAAATAATGGGGTTACTCCCATATTTCAACCAGTTCAATATGAGACTGCTATTAAAAGCGAAATAATTTTAACTATAATATTGTAATGCATAACATGTAAAAGTAACTTTCCCCATGTTTTAGACCTCCACAAGATATATGTATTATGATATTATCATGATAGCATTAATTTAGTTTTACTACGATGAACCATGCTTCTTATCAAACACAATAAACACGTTAAGCTAGCCACAGTTGACGGGTTGTTTGTTTCTTAGAAATGTGTACATTTATTTTTTAGCTTATTATTATTTTCTTAGTGTATTCCTATAGATAGATAGAAAAATGAGAGATAGAACGTGTTCATTAGTGGAAGACATTAACTGAAGCATTTCCTCCCTTGCAGATCTGCTCCTCCTGGTGTCGTTATTGAAGCTCATCCTCCTGTTGTGAAGCTCCTCATTTAATGAAGCCCCTCCTCTTTCAATGAAGCTTCTACTCAATCAGTTCAGATATAAATACTGTAAGACATGAGTGATCCAGAACCCTGCAGAATTAAACTGGAAGATACTGAAGAACAAATAGGTTTGTGTTTATTCCAAATTCTTAAATAATGGGGTTGAAGAACAGTAAGCATTAAAGGTGCTATATACTGCATTGATTCAGTAAGTTAAATTATTCTCTGATATCTACCTAGTGGGCATGTGGCTTAGGTAAGTAAAAAAAAATCTCCAGAAATGGTTTTATATGCTCATTTATTTCCCATAAAATATTCCTAGAATCAGAATGTCCACCTTATCTGGAATGGTCATGAATATTAATGAGCTGTGCTCTGACACTTGCAGCCTGCTCGCGCGCTCTCTCTCACACACACAAACATAAAATTTAGCCTAAATTATAATTAAACTCCAAAGAAGAGACAGACAGAGATGTATTGTGTTCTATTTTTAAGTTATATTGTTAAAGAAAATACAACCGAGAATTAATATCAACCTCTGCATAATTAGATTTTTAATAAAGTGTATTGCTGTTGTTTAACTTAAGAAAAATGACAGTAAGAGCTGAGTGATTCACATGATTCTTAAACATGCATTTTATACTAGGGCTGGGCGATACTGCAAATAGAAATTATCACTATATCATGTTGCATATCATTCGGTATCGATAATTATATATTTATATAAAATATGAATATTTTTTAGCAATACATTTAGGAATATTGGGATTTTTCTTATTTAACCACTTTATTTTAATTTACCAACATTACTAAGGCAAATAGTTTTAATAGTCAAAAACAAAAAATATTTAAACAAAATATCTGATCTCTTTATAAGAAAGTAAGCATAAGTGTTAAAGAGTCTTTAAGAGAAAGACTCTTAAACTTGATAAATAAAATGTTACAAAGTGTGTGCAAAGGTAAAGGTAGATCAACATCTGTAAGGTGTCAATAATAATTATACAGTAAACCTCAAACTCTGTTAACAAAACAAATTATGATAATCAAATCTGAGCTTTCAAGTAAAGTAACCAACCATCATTATTCAAATACATATGGCAACATTACAAATTGTGAAGTTGAATGAGTACAATTACCCCTGTGCTAAAAAAATCTTTCAGATGGGGTGCTAGTGGCTGGGATGCACAAGAAAAGAAACCAAAAAGTAATTCTGGCGACCTCCTTACATCCTTTTTTATTTAAAATCTCCTCACTGCTGCTAGCCACCGCACTCATTTTCACGTGTCGTTATTCTGACCTGAAGTGACAAGCGCGAGCGAGTGGTTTCCTTCACTATTTTCAATGCACTTTGCGCTTGCACTCCCCTGGCGTCTCTCGTAACTAGGCCCCCATCAACCGTTTTTTCAGAGGATGACAAACGGACAAACCATTGCTGCAGCTCTGATACAAGTTTATGGAGAAAAGTAAAAAGCACTGCAGTGTTTGGGTGCGCTGTATTTGTCTGAGGTAGTTAGTCTACCGTTATTACTGAAATGTGTATATTCCATACAAAGTGTGAAGCAGATTGTTAGTTCTACTTACATGAATCATGGTGCGCTCGCAGCCTTCGGAAAACTTCAGATGTTTTTTTAACTAGGTGTACCTGGAAAATGCACGCGCCTCATATGCGCGCCGCTTGTACACTATGTGCGCGTCGTGCAAGTCACGCGCCTCCATTAGAAATGACAAACTTACACTCTAAGCTTATTGGCATTCCTTCCGAGGCGCACGCTCAGCAGCCACATTTCAATAAAACTATAGCCTTCATACCGAATCTTCATACCAAACTTTTTCTTTATCGTTATTGACAGTGGTGTTCGGTCAATAAATATCGATACCGATTTTATCACCCAGCCCTATTTTATACTATGTACACACTTATACTCAGCAGTCTACATGTGTTTGTTAAAACATATGCAGCAAATTTCACAATTAACATAATAAATTAACAAAAGATACAATTAAACATACCTTATGACTCTTCAGGGTGGAGCTGAATAAACTTATAAAGTATTTTGCATTCTGACTAACTGAGTTGTTGCATAGCAACATATAGAAAACAATCTGCTTTTCCCATTTTCAGAATAAGAGTTTTATATACATAGTAAGTTTAATATAATCTTAGATAAACCTAGAAATAACTAACGCATATTAATGATCCCAGAGCAAAATATCAGTTTGTGTTTCGGCTGGTGATCTCCTGATGACGCAGCAGCTCGTCATGTTCCGGATGACATAGAACATGACCTAAAGTACATGCAAATCTTGAGGGCGTGCCCAGTGAGTCATGCAACAGTCTGTTTTGTGTTCTGATTTTTCATCGGGTTTTACACTCGCTGAATTTTCATGGGAAAAAGGGAATAATGGTGTTTGAGGCTCACGGTATGGCAATTTCCATGTACTAAACACTTATTGTTTGACTATGCCTAGCTATATCCAGATTTTCTTTAAAGGACACCTTTAAAAGCTATGAACAGTATTAACTTGAACTTTTTCTTTAATTTGATTTCAGATCTAATTGAAGAGAATGAGGAGAGTGAAGAGGAGAAACAAGTCGAAGCAGTGAAAATCCCTCATTTACAGACTTGTGGTATTTTTTTTATTGAAAGGAGAGAAAAGAAATGTTTCACCTTCACTCATTGTTGGAAGAGTTTTAGACCACCGTCAGCTCCTAATAATCACATGACAATCCACAGCGGAGAGAAGCCATTCACATGTGATCGATGCGGAAAGAGTTTCACACGCAAAGAAAGGCTGAAAGAACACATGAGGATCCACACTGGAGAGAAACCATTCGCATGTGCTCAGTGTGGGAAGAGTTTCGGATGCTCATCGAACCTTAAACAGCACATGATGACTCACACTGGAGAGAAACCACACAAATGTGATCAATGCGGCAAGACATTTTTGAAGCCTTCAGATCTGAATAGCCACCTTAGAGTTCATACAAACGAGAAGCCTTATTCGTGTTCGGTGTGTGGAAAGAGTTTCACACATCAACAGTATTTAAGAAAACATCAGAAGTTTCACTCTGGGGTGAGAGAGTACGTGTGCTTCGTGTGCGAGAAGACTTTTATTAGAGTTGAAGAATTGAAACGGCACCAGAGGATTCACACTGGAGAGAAGCCTTACAAGTGTTCCCACTGCGACACCAGTTTCAGTCAGATACAACACCTAAGAGCACACCAGAGGATTCACACTGGAGAGAAACCTCACAAGTGTTCACACTGCGACAAGAGATTCACTCAGTTAGGAGTCCTGAAGACACACGAGAGGATTCACACCGGAGAGAAACCGTACACGTGTGATCAGTGTTTCAAGAGTTTCACGTATTCATTGCAGCTTAAGAAACACATGAAAATCCACACTGGAGAAAAGCGGGATACGTCGGAAAATACCGGCGGGAGAGAGTCTTGATTGTTGAGTGTGGAAAGTCTATCTGTTCGTCTTGTATTTGCTTCCTTTATCATTAAAAAATATCCGAAGTTCATGATTCTTTTCATTTTACTATGTTTACTTTGTTGAGTAAAATACAACCTTTAATGATTTTAGAAAAGCAACAGGTATTAAGTTTTACAATATTAAAACACTTTTTGTAAATGTTTACAGTAGCCCATTACTTAAATAGTTAAGATTCAAAAGCTAGACGCAATGTTCAGATAAGGCGACACGGTGGCTTAGTGGTTAGCACTGTCACCTTACAGCAAGAAGGTCGCTGGTTTGAGCCTCGGCTGGGTCAGTTGGCATTTCTGTGTGGAGTTTGCATGTTCTCCCCGTTTTGGCGTGGGTTTCCTCCGGGTGCTCCGGTTTCCCCCACAGTCCAAAGACATGTGGTATAGGTGAATTGGGTAAGCTAAATTGTTCGTAGTGTATGTGTGTGAATGAGAGTGTATGGGTGTTTCCCAGTGATGGGTTGCAGCTGGAAGGGCATCCGCTGCGTAAAACATATGCTTGATAAGTTGGCGGTTTATTCCGCTGTGGCGACCCCTGATTAATAAAGGGACTAAGCTGAAAAAAAAATGAATGAATGGACTATCAAATACCTCAGCGATAGTGTTGACAAGTAAAAACACAAATAGCCAATATATTACTGTGCTAAATACTGTGTTTGACATGGAGATGACTTGAAAGTAATGTTCGTGTTAAATAATGTCAGAGACATAGACTCGAGTTTCCTTCTCTGACATAGAGTGTAAAGATTTGGTGTATTTTATATTCAACATTAATAACTGCATTAATGGTGAAAAAGTGAACTAAACTCAATAAACTGCAGATCTTTAACGTTCTTTCACATTTTTAGATCCCCTGGCTTTGAGTTTGACGTCTTAAAATTCTGTATTTTTTGGTTGTCTTATGGGTCAAACATTTTATTTCAATCCTCCAATCTCCATTCCTCCAATTTCAATCTATTTTGCACAAAGAAAAAAACTCATAATTCATCGTACCCTTATCAGTGGGCAGTATCTCATTAATGTAAATCAGAGGGCAACACTCGTTTTTGACTAAAGTAAAGGGTATATTTTATAATGTTAAAGTAACCTGATATATAAAAAATAATAATAATAATGATTTTTTTATATATTTTAATACATTTAATAACTTTGACAAGAGGTAATTCAATCATATCTCAACGTTAAAACAGCTGTCATAACGATGATTCTCGGGAGCTATGGAAAATAAATATGTATATATATATATATAAAAAAATTTAAAGTTAATTTATGCATGTCGAGTTTACTTATTTTATTTTTTCTTTTCTTTTAATTGAATAACGTCAAGAGTTACTTATTTGATTCCTATGCAAATCTGAGATGACGTCAACATTCCTGGAACGCGTTCCACGTTCATAAAACAGTTCGAGCGCGCCCACGTCAGTCTTTGGTTTCTACAAGCCGAGCGGTCACAGTACGATTTATCTGTGCGGTTGAAGTAAGGAAATGACAGTTTATTTGTCGTATTTTAATGTTTACGACCTTGTATATTGAATATTTGATTACTTTTATTTGGAGACTCAAGAACACAGGTAAAAATATCGAACATGCTCAGTCGTTTTGAATATTACTACTATCGGTTTGTCAAGCTTAACTTTTCGGTTGTGTTTGCTTCCTTTAGCCAGCTTCACATATGAAGGTAAATCAGTAGCAAACCTCGAGAGCATGAAAATCTAAAAGTGAGAACTTGTGAGAATAATATTTGTATGTGTAGGTTGATATTTACACTCACAGCTCTGATGTGAATAGCTGAATCTCTCCATTTGCACACACAGACAATAATCAAAACACGTGTATTGAATTCGAGGTTGCAGATTAATAGTTATGTATTTGTAAAATTCACAAACACAAAATGACAGACACAAATGTGTACGGCAAATTTACCTGAGCACTTTATTGCAGTTTTGCTCTACAACCACAAGTCAGCACTCACAACCTCTGTGGTGTTTTTCAGTTGAAATAAAACTTTTATATGTTTAAGACTTTAACAATCAACCTATAAAGTGCTGATTATTGTGAAACTGTCTTATGTGCGCAATTATAGAGAAATGGAAAGCTGCTAGAACAGCACATCCTGTTATCTGGTAGGGGGTGATGGAAAGTGCAGAGAATTTTTGCAATTACAGGATGCATGAGCTGTGTGTACCACTCTGAAGAAACATCTGTCTTGAAAGGTCAGGTCAACTGTCAAGAAAGAATGCCCTGGGATGCAAGAAAGGGCAAGGAGTCAGACAGAAGAGGCAGTCTGCCCAGCAACAGTGATGTGAGATGGAGTCAGATAGAAAGTACCAGCTGGAACATATAAAAAGGATGTTCAAGAGCAGATAGTCAGAGTTTTTGAGCAGTAACTCTCCAGCGCTGTGTGTATTATTCTTGGTTTCTCTTTTTGCCTGTTGAATAAAACTTTGATATTTTTCAAGACCATCTCCTGGCTGATTTTTGAACATGCAGAGGACCAGTTTTTGAGTCCAACACCTCTCAGATTTTGCATTACAAGTACAAATCCTCTCATTCTGTTTTGCTACACATTTTGCGATATTCCTGTAGCAGAACTCCTGTTAGCTAAGCTAAGAACTGTGTTAGGTGGCGCTGTAGTATTGATTTGTTGTTGCAGATTTTTTAAAAGTATGTTTTATAAGAAAATGACCGTTTTTATGATGTGAAGCAAACATGAAGGATTCTAAAAAGAGAAAATATCTTCATATTAATTATAGCTAACAGTACTGAACGTAGGGCTGGGCGATATTGCAAATAAAATGGTCACGATATCATGTTTCTTATCATTCGATATCGATAATTATTGAATATTTTTTAGCAATACATTTAGGAATATTAGGATTTTTTATTTATTTAACCACTTTTTTAAATTTACCAACATTACTAAGGCAAATAGTTTTAATAGTCAAAAATAAAAATATGTAAACAAAATATCTGATCTCTTTATAAGAAAATAAACAGAAGTGTTAAAGAGACTCTTAAACTTGATAAATAAAATGTTACAAAGTGTGTGCAATGGTAAAGTGTAAATACTGAACAATCAAAACAAACTTTAAGGTGTGAATAATAATGATACAGTAAACCTCAAACTCAAACACAAATTATGATAATCAAATCTGAGCTTTCAAGTAAAGGAACGGACCATCATTATTCAAATACATATTGCAACATTACAAATTGTGAAGTTGAATGAGTACAATTACCCCTGTGCTAAAAATCTTTTAGATGGGGAGCTAGTGGCTGGGATGCACAAGAAAAGAAACCAAAAAGCCACTCTGGCGACATTCTTTTTTATTTATAATCTCCTGTCAACATTTTTAATATAAGTCATTAAAGATTATGTCTTTTACATATAATATTGCATTTATTTGCATACATGTTTTATAAGCTGTAAAATGAAAGCCTCAGTTTGGTGCGGCCGATCACACCAAAAGCGATTTTCCGTTCCAAAAACGCAAGGCGCACCGCACTGCCTTTTTTGTTAACAAGAAAAAAAGAAGCGGGGTGCACGTTTTTATGTCACTAGGAAACAACTGAATCAGCTGGGTATTGTGCGCGAGTGTTGCTGTCAATGTTGTTATAATTGTAATATTTAATAATATTGTGATATTCAAGATTTGTAAAGTAATACAACTCTGGATAACTTGAAACAGGGACCACTAGTCTCTCCTACATCTTCAAAAGTTCTCCGTAGTTGTCTTGACAACACAAACACTGCTGTCACCTCAAGGGAAACCCTGCCTCTGCTTTCCTTTGATTGAGGAATGAAAAAGCGATAAAACGCGAGGCGCACAGGGCGCATAAGCAGCGCGCAAAACACTCGCGGCCATTAGTAAACCATTCAAAAGATACGCCTCTCAATGCAAAAAGCATGTTCGCTGTGATTGGCTCTTATGCAGCCAAACTTTAAAAATATATAAAATAATATTTTTTAATAATTTAACTGATACCATTAATCGGTTAAAAGCGCACCCTTTCGGTTAACGGTTAATCGATTCTTTTGAGCATCCCTACTTCCAAGGCACGTGCTCAGCAGCTACATTTTAATAAAACTATAGCGCTTTATACCGAAACTACATACCGAATCTTTTTTTTTTTTTTATCGATATTGACAATGGTATGGATGTTTCCCAGTGATGGGTTGCAGCTGGAAGGGCATCCGCTGCGTAAAAACATATGCTGGATAAGTTGGCGGTTCATACCGCTGTGGCGACCCCAGATTAATAAAGGGACTAAGCCGAAAAGAAAATGAAAAAGAAAGAAATGATATTGACAATGGTGTTCGGTCAATAAATATCGATACCGATTTTATTGCCTAGCCCTAACTGAATGCATAGATAGTTATTAAAAACATAAACTTACCCTCTGTTGCACGATGCCTCCAACTGCCTGGTGTGCATTGGCTGACTCTAGCCAATAAACCGACTTTGCTGCTCTTTTACTGGTATACACATTCTGTCGAATTAATTATATTGAACAAAATTTTTTTAATAAAATAGTTTTAAAAAACTAAATAATAATAATAATAAAGTAATCATACAAATTATTCCTTTGCACCCAAATCATGTTGGCTGGCATTGATCATTGGTCAGGCATCGGCCAATAAAACAGCTTTACCCCTGCCCCTCCCCCCACTCCTCGAGCCTCTGCATCTACAACAGACTTCAAAAGTTCAAAAGTAGTTCTGCTACAGAAATATC
The DNA here is from genome assembly GCA_903798115.1 of Danio jaintianensis. Taxonomy (NCBI): domain Eukaryota; kingdom Metazoa; phylum Chordata; class Actinopteri; order Cypriniformes; family Danionidae; genus Danio; species Danio jaintianensis. The sequence goes on from CAIGQV010018170.1 coordinate 9,874,493, forward strand.
TCAAAATGTGTAGCCAAAGTGAGAGCGTGAGGATTTGCAAGTATACAGCGAAATCTGAGAGGTTGTGAGTGCTGACTTGTGGTTGTAGAGTGAAACTGCAATGAAGTGCTCAGGTAAATTTGCCGTACACATTTGTGTCTGTCATTTTGTATTTGTGGATGACATTTTACAAATACATAGCTATTAATCTGCAACTTCGAATTCAAAAGACGGGTGTTTCTATTATTGTCTGTGTGTGCAAATGGAGAGATTCAGCTATTCACATCAGAGCCGTGAGAGTAAATATCAACCTACACATACAAATATTCTCACAAGTTCTCACATTTAGATTTGCAAGCTCTCGGGATTTGCAACTGATTTACCTTCATGTTCACACATCTGACCACTGTGACCACACACACACACACAGGATGTCTCACCATTGCAAATGGACCAGGGGGTCCTGTATCCTTTAACTCACACTAGGCCTCAAGCCGTTTTTACCACAGCTCAGCCTGAGTGAGTCTCTTTGACAGAGAACAGGCTGCTATGTCATGTTTTACTATAGTTTTAGCATTGTAGATCTGTAGTATTATAATAATTCCTTTATCACTGTCTTTTTGCTAACTAGTGGTGTTTTGGTACTGTAATATACTTTTTGTAGTCTAAAATAATATAGTCTTAAATTTGCTGAGTGTGCCAGCCAGAAGAGGATGGGCTCCCCCTGTTGAGTCTGGTTCCTCTCAAGGTTTCTTCCACAGGAAGTTTTTCCTTGCCACTGTTGCCTTTGGCTTGCTCACGGGGCGGGTGAGGCACTGTATAACTATTGAATCATATTTGCTTGTTATGTTGCATGTCATTTCATGTTTGTGACACACAAACGCAAAGCAATGACTTGCTTGAAAATAGCATCAAGCAGTTTATGTTTCACTAGCTTAGATCTTTCCATTTTCACTGTCTTCTTGCTAACTAGTGGTGCTATATCACTGCAATACACCTCTATATAGTCTAAAAATAATTCAGTCATAAATTTGCTGAATGTGCCGGCCAGCAGAGGATGGGCTCCCCCTGCTGAGTCAGGTTCCTCTCAAGGATTCTTCCACAGGAAGTTTTTCCTTGCCACTGTCGCCTTTGGCTTGCTCACTGAGGGTTTAATGGCACTGTATCAAGCAGGTCATCTATTGCAAGCCGTTTTGACTTTTATTCATCCTCAGGATATAAATTCTTGATATCAACATTTCAATTCTCGATATCCACAATTGTGGATATTGAGAATTGAATTGTTGATATCAAGAATGCTGATTGTTGATATCAAGAATTACATTTCCACTAGTAGCAATGTAAATTCTTGATATCAGGAATTTAGTTTCAACAAGTAAAAATATAGTTCTTGATATCTGTAATTGTATCTTTACTCGTTAAACTTTTTTGATATCAAGAATTACTTTCTTACTAGTTAAAATTTCAATTTCACATATCATAAATATAATTCTTACTAGTAAAGGCCTTTATTTTTAATATCAGTAATCATGGTTTCACTAGCGCAAAATGTCTTTTCTGGATATCAGCAATTGAATTGCTACTAGTAAAAATGTTCAATTTCAGATATCATGAATGTGATTGTTACAGTAAAAAAAGTCATTTTAGATTTCAGAAATTACTCTTCTAATGTAGCAGGTTGAAATATAATTGCAGATATCAAGAATTAACATTTCCAATAGTGACATTAAATTCCAGATATAAGGAATTTACATTTTTACTAGTAACCATCTAATTATTGATATCCAAAAATATATATTTCCTCTGGTAAGAAATACAATGCTGATGTGTGTATTCTGAATTTTAAAAAAGACATATAGAAAGCCATTTGGACTTTTATTCATTTTCAGTATTTTAGACAGCGTGTCAAATTAAAAGTCTTTTAAAACTGTAATACACTTCTGTATAATCTAAAATAATATAGTCATACATTTGCTGAGTGTGCCGGCCAGAAGAGGATGGGCTCCCCCTGTTGAGTCTGGTTCCTCTCAAGGTTTTTCCTTGCCACCGTCGCCTTTGGCTTGCTCACAGTGGGTTTGAAGGCACTGAATTACTGTTGATGCAAATATGTTGCATCTTATTTCATGTCTGTGACACAAATGCAAACCTGTGACTTGCATGAAAATAGAATCAAGCAGGTCATCTAATCAAAGTTCAACTTTAAAGCACCATGCTCCTGTGAATTTGCAAATATATCAGTTTCCACATGAGAGCGCCCTCTGGCCTTCGGAGGAGATTTACTACTGTTCACAGCGCTGTGTTTCCCTTACAAGATGTGCATGAAAATTGTAGCTTTTTCTGAATTGCAATCACAACTTTAATTTCATTTCGATCAATCATGCAGCCCTACTTGAATGTATATTTGGCTCACATTAGAGTGAGATTGTTTTACACATTGTAAAACATTGGATTGGTGCAGCGGCCGCAGTAATGCGGTCGATGTACCGGTCCGTTGTGGTAAAGAAGGAGCTGAGCCGAAAGGCGAAGCTCTCGATTTACCGGTCAATCTACGTTCCTACTCTCACCTATGGTCATGAGCTTTGGGTCATGACCGAAAGGACAAGATCTCGGATACAAGCGGCCGAAATGAGTTTCCTTCAAAGGGTGGCAGGGCGCACCCTTATAGATAGGGTGAGGAGCTCTGTCACCCGGGAGAAGCTCGGAGTAGAGCCGCTGCTCCTCCACATCGAGAGAAGTCAGCTGAGGTGGCTCGGGCATCTGTTTCGGATGCCTCCTGGACGCCTACCTAGGGAGGTGTTCCAGGCATGTCCCACCGGGAGGAGGCCTCGGGGAAGACCCAGGACACGCTGGAGGGACTATGTCTCTCGGCTGGCCTGGGAACGCCTCGGTATCCCCCCGGAGGAGCTGGAGGAAGTGTCTGGGGAGAGGGAAGTCTGGGGTTCTCTCCTAAGACTGCTGCCCCCGCGACCCGGCCCCGGAAAAGCGGTTGAAAATGAATGAATGAATGAATGTTTTACACACAAAATGAAAATGCAATAAATCCAAAATGAATAAACAGCTTTAAAATTTGTTCTCTGTGTGGGTGGGAATTATACACTCCCCCTCTACGCTGGTTGGTCAATCAAACTGTGCCGTTATGAGCTGTTCGTCAGTTTTGTGCAGCTGAATAACATCTTTAACAATTTATGGACTTCTGTCTAGGCATAAATTCGGCAACCTGTGCTTGCCTTAAAATGATATTTTACACCATTCTTCGCATGTGTAAATTCATTATCATTGATCTACATCTACATCATGTCACTTGATTTATTTTTACTGACCAGCTTTCATAATCTGTGGCAAAATTGTCGCACTGCTCAGCGTGGAGCGAATGCATCGAGTCGACTTCAGTGTAATATATGTAGCAGTCATAACTTCAATATGCTGAGTAACATTATATATCAGTACTATTGAGTATGATGTCATTCGCGAATGGCTGGATTTAGTCCATTCAGTAGGAACACTTACTGAACGAATCAACTGATTCAAATGAATCAGTTAAATGACTCATTTAGTTTTACAACTTGCTGCCATCTACTTTCAGTATCATCTTCAGAATCCAACTATCATTTTGTCCATCACCTCTGTGATCAGAAAGAATGTTTGAATTGAATCCCATTCAATTTTGCCGCTTTAATTGTTGTGCAAATGCATTGACTAAATCTAATACAACTTCAGATGCAGATACTTTGCCACCTACACAGCATAATAATGCTAGAAGTCACTTATTAAATTGGTATCAGCTTATATTATTTTGATTAAATGGCTAAATAGGATAAGGTAACTTTTCTAAGGTAACAAAAAAAAATTGGAACCTCATCAAAAGCAAACTGACATTTTATTGATGTCAATAAATACACTGTTCAGATACTCTCAATCTCTCTGGCTTTATTATTCTAAGTGTTATTTCAGGAATTTGATCTGTTCTTAGCTGAGAAAGCACTTCCTATGTTATATGTAATAATGGCTATTAAACATTATAGCATATTTCTTTTTCTAGTTTTGTAAAGTTTTTGTCAGTAATTGTAATGTTGTTCTAGTTGAGGTCATTTGCAGAGTACAATAGGTAGGATCAAACAATGAGGTACCCAGTTCTTACTTCATGCCCATTTCATGTAACAATGTTTTGCAAAATGGCTTTAAATCCAGCGAATTCTAATGTTATCAGTCGATTGAATTGGCGTTATCAGTGGTTTATCAGCTGATAGATATGGGCCAGTAGGGGCCTTCTGCGCCTACTGGTAGGCTCAGAAGGCTGTTATCAACCATGCACATGGTTAATCAGCTATATGAGATATCGAATATCTGCTCTTCTCACGTAAATCCAGCAGAGGTCGCTCCGATTAACCTGCCCTCCTCCTTCCCTAAACCCAACGTCATTATTTTTTCAAAAGCAC
>CAIGQV010018170.1:9878917-9893193 GCA_903798115.1 Danio jaintianensis
TTCAAAAGCACCGATTAACCCGTCCTCCTCCTTCCCTAAACCCAACCGTCAGTTTTTAAAAAAGCAATAAAAAACAAATAATTTACTTGTTCGGTTTTTGCCTGCTTTCTGAAACCGTTCTTCGCCAGACTCGAACCCCGTCATCGCTGTCAACTCTGCACCACCTTACAAGCCTGCCGACGTAGATGGTGAGCCACTGGAGAAACTGATAACGGCTCAAAATCCATTCATATGGAGGTAAGCGTGTATACCGCCACGCAGCGTTCGTTTTAAAGACAAAATGCAGAATGAGCCTATGCTGATTATTTATTAAATTATATTATTTCCCATTAATTGTATTTTATTAACGTCTACCCCAACCCTAAACCCAACCGTCACAGTAATGTAAAAACAGATCTGGATCTGAACTCTTCTCTATTAGTATAGCTGATAAATTATGTGGATGGTTGATAACAGCCTTCTGAGCCTACCAGTAGGCGCAGTAGGCCCCTACTGGTCCATATCTATCAACTGACAAACCACTGATAACGGTCATTCAATCGACTGATAACATTCGAAGCGGGTGTTAAAACACTGGGGGGGTGGGGGTGGTGGTGGGTTTAATAAAAAAAAAGATATTTATATTGTCTTTTTATGTTTCTCAGCGACACGTTCATGTGCATTTTTTTAATTCAGAGTATATGTGCAAGATGGGAGCGGGATCATACATTATACTTGCTTATTTTCTTCATCTCTTCATATTTTTTTTCCATCTTCTTGTGCTTATATTTGTGAGACATGGGAGAAAGATTGTTCTCACTCGGATGTCTGAGTCATCGGTTTCTTATATGTTTGCATTATCTTTTAATATACAGTTTCTTTTACATGTAACCTAATATTTTCAGTAGAGCTCTAAAATGCCTTAAAATGTATATGATGTCAAATAAACAAATGAAAATTTTATTTTTGGAGTCTTGTGTCATTATTTCAACATATTAATTCTGAGTCTTTAAAATAATCTAGTGATTACATTTTTTGTAACAGTTATTTGATGCCGTTGCCAATGATTACAGTTTAAAACTTAAAGATGGGATACAAAGAGCACATCACAGTCATTGAACAGAAGCTCAAACATGACTGTGGAAGCACATTTAACTTGTTGAACATTGAACAGAAAAGTGTTTCAGTGCTGATTCTAAATCATTCTATGAGGTGCATTATAGGGCTGTTTCATCATCAGATGAAAATCAGGACTGATATAATTAAAGCTTTACACCATTGGTGTTGTCAGTCACTAAGGGAAGGAAGCCTCCTGAGCACATATGATAATATGTGTTTAGTTGCAGACACACAGATGAATTCATCAATCAGTCACAACAGACTGGGCCATCTGACCAATCAGAGCAGAGCAGGATCTTGGAAAGGTGGTGTTTAGAAAGAATGAATCTTCTTTAAGAGACTCCTTGAGAAGTTTCTACGACTCAATAAAACCTGCATTAAGCTCTTACTTTTCACTGTATGTTTTTCAGTACATATTTAATTAATTATTATTATTTCGTCTAAACCTGAACCTATCTTGCCAAACTATATAATGCATATTTCATACAGTATGCAATTGACACAAGTGAACTCAAAAAGAGGGGTAATGGTGAAAGTTAAAACTGAAGGTCTCACAGAAAGAGGCTTTAGTCATTGTGCAAATTTGTTACTATTAGTAGGTGAAAAGGAAACTGTAATTCAAAACTCCTTCATCATTTTTATTCTTTCAGGGTTTTTTTAAACATTGTCTCCAAAACAATTATATATTACAGAGACAAGATTGTCAGAAAAGAATGACCTTGTTCAAAACAGCATAAAAAGGATATATTTATATTTCAAGAGTTCGCACTTAGATAATGCTCGACTAGGCGGCGCAGTGGGTAGCACGTTCGCCTCACAGCAAGAAGGTCGCTGGTTCGAGCCTCGGCTGGGTCAGTTGGCATTTCTGTGTGGAGTTTGCATGTTCTCCCCATGTTCGCGTGGGTTTCCTCCGGTTTCCCCCACAAGTCCAAAGACATGCGGTATAGGTGAATTGGGTAAGCTAAAATTGTCCGTAGTGTATGTGTGTGAATGAGTGTGTATGAATGTTTCCCAGTGATGGGTTGCAGCTGGAAGGGCATCCGCTGCGTAAAACATATGCTGGATAAGTTGGCGGTTCATCCCGCTGTGGCGACCCCAGATTATTAAAGGGACTAAGCCGAAAAGAAAATGAATGAATGAATAATGCTCGACTATGATAGCAGATTTGGCATGCTGTTCCGGGAGAGAACCCTGAGCTCGGAGATAGATGAGCCCAAGGTTCCTGCCTGGTCAATGAGCATTAGGAGGGATACGAGATCAGGTGTTTCTCGAAAGCCTCCCTTTGGTTCTAATTAATACGGTAAGTGTGTGTTTAAGTGCTTGTGACTGATTATTACGATTCGTTTATGTGCATGTTTTTAGATTGTGGGAGGAAACCGGAGTACCCGGGGAAAACCCACGCGAACACGGGGAGAACATGCAAACTCCGCTCAGAGAGTACCCACTGGCTCAAATAGCGCTTGAACCCTGGTTTTCTCGTTGAGTCACCGTGTCGCCCGATCAGGGAGAAGGATAGGGGAATGATAGGGGTGGAGGGGGGGTTTCCGAAAATGAAGATAGGGAATGAGATTTTTAGGCAGGGTATTTATAGTGATTCGTAATGATCTGATAGGTTGGCTAATGATTAGCGATAGGTATCAGCTGTCGTTGTTCATATCACGTGCTCCTCTCGAAATTAGTTTGTGAAACTTCACATAGTAGGGAATTTTGTTTTGTTTTTAAATTTAGTGGTTTTTCCACTCCAAATTATCCTAGGTTATCTTTAAAAAAACAAAAAACAATGTCAAGGTTTGGGTTGTGGAAGAACGAGGACAAAAACATGGGTTTATAAAATAAAACAAAAGCAACAAAAAGTACCTCAAGGGGGAAACATAACTAAAACACAAAAACAAACTTGACTGGGCTGGCAGAGAAGAGAAGGGCTGGACAAGGCGATAAACGATGACAAACTGGCACAGAACAGCAGACATGAGGAGATTAAAAAGGAGAAACAAACAGGTGAACACAAACTAATAATGGGTTAACAAGGAGGGTGGGACTAGACTAGACAGAAGCACATGACACAAAGAAACAACACAAGCCATGTGCTCACGTAAAACGGGACTAGAACGCGCAACCAATGGGAAACCTCATTAACCACGTGTTCACATGAAACACAACATTAAAACACGTGGCCACAATGTAAACACCGAGCTACGGGCTTAGACAACAGGATGCGCACCTCTTTTGCTGGTGTTATTTTAGATCCTACAGTGGCCATTCGAGGAATCAATGGCTTCATTAGATTAGAGGATTCTTCTATTAACAGCATTGCCAGATCCTGATCTCCATATTTTAGTGAGCCTTACTGATAGAAAACACTGCTGTGGTCTGGAAAAAACAGGGTCAAGTTGAATTGTGTTCGGTGTTTTGTGAGGACAGCAGCCATTTTCACATTTGGAAAAACAAATTCAGTCGTTGTGTAATTTTGTTGTTCCTGCTGCACTCTTACTCAGTGAAAGAACATTTTATTTCACATGCACACTTAATGTGAAACAACTCATCATTTTAGTTCATCAAGTGTTTGTTTTTTTCTTGTTTGTTTTAGTAAAAGAAAACGTAATTCAAATTCAGAAATTAAAGATTGTTTTTCTGACAGTCAAAACATGACTTCTTTCATGACTATGCATTGATTTTATTTCATAGATACATTTATTGCATTCTAGGTGTGTTTTTAGAGCTGGTTTGTTTGAAACTTCTTTCATTAATTAATTTCATAAAACAGATTTCATAAAATATGCAGTATAGCATAAAATGTATGTGTGTGTGTGTGTATATATATATATATATATTCATTAATTTTCCTTCGGCTTAGTCCCTTTATTCATCAGGGGTTGCCACAGCGGAATGAACAGCTAACTTATCCAGCATGTTTTACACAGCAGAGCTGCAACCTAGTACTGGGAAACATCCATTCACACACATACACTACGGCCAATTTAGTTTATTCAATTCACCTATAGCGCATGTGTTTGGACTGTGGGGAAATCCAGTAGTATCTGGATGCAGCCTTTATGATGCAAGCTAAGACTGCATCTCTCAGCGATGCAATGTCAGACACAATGCACTCAATGGAGCGAGTGACGTCACTGTGAGGGGTAGGGTTAGGTGAGCCCATTAAAAAACATTGGATGCAGCTCAGATTGCACTGCACCAGGTCTGCATCCAGACCCCTCTCGGGAAACCGGAGTACCTGGAGGAAACCCACGCGAACACGTTGAGAACATGCAGACTCCACACAGAAATGCCAACTGACCCAGCCGGGATGAGCAGAGTGTGAAAGTTTGGAAGGTTTGCTTTGTGTATAATTTTTCACCTCAGAGAATAAAAAAATTTGGAGTAATTAATTAATTACAGTTTATTTTTGGAGAAATGGTTGGAGCATGGGTTGATATATGTAAGTGATTTATTTGATTAATCTTTAAGGATTTAGTCACATGATTCCTTTTCATCTAAATTCAATTTTCCTATAAAATTTAAAACTCTGTTAAACACACAGACAGAATGTAAGACAGTAGAATATAATATTTTACAGAATCTTTGAGTCTCATAATTTTCCCACTCCAGCACAGCAGGTGTCAGTATAAACCCGTTGTGTTGGTTTTAAAGCCCCACAGAAGAAAAACGCTTCTGACAGGAAAAAAAAAAGTGTAGCAACAGATTATGACGATGACCGTTGAACGGTGCGTTGTTTTCCCTCAGTGTAACTCTGCCTAAATTGACTTGTATGGTAAAATGAGCACCATTGTCCTCATTAAAAGGCTCGACTGACGTACCTTTAGGAAGGCGTTATTGTTGTTGTTTGCAGTAGTTTTCTTCATCAGGTGTGATGGCGGAGCGAGGAGCTCATTTAACCACAGCTGCTCCGGCTGAAGATCGACCCTCAGTGTTTGAGGTTTTAGCGCAGGACTCATTAATGACCGCTGTCAAACCCGCTTTACTGCATGCTGTCAAGGTATGCTCGCTTTTACAACATACTCTACTCTGCTTGAGTTTAGGGCTGTGCAATATATGACGATAAATATGGTATGGATAAAATAGAAAAGTCCATTTTCTCATATTATGCTCTATCGTTTATTTCGTGGCGTCACAAAATACATTATTTACGGTCAAACTTTTTCATATTCAAATTTATATGTTAGGGAAAAATATTAAATACAATTAAAAAAGAGCAAAAATCAAGAAAAACAAGAAACTTATAATATTTTATTGAAATTTTGTAGTTTGTATATATTTTTTGCAATATGTCGCATGAATTTAAATGTATTATCTTTCCATTTCTAAAGATGTTCGGTGACTAAAATATTTTAATAAATATATCAGTTTTGTTAAAATGCAACAAAATATGTTACCTATATTCACTGAAAAATGGATAAAAATATTAATTTTCGAAATGGGCTGTACTCATTTATGCTGAGCACTGTATATATATATATATATATATATATATATATATATATATATATATATATATATATACTGTACATGTATAATTTATGTATTGTAATTTTATTATCCATTTTACAGTGTTGTTCTATCCTTAGACCCCAGTCTGACAACCCCTATTTTTATTATTGGCACGTCATACTTTTATAATTTTACATATATTAAAAAAATATGAGGGATGTTCCGATACCCTTTCTCCCTTCCCGATACCGATTCTGATACCTGAGCTCTTTCTCCCTTCCCGATACCGATTCTGATACCTGAGCTCAAGGTATCAGCCGATACCGAGTACTGAACAGACACCTGAGTGTGTATCTGTAGAAACAGTTGTGTATACTACTAGCCCTAAGTAAAGCTAGCAGGCTTATGTCTAATTTAAAAAGATGGTCTCAGATCGGTTTATGGTTTCAAATACTAACCGATGCCAGAATTTTTGCAGTATCGGCGAGTATTTCCGATATTAGTATCGGTATCGGAACAACCCTAAAAAATATCCTTAAAAAAATGTAACTACCGTATTTACATTTTCCACAGATTCTCGCTACATCTAACCCTGCCCGCTATGGAGTTCTCTGGAGGAGGTTTGATGAGATTTACGTAATCCTGGATATGTTATTGCAGCATCACTTCCTGTCCCGTACCAGTGCCTCGTTTTCAGAGAACTTCTATGGCCTGAAGCGTATGGGAGCGGACAGTGCCCGCGCTGCCCATCTGGGACTGCGGCGCAGGCAACACTGGCGCTCTTTACTCCTGCTGGCCCTCATTCCTTACCTGCACACCAAACTGGAGAAAATCCTGGCACGACAGAGAGACGAGGACGATTTCTCCATCCGCTTGCCGCAGTCCTTCCTGCAGAAGATGTACAGGGCGTTTTTGGCTGCGTATCCTTTCGTATGCATGGCGTGGGACGGCTGGGTCTTCTGCCAACAGCTTTTGTATGTTTTTGGCAAAACACGGACACATTCTCCACTTTTGTGGCTGGCTGGGGTTAAACTCTCATATCTCACGGCTAATGACATACACAGCCTGGATCTCAAGCCTTCAGGCCCAGAATTGAGCTCCAGTCAAAGGTGAGTTCATTTAATGCTTTTGTTTTGATATTATATTGAGTAGGCTTATGACGGTAGCACATTTTCTTGTTGTGATTAATTGCTGAAGTTTGTATCATAGTATACTTGGCTGCAATAAAGGTTACTTTAACAGGTATAATGACCCAAAAATGACTTATTGTATTTGAAACAATTAAATTGCCAAAAAATATATAAAGATGTAATAAAATGATTATAACTTGAATACTTGGTGTATTTCAAACAAAGGAAATTGCAAAAAGATAACGATTGAAAAAAAGGATTATAACTTGTAATCAGATTACGATATTCTTAGATTAATGATATGATAATTGGTTCAACTAAACTTGCGATGTTAACTATTGGAGCCTTATCGCATAGTGTTAACCTACAATAGCCTTATAAATATTCACAGAATTTTCTATCAATATTTCAGGATGTACACTGCCTGACAAAAGTCTTGCCGTCGATCCCAGTTGTAAAAGCAACAAATAATAACTTGACTTCTAGTTGATCATTTGGAAAAGTGGCAGAAGGTAGATTTTTCAGATGAATCATCTGTTGAACTGCATCCCAATCATCACAAATACTGCAGAAGACCTATTGGGACCCGCATGGCAAGATTATTACAGAAATCAGTCAAGTTTGGTAAAGGAAAAGTCATGGTTTGGGGTTACATTCAGTATGGGGGCATGCGAGAGATCTGCAGAGTGGATGGCAACATCAACAGCCTGAGATATCAAGACATTTGTGCTGCCCATTACATTACAAACCACAGGAGAGGGCAAATTCTTCAGCAGGATAGCGCTCCTCATACTTCAGCCTCCACGTCAAAGTTTCTGAAAGCAAAGAAGGTCAAGGTGCTCCAGGATTGGACAGCCCAGTCACCAGACATGAACATTATTGAGCATGTCTGGGGTAAGATGAAGGAGGAGGCATTGAAGATGAATTCAAAGAATCTTGATGAACTCTGGGAGTCCTGCAAGAACGCTTTCTTTGCCATTCCAGATGACTTTATTAATAAGTTATTTGAGTCATTGCAGAGATGTATGGATGCAGTCCTCCAAGCTCATGGGAGTCATACACAATATTACTTCTTTTTCCACTGCACTATGACTTTATATTCTATACTGTACATTATTTCTGTTAAGTGACAAGACTTTTGTTGAAGCAAAGTCAGACCTTACTGTCCTAATTAAAAATCAAGGCATAATCATATTTTATTTTGGTAAAATAAGTGTAATCTAGAGGCCTTTGCCTTTCATATAAGCCACTTCTGATACCAAATGATCAACTAGAAGTCAAGTTAATATTTGATGTTCCTAAAACTTGGATAGGCGACAACACTTTTGTCCGGTAGTGTAGTACGTCAGATTAACATATGAAAATATGACACCTGCAACATTCTTGCTTAATGTTTGAAGTAATTAATTCTCCAAGCATTTCCACACCACTGCAAATACAATGTGAATATTCTTACAAAGCAATCTGAAAGTTTAAGTCATAAATAATTTTTTACCAAATTCTTAAGTGTCCTTGATATCAATACTGTTTACTTTCATTATCACAATATATTGAATAGCAGCATATGTCTCATAATGAGGTTTACCATAATATAAAGCTCTGTAATTAAACTAAGAATATCCTGTTTGCAGCTTTGGAGAGAAATTCCAGCGTGTGGTCTCGACGGCGGTCGGTGGTGTGGCTGTGTCTCTGTCAACCAGCCTGTCAATTGGCGTGTTTTTCCTGCAGTTCCTGGAATGGTGGTATTCGTCTGAAAACCAGAGCACCGTGAAGTCCTTGACCTCCCTCCCGACGCCTCCGCCGCCCCTCCACCTTCACAGCCAGGAGACGTCACACACACACATCAAAGTCTGTCCGATCTGCAGGAAATTGCGCACCAATGACACTGCGCTAGCCACGTCCGGCTACGTGTTCTGTTACAGGTGTATATATGTGTACGTGAAAGCCAACCACAGGTGTCCCCTCACCGGCTACCCTTCAGGACTGCAGCACCTCATTAAAATATACACCCCTGATGGATAGCCTGGTCATATTTTTCAAGATGCCTTAAATGTGAATATGTCTGATTTTATATAATTATTGCAAAGTGTTTAGATAATTGTTATTTCAAATGTGACTAAAATCTAATGTGGTTATAATGGACTACTAATTTATAAATGGTAATAAATTTGTACCAAAATCATCATTGCTGACTCTTATTTAAAGTCACAGTGCAACAGAAGTAGCAGCTAAGCTTTTCTTTCTGTGCTGTGATGTACATTCGGGTTTAATTGTAATAAATGTACTCAATTGAACCACTTTAAATCATCTTTATGCGCCCTAATTGTTAATATAGTTGTAATTTACAGTTACAATAAATTAAATATAGAAAATGGATTTACAAGTATCATGCTGTGTACAATGGATGGCTTTTTGTCAAGTTTAAATCACACATATGCTTAGACTAATTTCATTTTATGTTGCAGTTTAAACTGCATTTTGTAACCTACTTACTGACGAGTCTTGGTCCCCAAACAGTCAAAAACAGCACATTTACAATAGCCTTACAAAGTCCATTGGTTAGACCTATCATTGAAAAATACATAAAATATTTTGGACTGAGTTAGGATCAGTGATCAGCCTTAATTGACATGAGTCTCAACAGCTTGTTCTTTAGCAAGGTAACTGCTTGGTTGTACACATTTAAACACAATAGTGCAGGGGTTCTCAATCTCCGTCCTGGAGGGCTGGTATTCTGCAGATTTTAGCTCCAATCCCAATCAGACACACCTAGGCTAGCTAATCAAGCTCTTGCTAGGCTTTCTAGAAACATCCTTGCAGGTGTGTTGAGGCAAGTTGGAGCTAAAATCTGCAGGACACCACACCTCCAGGACAGAGTTTGAGAACCCCTGCAATAGTGTATAAACATAACAAATGGCAAAACCTTATGAAAAACTTGACGTGTTCTGACAGCTACTCATTTAGGGGTTTTATATTTCAAAGGATTGTGATGTATAGTGAATATTGTTCTCAAGTGTTTGTTCTACTCTTTCTCCAATAGAAGAACATTTTTACTATTGCCTGTAGATATATAATAAGTCTAGTAATAAGGCTGGCAGTTTCACAGTCTACAAAAAACGCCTCACAGCAAGAAGGTCACTGGTTCTGTGGAGTTTGCATGTTCTCCCCGTGTTCGCGTAGGTTTCCCCCACAAGTCCAAAGACGTGCTATAGGTGAATTGAGTTAGCTAAATTGTCCGTAGTGTATGTGTGTGAATGAGTGTGTATGGATGTTTCCCAGTACTGGGTTGCACCTGGAAGGGCATCCGCTGTGTAAAACATATGCTGGATAAGTTGGCGGTTCATTCTGCTGTGGCAACCCAGATTAATAAAGGGACTAAGCCGAAAAGAAAATGAATGAATGAATATATATATAGTAGTCAAAATTTCATGTGGATCAAAAAAGATTGTCAAAACAAATGTCCACAAATGTCCTAAGACAAGAAGGGGTGTTGTTCAAAGGTTTTGATTCACTTCAAATGTTGACTACTGTACATACATACCTATATCTATCTCTCGTAAGGGTTACTTTTAAAAGTAACAGATTACAAAATACACACTTCATCAAAAAGTAATGTCATGCATTTTGATACATTGCTCAAGTTGACTAAGATCCTCCTAAATGCTTTGGTATAATGAAAGAAAGGACTTGGTTTCTCTTCTGCGAATCTTTTTAACAACAGTATCATTTTTCAATGCCCTTTTTTAAAGGAAAAAACAACAACAATTTGCCGGTTGTGAACAAGGATACCTCTTTCTACTTGTCAAATTATGTATACATTAAAACACTACATCTGTACGCAAACATACACATTATCGACTGAGGTTTTCAACTCTTAAAAGCAATATCGTTATCTGCGTATAGTACCAACACATCATTTTGTGTATAGTTTGTGTACTTACACCATATTTATTACTTGTATTCATCTGAGTTCACGTTCTATTTTTACACAGTTCAATTCAAATTAAGTGGCTTAATTAACTTTATATAAAGAACATTTTTGATATAGCATGCAAGTGAGTTCATGCTCGGATTTACAGTGTCTGCCATCTGTCACAGCTTGTTACAGTACAGCAAATGTGTAGTGCAGACCAACACACAAGCCAAGACCTCACTGAGTGATACATGGAGAAAGAAACCATTCATTCATTCATTTTCTTTTCGGCTTAGTCTCTTTATTAATCTGGGGTCACCACAGCGGAATGAACCGCCAACTTATTCAGCATGTTTTACGCAGTGGATGCCCTTCCAGCTGCAACCCATCCCTGGGAAACACACATACACTACGGACAATTTAGCTTTCCCAGTTCACCTATAGCGCATGTCTTTGGACTTGTGGGGGAAACCGGAGCACCCGGAGGAAACCCACGCCAACACGGGGAGAACATGCTCCACACAGAAATGCCAACTGACCCAGCCGAGGCTCGAACCAGCAAACTTCTTGCTGTGAGGCGACAGCACTACCCACTGCACCACCCCAAAAGAAACCATTGTTTTTATAAAAATAAAAAAAGTCAACGTAAGCAGCTTTATTATGGGCTGTTGATGCAGAATATGGTTTTGAATTCCACCATTCTATTGTTAAACATGGTAGAAAAACATTACTTTGCGTCTTTTTAAATGAATGGGACACTCCATGACCTTCAAGATTGATTTGTTTGGTCCTTCATGATGTTGACCAATAGGAGTACTAAAGTTCTTCTGTACACAGCTTTCAATTATGGCGAAATGAAAGAGGGATGACAGAACTGGTGATAAAAGGTGGAAATAATGAGAGAAGGAAAGACCATTATAAAGTCATTCTCTATATCTCTTGCTCCAAATCAAAAAGACTTACTGTGAAATCATTTCTGAGTAGGGCTGCATGATATTGGAAAACTTACATAGTGATATTTAGATATATATATTGTGACATTATATTGTAAAATTTCACCAGATATTTTGAATAGTTGGAAAGAATCATTTTATATTGATTGGGATAATTTTGTAGATGAGTGCATAAAATTGAATAAATTAGATAAATACAGTAGAGCAAACATTAAGGAGCATAACAGTATTCAGGTAGAAATAAAATAATCAAAATGTCCAAGAATGCTGTAGTCTTTGTGGTATACATTTTTTACAATTAATCTTTGTTAAATCTACAATTGTAAGAATTCATTGTGCCCAAATGTTTTAGATTCTCTTAAAATGCTTAGTCACAGGCCTTAAAAACACACGCCATTGATAAACTTTCACTTTATTAAAGGTTCAACCGAAAAGACTCCATGCATTCTGAACTGTTGTGCCAGTTCAACTCCACATTACACATGCTGTGATGTGATGTGACTATTGTGGATTCACACATTACGATATTGATGCTGAAATTACACATTGTGCAGCCCAATTTCTGAAACAAAATGGCTATTTGCTGTTAATAATTTGTTAAAACATAATTACATGAATTAGCTAACAATTACATTTCACACATACGCTTGATAATTTTCACCTTTAAATTAAAGCTTCGGTTTACTTTTTTGTAAAGAAAAAAAAAATAAAAAAATCATGTACTTTTTCTGCATTAGCAGCGTTTATTCCTGCATTTTAATTAAGTTTTTATTTTCTAGAAAACATAACCATTTTACACAGACAAATAAAATGTTTAATTTATACAATTTACAAAGAAAAAAAAAAAAAAAAAAAAAGTTCTTTGGAGCAAATGGTACGAAAATGTATGACTGATATCGTAAAATTCATATGGATTAGCCACTGTTACAAATTGCCGTGAGATTGTGTTTCTGGTTTTGTCAACTCTACACCTGCTCTGAGGTTAACAGGCCACTGCATATTCATTCATATTATTTGCAAACTGGATGAAAGTGTAATTCTACATCATCTTATACATCACTGACTGCTGTTATTTTTCCAGGATAGACTCTTCAGACTATAAAAGTTAAGAATAAAAGACTTCAATATGAGTGTTTTCCATTACTATTTAAAATGCATTGATTTTTTTTTTGAGAGTCAAAAGCATTTAGGACATATTACAGACTGACACGGTCAACCATTCATTCTTAATTACATTGTTAAAATATTTAGCATATAAAAACAGGTAAGAACACTAAAAGTTAAGCAGTTGCAATATTTTGTAAATGACAAGAATTACTGCTATTAACTTTTTTTTTTTTTTTAAAGGAAGGACTTTGTGACTTCTTTTTGGTGAAAGGCGCTATAAAATAACTTTCACCTTACTTTGGTGTATACCAGCTAACCTAAATGTGAAAAATAAATAAATAAATGGGTTCTTTATTTTGGCACATTTTAAATTTGCAGTTTACCCACTTAACAGTGGTCACCATTTCATCAGTTACATGGTTTTTAGTAATTTGGCAAAACAGTGTTACAGGACCTTAAGCGCCCTTTACTGACCCTATAAGAGTGTTTAAAATAGAGCGTTGATATTCCCCATCTAAAAATAGTGCCATGGAATTTTCCCAGACCCATGAGAGTCTGGGTTTACCACTCCCCAAAATCTTCCAGAAAGACCTCTGCATAATTCACAACTCGTGCCACTCGACCAGGAAAAAGTCCTCACTGTAAAATAAAGAATATGCATGTTCAGTGTTACAAACTATCTTTGCTTGCTTCATTTTGAAATTTCAGCAATGCAAAACAGCACTCAGATCAAGAACAAAATTCACTTCAAACTTGATCTGTTAGCAGCTCAGAGAGAAGATTAAACTCGATCAGACCTTGGTCAAATGATGCCAAAAAGCAACAATACCAAGTCAAGATACATTCTTTCACTCATCATCGCTGCTAAAAATCTGTTACAAAAGCAGAAAAAGGCCTGCAGAATTAACCTACTTGCTGTTAAACATCTTACAACGTTTGGAAAGTAGCTGAAAAGCATTTTTGTCAAAATCTAAATACAGGGAACATACTGTAGGATGGCATCATGAAACACCACAAACTAACAATATTATCAGGCTAACAATGATGAAAGGTTCAACTAATCATACCTTTGGTAATAAATAAGCTTTTTCCTTCCAACACATGACTAATTTTAACAAATCAACAAACTAAATGCCTTAAGGTTACGTCAGCCATTTTAAACAACGTTACGACAAGTGCCAAATAAAACTTGCATGTTTTACTGGTGCTATAAATTAATTATTGTGCTGTATTAATCGGTAGGACCCAAAAAAAACAAAAAAAAAACACGTTTTTACTACTTACCAAATCCTTCTCTAAACTACTCATAGTAACACGTTTTTCCCCATGGTTTAAATAGCACAAATAAGCAGGACAAAGCTTTCAGCAGCAATCAATGCTGTCGAGTATAATGGCCGCACGTACGAGTAGCTGACGAAATCATGACATAGCCTTAAGTGAAAACGCTACAAGTTATCATGATTTCTGTCATCAAATAGTCTTCACTTGGTTCAATTTTCCCTTCAAATGTGATTATTTTATAAAAAGAAACAAATACAAGTTAATAAATGATTGATAAGTTACATTTGAATATGCTCAGGGTTTCTTCTTCTTCTTCTTCTTCTTCTTCTTCTTCTTCTTCTTCTTCTT
>CAIGQV010018170.1:9897048-9973172 GCA_903798115.1 Danio jaintianensis
CATCTGCTGTTAAAAACTAGTTTAGAGCGCCATCTGCTGTTAAAAACTAGCGTAGAGCATCATCTGCTGTTAAAAACTAGCTTAGAGAATCATCTGCTGTTAAAAACCAGCGTAGAGCGCCATCTGCTGTTAAAAACCAGCGTAGAGCGCCATCTGCTGTTAAAAACTAGTTTAGAGTACCATCTGCTGTTAAAAACTAGTTTAGAGTACCATCTGCTGTTAAAAACTAGCAGAGCGCCATCTGCTGTTAAAAACTAATTCAAAATCAATTCAAGCGAGAACATTGATGTATTTTTAAAATCTCAGAATCGATTTCTCGAACTATTATTCACTACAGCTCTAAAGTTTACATTCGGAAAAACAGACAGCGGATTAAATCAGTCTGTAAAACAAACCAGACACAACATTTCCATAGACTACACTACAAGTGCACTTTTGTCAGTTTAGCCAGTTAAGGCAGACAGAAATTGGTCAGACTTCTTTTCACCCTGGAATGTTTCCTCAAATTGATTGATGCATGAATATCTGAACTTATTTTGAGCCTGATGATAGTACTGACAACTAGGTTCACATTAAATGACTTCAGCTCATCCTACGAAGCAAGCTTTATCTGTTCATTTGAGCAAATTTGTCAATTTTATTCAAGCAAATCATTTTTGACCGGGATTATTGTCGTCGACTGTGTAAACTTCTAGTAGCCCACAGGAAAAACATTCAATAGGCCTTGAGTGAAATATGGATAAGTGACAGTGCATTACATCAGACATGCAAAACCTTCAATGAAATACAAGAACGCACAGTGCATGGCTAAAGCGTCTAGATTTCACACCCAAGCTAAAAATACTGCACTACATATAACCCTAGTATGAGCAAGACTTCTATTACAGCTTAACATTGATCTGTTTTTGGGATAACAATTTTGCAGAATTAAAGATTATAGTATTAGATGCACAATTAATTATAAACTGTATGTGGTGCATGACTTTTCTTAAAGGAAAGTGAGCATTAAACCATCATCAATTTAAGCCCATATGACTTCCTTTTTTTTCCTGCCGAATTTGTCTGTACATTAAAGGTTAAGACGGTGTCAGGTGTTGACTCCATTGACTTGAATTCGTTAGAAGTGACATGTATAGGAGTAATTTATGACATAAATAACTTTAAACAGACGCTCAAACAGGCATGTATAATACAAAAGCTGGATATTTCAGTCAAATATGCTCTGGCAGTGACTCTGGCAGCTCTATATCCACAATGGATCAAAGACCAACTCATTTGGTCTCATTATCACACACTATTGATCCAGGATGACACAGCGAAAGGAAGCGAAACAAGCAATGATACTGAACACAGACCCTCTTTGACATTCAGTTTTTTGTATTTACAGATGTTAGTTCACCCCACAATTAAAATTCTGTCATAATATACTTACCCTCATGTCATTCCAAACCCATAAGACTTTTGCTCATCTTCAGAAAACAAATAAAGAGCGTCAAATTGGAAAGCCCACTCACACAAAACTGCTTCAAGATTTAACAAATAAATCCACATGAATCGAGCTGTTTAACTTAACATAGCAAAGAATGTTTAGACCATTCAGATTTGGTCAAAGATGCCATGCTTGACGTGTGAGAACCAATGAGGTTTATTCTTGGTTGTCACATGGTGAGTTTGAACTTCAGCAAGAGCCAATGAGGGTTGTTCTCTTTGGTTGAGCTTTTGTTTATGTTTGCTGATCAATGTGATAAATCTGTTCATCATATAAAAGAAACTGTTTTTACAAGACTTGGATTAAACGGTTAATGCATATATTATTAAAAAATGTAGGGACATAAATCTCTTGGATGCGATTAAATTTAGCTTTATTTGGGTCACCGAAACAAACGAACATATTTTATGGGTTTGAAATGACAAGAGTAGAAGCATATAAAGGCTCAATTTACATTTTGTGGTGAATTAAAGGCATGGAAACGGCACTTAAAGATGCATCCAAAACATGACCTAAAGCCTAAAGAAATATAAATAAATAGCCCTTGTGGTTGAAATCTTGTAAACGTGCACCTTTTTGTTGTTGTTGCTGTAAAGCCTCCTCAGTTTCTACACAAATAATCCTTCCATCAAGTGACAAGGCATTTCCTCTCAGAAGAAAACAGAAAAAAAGACTCAAGGAGGAGTTTCTGATGTGCTTGAAAGCTCAAAAAGTCAAGCGATGGATGGACCGCTGCTCGACTGGAAGATCTCAGACCGCCTGCAGGCCACGCTCATGCCCGTCCAGCTGCACTTTGATTTTGTGCAGTTCCTCAATCTCCTGATGGTGGCGCTCTGTTTTGTGCCGCACCAGCGAACGGTAGAAGTGAATGGTGAACACCACAAAAATCAATCCCACTGGCACCATGATGATGGTGGAGGCCAAAGCCGCCTGCCAGCCACTGTGGCCAGGCTGGACCACAGGAGAACTGCAGTTCTGCTTAAGGGCCGCCAGGACTGACGCCGACTGAGCCCCGGAGTCAACCGGCAGGAACTTGATCCAGCAGAGTAGCACCACCTCAGCCAGAAACAGGAGGATGCCCAGAGCGGTGGAAAAGCCCCAGGCCAGCTCGATGTAGTGGTGCATTCTCTCATGAGGAGACTCGGAGACGGAGTTGAGATTGTGGATGTTGCTGACGGCTTCTACGTTGGGAAGGATGCAGGTGCTGATGAGGAGGGCGAACAGGTGGACGGCCACCAGCACTGTGGTGCATACGCTGAAGGCGATGAGCAGGACTCGAGGGTAGTTATACTGCATCTCCAGCTGCACCTCCACCATGGCCACCTGCTCACCAACACATTAGAACCAATGGCGGAAATGGAAATGGTTATTCAGTTGAAGGCAAAAGTTTCACAATCAGCAAAATTGAGAAAACTAGGAGAGATTGTAAACAATGTTATGTTTTATTTAGTAGTGACATGTACTTACTAGCACAAACAAAAGGTTATTGCACACTGAATCCGAAATTTTGACTAACTTAACTAATTGAGGACTCCATTTTGTATTGTTTTGTGAATTTCGCAATGGATTAATATATGCGCATCGAACTGTGTCCAAGGTTTGTGTGCGTGACGAATTTTTCGGATTTGAATGTAAAAAAAAATTTATGTTTAATTTAGTACTGACATGTTATTTATCGGATTTGAAAGCGAAAATATATGTTCTGTTTTATCTAGTACTGACATGCATTTACTAACGATTTTTTCAGATTTTAATGTGAAAAAAAGATGGTTATGTTTTATTTAGTAGTGACATGTATTTATTAACAAACTAAAGTTACTGCACACTGAATTAGAAATTTAGAAAAATAATCTTCACTACTCGAAGACTCCATTTTGTATTGTTTTGTGAATTATTTCGCAATGGATTAATAATTACGCATCAGACTTGGTATGCAATGTTTGTGTGCGTGACAAATTTTTCATCTTGCTGTTTGGAACGACATGAGGATGTGTAATTATTGATCAATTATTTTTATTTTTGGGTTGAGTTCAAAATCCAAAGTTGTGCTTGCTAATATTAGTTAATACACCATGAGTTACGTGGACTAACAACGAATATTTTCATTCACTAACATTAACAAAAATAATACTGTAATAAATGTATTGTTCACTAGCTATGTTTCCATACACCTATTTTTATGCGCATTTTGGATATGCGCATTAAAAAAAACGGTTGATGGAAACTCCAAGATGCGCATACATTTTGAAAATGCGCATAAAAAAACGTATATGCATAACTGAGTAGGATAAACTTTTTATTCGATGAGAAAAGATGCGAATAAACTACGATGGAAACACTTACTGAACAAATTCCAGTATGCGCATTAAAAAAAGTCATGTGATTTTGTTATAAGAGATCATGTGATGATAAAAATGTGTGTGAATGGACAAACCAGCCTGCTGAACACATTGTAAAGCATCTAAACTCTTGTTTTGGTCATTCTAAAACACCTCAAACATTTAAGTATTAGTGTTATTATATTATTAATTACCTCTAGAGTTTATTAAATAAAGAAAAGATTCACACAGCTTCTCCTACCACAGCAAATTCAATTTTTACTGTTGATATTTGGCGCCACTTAATCAGCAAGTGACGATTTTGTTCTCTTTAACTCATTGGATGGAAACCCTGTTTTATTAGCACGTCTTTTATGCGATATTCCAGTTTTGCACACACATTTAATTTGCATCTTTGGATGGAAACATAGCTAGTGTTTGTTCATGTGTACACATACATGAGTACACATTAGTGTTGTCATCTTAATGCCACATATAAACTTTTTTTCATCAAGGACGCATGAATGAAATAAACAATAATCAACTCACAGTGTTGTTAATTGCAATTTGATGTTCCTTTGAACTTTCCATTTGTCAAATATTCCAGAAATAATAGTTTCTTCAAAAATAGTAAATCAACTCATTTGTTTTCAACACTGAACATTTGAAAATAATTATTTAGCATTAAATTAACATTAGAATCATTTCTGAAGGACCGTGTAATGTTTAAGACTGAAGCAATGATGCTGAAAAAACATCTTTGCATCATAGGAATAAATAGCATTTTAACTTATTTTAAATAGAAAATGGTTATTTTAATGTGATATTCTGTAATAATATATCTCATTAAATATTACTGTGGGCGGCACGACGGTGCAGTGGGTAGCACTGTCGCCTCACAACAAGAAGGTCGCTGGTTTGAGCCTCGGCTGGGTCAGTTGGCATTTCTGTGTGGAGTTTGCATGTTCCCCCACAAGTCCAAATGCGCTTTGAATTGGTTAACAGGACTTGGTTTAAATATGTGAATTGGGTAAGCTAAATTGTCCGTAGTGTATGTGTGTGAATGGGAGTGTATGGGTGTTTCCCAGTGATGGGTTGCAGCTGGAAGGGCATCCGCTGCGTAAAACATATGCTGGATAAGTTGGTGGTTCATTCCGCTGTGGCGACCCCTGATTAATAAAGGGACTAAGCCGAAAAGAAAATGAATGAATGAATAAATATTACTGTTTTACTGTATTTTAGATCGATCACATCCATCCTTGATGAGCATAAGCTGCTTATTTCAAAAACATATGAAGAAAATCTTAAAAACCCCTATTGTTTTGAATAGCACCGTTTAAACATCTTGAATGCAATGCAGAAATGCATAATGCTGAAGAAAAATCCCACAACTGCTGCCCACTCCCATGAATCACTGCAGTAAGTTCTGTCAGCCTACACTCCCTTCCAAATATTCTGTTATGAACCAAACATCTCATTTCATACTTTAGTCGACAACAAGAATATGTGATGAACTACAAGTATATCGCTTTATACTTCAGTCAGTAGAAATAAATCACTAATATTGACTCATTCATTTTCCTTTGGCTTATTCCCTTATTTATCAGGGGTCGCCACGGCGGAATGAAGCACTGATTTTCTTTGTTAAATATAAATAAAATAAGTACAATCACTGAACTTAAATCTTGCAACTTTAACACACTTCAAATCAAGAAGTCTGTAATGTAGAAATTCATGTCAGAGCCGGATGCTTTCAAAACGCTTTACTCAAGAATGCTTAAAATCCCAGTGGAGAAAATGAATGTGAAAAATGCTTCCTGTCAAACGGGTGCTTGCTGTTATGCTCTCCCCCGGCCACAAAGTGTCACAAGACAATCTTTCATATCTTATCTCCAATCCATCTGATGCTTTTAAGAATTAAAAGAACCCACATGCTTTATTTCCGGAGTTTTCCATAATCGACCGCAAGCACAACAGATTCATTGTGCACTAAGAGCCAGACATACAGTTAAAGTCAGAATTATTAGCCCTCCTGAATTATTAGCCCCCCTGTATATTTCTGTTTAACGGAAAGAAGATTTTTTTTTAACGCATTACTAAACATAATAGTTTTAATAACTAATTTCTAATAACTGATTTCTTTGTCTTTAGTACTAATATATTTTACCAATATTAGTACATAATATTTTACTAGATATTTTTCAAGATACTAGTATTCAGCTTAAATTTAAAGACTTTACTAGGTTAATTAGGCAAGTTAGGGTAATTAGGCAAGTCATTGTATAACAGTGGTTTGTTCTGTAGACAATCGAAAAAAATATTGCTTAAGGGGGATAATAATTTTGAAAAAAAATATTAAAAACTGCTTTCATTCTAGCCGAAATAAAGCAAATAAGACCTTCTCCAGAAGAAAAAATATTATAGGAAATACTGTGAAAATTTCCTTGCTCTGTTAAACATCATTTGAAAAATATTGGAAAAAAATTCACAGGAGGGCTAATGATTTTGACTTCAACCGTATTTGGTAGCTCGCGCTTTCAAAAAGTCTAACACTCACCATGGCAAAGCCAGACAGCAGAGCTGAGGTTCGGCTGGAGGCTTTGAGTTTGGCCCTGCTAAGGTAGAGTTTTCTCCATGACAGAGCCTGGACCGAGTGGTGGTTGGAGGTCACCAGCTCCAGATAACTGCGCCGAACCCAGTCCCTGTAGTCCATCCCACCGCCGTCCTGCAGCCGGTCTGAACCGCCGGGAGCTGGAGAGCCCATTGGCACTGTGAGCTCACTGCTCATAGTAGCTGTCAAGTATAGTTTTAATCACAATGTCATATATTATATACACAGAAAAATAAGCATATGTAAGAATTGTTTACTTGAATGTGCTTCTGGTGTCAATCCAGTTATGTGTGCACTGCAGAAAAAATGCTTTTCTTACTTAGATTTTTTTTGTCTTGTTTCTAGTCCAAATATCTAAACATTCTTAAATCGCGAAGCATTTTCTAGACAAGCAAAAAAGATTGTCTTCTTTTAAGAAATCAAGTCAAAATTAAGTGAGTTTTTCTTTAAAACAAGCAAAATAATCTGCTAATGGGGTAAGCAAACTAATCTTGTTTTTCCTTTTGACATCAGATTAGTTTGCTTACCCCGTTGGCAGATTATTTTGCTTGTTTTAGGGAAAAACACACTTGATTTTGACATTTTTTCTTAAAACAACACAATATTTTTTGCTCGTCTAGAAAATGCTTTGTGATTGAAGAATTTTTAGATATTTGGACTAGAAAGAAGACAAAAGAAATCTAAGCAAGAAAAGCATTTTTTTGCAGCGTGTTCATGCCATTTGATGTTGCGAACTGGTATTTGTTATATATAATATTTTAATGTATCATCACAAACCACAAACACTCTTAATGCAACGTAATGCAAATCGTTTTAATGTTTGACTGTTGTTTACTGTACTTTATTGTTCCTTTAGGTCATGTTCACACTAATAGGTTTTTGTTTAAAAACACATATTTTTCTCTCCGTTTTAACCTGCCGTCCATTTTGAGACCGCGTTTTTAGGAAAACCGAAAAATACTTTAAAAACACTCTCCAAGGTAGATACATTTTAAAAATGCTGTATTCATGATGTCACAGTGTGGACTAGAGATGGACGCTTTTAAAACACTGAATCATTGAAGCTTCAAAACTTTTATGATTTTTGCTTTGAATCAGTGGTTCAAGCGCATATAAAAATTGTCAAAGTCACATGATTTCAGTAAACGGGGATTCGCTATGTAATACATTTAAAAAATTGTCAATTTGTTATCTGTGTAACACCATCAATCCATATGAATCCCCTTTTTATAAAACAGCCAATAGCGTTTTGTTTTATCACAGCTCTGTCAGTGAGAGTCGTTGGACTCAAGCGCATCAAATGCAAAGCGTCTTGAAGGGGGCGGGGCATGTCAGATACTAGAGAGCTTTTGATTGGTCACGATTTGATGAAAAACGCGAATATGTATGCGGTGACGAGAAAAAAATTGTTGATCCATTTAGGCGGAAGTCACAAACTACAAGCCTTGCATGTTTATATCAGTTTAATATCTTCTATATGTGAATTTTGTCACAGTTTTGGAGCACTAGCTTATAGATATACTAAAAACAAACAATACCGATACTAACATCTAAAAAACTGTCATGGGACCTTTAAACAACAAACTACTATTGGTCTGCATTAATGATGTAATCAGTGGGTGTGGTTCTGAAGATAAACAATAGAGCAGTTTCTAATTTTCAATACTGTGAAGTTGCTTTATAACAATTTACGGTAACCGTATGAAGTGCTATATAGATATATAAAATTGACATGACTGCCGTTTTCTCTGCACTGAAATATAGATTTTTTTTTGTTATTGAGAGGAAAGCATGCATCACATATTTACATACTTAATATGTTACAGTGTTGGGATCTTTGCTAACAGTAAGTGCGGAAACCTGGAGGGAAAAACGTCCACAGAACTGCAATATAGTCCTGTAAAGTTTCATTTTTTTCAAGCCATGAATATTTAGATCGAATCTCAGAAGATCAAAGGTGGAACAAATTTGTGAAGCAAATGTTTTAGACACGTGCTGCAGTACATACATACACACAAACAAGCAAAAAAAAGACTTAAAGCATTAAAGCCTGTTAAAAGATTTTCATGTTAAGACAGTGATACCAAAAGATCAATTCTATCCTGATTGAAAATGTATATATACACATACACTATATATAAACATCTTAATGCATAAAGCTACGTTTCCTGCATTTTTTTCATGCTTGACATGCCATTTAGAGCACTGCATTTGTATTATGGGTGAACCTGTTCACTTGTACATCATTTGCAGTTGTATAGGTCGATGCTGAATTTGGAATTTTAATTAAATTGCCATACTATATTAGTCGCACAAACCCTAGTAAAATAAATGGCAGACAAATGACAAAAGTCTTATTTTACCCTCCAGGTGAGCATTTCTATTTGACACCGTGTGAAATTTATGAATATTAGTATGGTAAATATCCAATGGCATGACATTACTATTTGACACCTCCATTTTGAAACTGATAAAATGCTCAGATGGTAGAAATTAGATTATAAATCTGAAATATACCTGATTGGCTTTGCCGTTCTTTAGGACTGTTTTTCATCACACATTTCTGGTTAAAAAGAAAAGTAAAACGTTAAATCAAAGTACAAATGCATGTACATTTTTTCCCCCTGTGCAACAATTAAACATTTGATTACTCAAAATACACAATGATGAAGTAATGTTTCACTCATAATTACCATGGTCATGAAACAAATTTATATTATTCAGCAAAACCTGAAATGTCCTCAATAGCTTTACTGCAGAGCAACTGTACGGGACACCATCAAATATGAGCTCTCAGCTCTCAAAATACTGATTTTGTTTATGCTGGAAATTTTTGTTTCAAGATTTTTTTTTAGATCACAAGGCAGATGCTGAATGTATTAGGGAACTTCACAGTAATGGGAACACCTAAAGTCAGCAAAACTGACTGTTTCTTTTGCTAGCACACATTGTTAGTCTAAGGGTGACCAATTAACCCCTGCAACTTAATCCACTGGTATACTTTTATTTTAAAAAAATGACCATTTGTTTTCACTCTGGAACGGTAGTATTTCTCTGATGATGTCAGTTTGACGACTTGGGCGTAATATGCTTAGCCACGCCCCTCCAACCGTTAGTTTGCTGCGATTAAAAGATGAGAGGAGGAGCGCAAAAATACCCCCCTACTCAGTATTCAGTTGAAAATACGTTCATTCATTCATTCATTTTCTTTTCAGCTTAGTCCCTTTATTAATCTGGGGTCGCCACAGCGGATGCCCTTCCAGCTGCAACCCATCACTGGGAAACATCCACACGCACTCATTCACACACATACACTACGGACAATTTAGCTTACTCAATTCACCGCATGTCTTTGGACTTGTGGGGGTAACCGGAGCACCCGGAGGAAACCCACGCGAACACGGGGAGAACATGCAAACTCCACACAGACATGCCAACTGACCCAGCTGAGGCTCGAACCAGCGACATTCTTGCTGCGAGGCGATTGTGCTACACACTGCGCCACCATGCAGCCCAAATATATACATATATAGGCAAAAT
Organism: Danio jaintianensis; assembly: GCA_903798115.1. Lineage (NCBI taxonomy): Eukaryota > Metazoa > Chordata > Actinopteri > Cypriniformes > Danionidae > Danio > Danio jaintianensis. The sequence goes on from CAIGQV010018170.1 coordinate 9,907,007, forward strand.
AAAAACAAAACTTGTGGACCCTAATGAACTCTACAAACCATTCTGAGTTAATTATTTGCAACTTATTCTCTTTGTAACATCCCAGATAAGCTCAATTACCATTCTGACGAACAACAAACTACATATGCGCGTGTTTCTTGCAAAGACGATGATAAATGACTTCATTTTGCCTGGTTTTTTTGTTTGTTGTTTTTTTTATTTCAAACTTGAATTTTATTAAATCACCAAGGATTTGGTTTAAATTAAAGTCACATACTTCTTGGCTGGCATGACAGTGAGTAAACTAATTAACCATAAATGTTCATATTTTAGTGAGCTATTGTTTTAAGTCAGTAATGCAAACTTTCATAAAATGGTATTGAGTCCAGAAAGAAAACACATCCGCTTCTGTATACATGATAGTCTACACGCGCGCATTAATTATGTTAACAGAGGAACAAAGTTTACTTCGGTATTAGCATCAGTACTTCAGCTAGCATTAGCATTTACTTCAGCATTAGTAACTTCCTAGTTCCGATTTTAAAACAAAAGAGGTGAAATCACTACTAATTTTTCACCCTACATAAATGATACACTGAATAATTACTAGCACCTATTACTATCAACACATCAATGCTTGATTCTGATTGGCTGACGAACATATTTTCAGATAAACGCATGGTTAAAGTAGTTCCAGGCAGATCTTTAATACACTCAAATGGTATTTCACTGTTATTACTGCCAAAAATCAAAACAAAACAGAAGGCTGTGGGTGTGTGAGGAACTAGTACTACACACAGGAGCAGTTCGAGGACATAAATCTGACAAATATCCAAAATTCTCCAATAAACCATCCGAATAGTGTCGTGTGGTAACCTATAAGCGAATAAATTGAATTACTAGAAAATAATTCAACGGGTGTGCATTATTTACTAATGATCCAATGGCCTTAAAAGCATTACCCAATAACGACAAGATTAGCGTTAAGGGCTTTGTGTACATTCACTTCACGTGACAAGATATTTACATGCCACTGTATCTAGGAAACCATTTACAACCATGTATAAATCAAAGAACCATAACATTATCGCCTGACACCGTGGTATTTCCATGCTATTTTTTAAGGATTTGCTGCTCCAATCGTATATCACATTGTAGAGCCACCACATTTCATACATACCTCGGTATTTTAAACGGTGTGTGGTTATTTTGAAAGGTGAACGTAGCTGCTGTGTGGGTGATTTAAATGAGAGCCACGTCAGACGCAAACACATCATCATCATCATCATCATTCATTAGGCACCAAAATAAAGCTTCAAGAAAAAGCGACTGCTGTCTGAATATAAGCGTGTCTCTATGAGGTCGGGCTTATTAACTTGCAAATCGGAGCTCTACTAGGCTACACAATGAACGGCAGGCCACAGATGTGTTTCTCATCATCACCACACAACTTCCTTTCCTTTCTTGGCCATCAGAGACTGAAGCACACAGAGAGAAAGCATCACAGATATATCACACACACGTAGTCATCATCATCACATCATCATCCTCCTACTCACCTTTGCTGCCTGTCGCGTTTTGTTTTCACATCCACATGGGGGCCGACAGAAAGCGCATCTGCGAAAGAAATGACAGCTCTTGCTCTGGACTCGCTTTTCCGATCTAGCGATGTCCGACTCCTTAAAGAGTCGAATCTTTGGTTGAACGAAACAGATTCACGAGTTGAATTGTTTGTTCGCGAATCAGAATTTTCCGTCAGCGATTCATTACTTTACTACACAACACGGACTCATAACGAGCCAAACAGCAGAAATGTCGTAAATAAAACATGTACTTGAAATATGTGTGTAAATTTACTGTATGAGTAATGAGTAAGTAACAAACGTCATTAAAACACACATCTTCTGCCAAAAGATATTAAGACATTACTAAGTAAATTTGAATACAATATATATACAGGCTGTAAATTACTATTTGAGCTGAGCTTTTTATTACAAACGTAATAAAGACCGAATTATAATATCCACCATATGTACCACAAGGACTAATCATAGACTGTAAAAAAATAGCGCACGGAGATAAAAGAATCACGTGTTTGAACCGGTTCTTTAAAGTGAAACGTTTGAAAGAATCGGTTCGCGCAGATGATTCGGCTATTTTTGTCACGTGGTCTCTCCTACGTTGTGTGTTCTGGTGTGTCTGTTCTGTCTTTTTATCATCATCAGGAAAGCATTTCTTTAATGGAACGGCTTTTTATGTTTTCCGCCATTTTACATTAATCCTCTATGTCGAGACATGACATGGAAACCAATCCGATGACTGAACCATAGTCTGAACACGCAAAATGACTGACAGGGTGTAAGTGATCTCTGATTGGTCAATTTAGTCGTGGGTCGGCCCCCTTTGGTGTGATTTCCATACATTTGAGTAATATACAAACGCGGAGTCATTTTTAGGACATTTTACCTTGCTTGTTATTCCACATTAAATATGATATAAACCATTAAAGTCGCAAATAATATACAAGTATTAAAAGTAATAAAGTATTAATACAAGTATTAAAATGAGTATGTGCATATGTATGTATGTGTGTGTGTGTGTATATATATATATATATATCCTATACATATAGTATAAATAATAAATATTATATATAAATAATAATTATATATAAATGCAAAAATGTAAATGCATTACATACGAAATTATATGTTAAATAAAACGATAAGTAAAATGTTGCTCAAACTTTTCTTCTAAATAAATCATTATATTGTCTTGACTTTGTAATTACTTTTAAGCATAATGAATAAAATCTATACAGTTTCTATGTTGGTTTCAGATTTTTGAAGAGCATTTCTATTTACATCCAGAAAAGAAGAAAAACTTAATCAAGAAAAAGACAAATGTTCTTTCATAATTTTATAATGCCCCAAAACTATGCGTATTTGGCATCTATGCAATGCAAACTCAACATCAAAATAAACAAATAAAAAAACAAACAATAAAATGATCCCATCCTTGATAACATTCTGGGTGCATCATGCCATAATTTGGCATAGTACATGAACAAAGGAATACGTCAACATGTGCATGTTAGTTTCATTCGGAATCATCCAAAACTCATTACACACTACTCATTAGACTAAATCCTCATCAGTGTGTCCATTTTGATTTAAGTCAAAGTTAATACTCAAAATCCACCAGCAGGGGGCAAAAGTGGGCAACAAATCTGCAGCACTCGAGCACAGAAAATGAATTATACACACACGCACACACTTAAGGCTCCTTTTCCATTTTAAAAAGGAGAGAAAAGAAACCACAGGCACGACATTACAAGAGAAAACATGTGACGAAATAAATGTGCATTTGTGAACTTCTCCAGCAGTTCAATTACTATTTCAACAGAACGTTTGTCATTTGGGGACAAATTCAAATTAAAGGCATAGTTCACCCCAAAACTATCATTTATTCTCCCTCATGACATTTTAAACCTTTATCAGTTTCTTTATTCGAACACAAAAGATGATATTTTGAAGAATCCTGCCACCAATTGACTTCTATAGTAGGAAAAACATACTACTAAAGTCAATTCATGCCAGCATTTTTCTAAGTATCTTCTTTTATTTTCAACAAAATAATAATTTGAATAAAATGGCAGAAATTTCATTTTTGGGTGAACTATCACTTTAAATTTGGTAAACATGTTGGCTTAACAACATGAACCCATCAAATGGTGTCAAAAAAAAGCATTAATTCAACTATTAACATCTATAAACACTACTTCTCAAAGACAATGACAAAAAAACAAAAACGTTATAATTATGCGCTGGTCTAACCTCAAGCAACCCTTTCAAGCAAACTCATATGGTATATAATAACGTGAAATGTCAAAACTGAACAAACGGTTGTGAAGCAAGACGGCGACGTTTCTTCAGTCTTTTTTTCATAAGGCAGTCAACCTCTATTCAGAGTTCATAGAAGATCACTAAAAGCCTTTGAGAGTGAACAATTCATCTCTACAGAGTTCGGTTCACTTGCATTAGTGATGAAAACCAGGATGTGTCTGTCTGGAGAACATCTTCCGGTGACGCTGGACAGTTAACATGCTTGATTTTAATCTTAAGGCTGATTTTCATTCTTCTTTAAAAACAAAACAAAATCACAGTGAACTACACAAACACAACGCAGCAGTGCGAATCCCACGCACGACACCCCATAATCTGCCAAAAACATGATCCGTGGGTGACGCTGACGTATAAGGACAGGTAATATGAGCGAAAGGTTAAGTGTTGAACATCCTGGTCTGGTTGGAGTTGACGGAGACTGAGCAGAAGCGGTTTAAAAAGAGCACAATGTCAAACTCTGAAGCTCTCTCCTTTGCCGTCAATGTGTCGAAGGCGCAGGTAGACGTCCGTGCCGATGCCCTGCATTGACTGGATGGCCAAGGAACCGCCCAGGTATTCGGCGTACGCTCTAGATGTGGGCAGACCGAAGCCAAACCTGCAGGAGAAAATGAATACATGCTATTTAAAGGGATAGTCCACGCCAAAATGTAGAATCTGTCATCATTTACTCATCTTCCACTTGTGGGTGTCTTTATTCTGTTGAACACAGAGGAAGATATTTTGAAGTTTTCCATAGTGTTTTTTGTTCCTACTATGGAGGTCCATGGCTGTTCTTCCCCAAAAGATTTTTCTGAAAATCTTGTTTTGTGCTCAACAGAAGATAGTTCATAAAAGTTTAGAACAGTGAGAGTAAATGGAGAGGAAATGTTCATTTTTGTGTGAACGGTCACTTTAAAAAAAAACTTCAATAGACACCCTTAAAAAGAATACTTTTTCATTAGAAAAGCTAGATGTAGGGCTGCACGATATTGGAAAAATATGACATTGCGATATTTTGTTTTGCCGCGATATATATTGCGATATGAATACAATTTTACCAGATGATTTTAACAGCTCTATTTGGAAATATTGTCATTATTTTAGACCGACTGGGTTGATCAAGTCTTTTTCCACGCAGTGCATCTGCAAAAAACATAATATATTATAAGCAAAAAATAAATAAATAAACAGTGCTTTATGGTTTTCTGGGGAGTCAAACAGTATTCAAGTACAGAAATGGAACAAATCGCATGTAAAATAACATGGTCATCATTGTAGAAATAATTAACAAGTAATAATATCTCTATATTTTAATCTTTACTAAATAATCTAATCCTGCAATGTGACTATTGCAGATACACACATTGCGATATTGATGCTCAAACGATAAATTGTTCAGCCCTAGCTGTTTGCTATTGGCTCTTTTGTACAGGGTTGCTGCAGACATCCATCCATCCATCTATCTATATATAAATCTAATTTAATGCCTCTTAACAATTTTTAAACCCTTTATAAACAAAGGTTTATGCATTTAATGTTAATAAGGTTTATAAATAGGTTACTTTGTGCACTAATGAAATTATATACTTTATTTCATTACCAATCAACTCCTATTAGGCCACTATCAACAGCAATATCCTCAAAGATTTTTTTTGAGAATAAAGATAATATCATGCTTGTATGCAGCAGATTGCCAAACATACATTTGACATTAACGTATTATGTTAAGGGCCAATATTAACAACCTTAAAATAACTTCTGAGATTTTTATTTGTATAAAGCTTATCTATCTATCTATCTATCTATCTATCTATCTATCTATCTATCTATCTATATAAAAACACACATACATGGATACACTAACCATACACTTATGTAAATTTGAACATTAAAACTGTAATTAAATTAGGATAACACATTATGTAGCTGTTACTTATCAAATGAAATCATTATTAAGAAAAGCTTTGCAGTGCGGAGGTGATCCAGAGGCAACACTAGAAGTGCTATTAGGAAATTTATAATGCATTAACAATTGCATAAATAATGCTGGGAGATTGTTTTTAAAAATTCATTATTAGATTAAGAAATGACTTGGTTTGAACATTTTAGTGATTAAATGTACTAAAACTGCCAGCAGGGGGCGCCAAGACTTAATGAGTGGTTTGAGAGGGTCATTTGTTCAACTGATTTGTTCAAACTAAAAAAAAACAACAACAGATGACCATTTATAAATGGATCACTGAATAATTAGACTGATTGACTCCAAAAAAATAACTGCTGTCTTTGAGAGATTCACTCGTTAGTGCTGTGGTTTTGTTTTAACATTATTGTAAAAAAAGAAACATTAGGACATTATCATATATAAAATCTTAATTCATGTCAGTTAATTAGCATTAACTACAGGAAACTTATTGTAAAATGTGACCATTTTTAAGTTAAGTCAAAGTATCATCTAATATTTAAGACAACTCACAAAAAGTAAAAACATAACACACTTTTTATGGCCTCAAATTAAATATGTGAGACTTTTTAGAAATCTGTGAAAACCCTGTTGTGACTCTGAAGTGTGACGCAGCTCTCTTTGCATCTTCAGACTTCAGGATCCAGGCTGAACTGGCTGAATCTGGATTACGTTGAGCAGACCACATTTAAACACTACACTGAGCTTGCAAGAATGCAAAGAGTCCTGCAAAGTCAGCTCAGCTGCTTCAAGGGGACAAGATGTAAACATTTACATGTGAAGCATGCAATATGATTCCAAACTGCACATCTATAATAACATATTCAAAGGGATAGTTCACCCAAAATTTTAATTCCATAGTATATATTTTTTCCCCTAATATGAATGTCAATGGCTACCAGTTTCCAGCATTTTTCAAAATATCTTCTTTTTTTAACAGAAGAAATAAGCTTCCATATGTTAAGTGTGAGTAAATGAGCAATTATTTTGGTGAACTATCCCTTTACAATAAAGATGTTTCAAAATGTTGATACTAGGATTGTTTGTATTCAGCTGTAGCTCTTCTTACCCATGCATGGGTCCGGACTGAGGGCCGCTGTTGGTTATGTTGTCGAAAAGGTTGCTCATGCGGGGATCTTGAGCGCTCTGCTCGGCTGTGCTGAAGTGGTAATGCATCACCTTGTCCAAAATGCTGTGAGGAATGCCACCACCACGGTCCGAAATCCTGCAAAAATGATTTGAACATCCGTTTCATCTAGATTCTGTTTTACCTTACCTGCAAAACAAACTGAATTAGTTAAACTAATAGAAGTAAAGTCATTAATTTAGTATTGTTAAATGAAAAGCGAACACTTCTGCTTGTCGTCATTATGTTTGGTTTTTAGCAATGATTTGTGGATTAATAGTCAATAATAAAGATACCAGTTTATTATTATTATTATTATTATTATGCATAATATCTGACCAATATTTAGCAGCAATAATTAATCAGGAAAAATATGTTTTTACTGGATTAGCATCATTTATATTTATATTTTTGAAGCACATTTTTCATAAATTAAATAAAACTTGGATTATTAAACTGAGACTAATGATGTGATGAAATTTAAATGCCTTTTTTTTTTAATGCTCAATAGGTTTCTATACTAACGTGAAGCGAATCTTTTCAAAGTTCACAAAAAAGAAACAAAAAAATAATAATCCCAAACGCAAATTGTGTTTCCATTAAGTAACTAGAGCAGCTGACTGTAGTATTGGTAACCTAGCAACCAACAGTAAACCAAGCAAGCTTAATGGAGTTTATTAAACAGAGTTTATTCATTAAATGCATTTCCATCTCCTATTATTAACAGTAACCCATTTTTTTTAGCCCAAAACCACCTCAAACAAGTGTGAAAGCTTAATTTGCCATTTAGATCACTCGTATCTCATGCGATACTTCAAAATGCGCATTAAAGGGCGATGGAAACCCAGCTAATAAGGCTGCATTTATTTGCATCAAAAATCAACTCATATTAAAAGTTACTAAACATTGATATATATATATATATATATATTAAAAAAAAATACAAAAATATATATATAAATATATATTTGGTATTTGGGTAAGGACAAAGCTGAATTTCTCCAGTCTTCAATGGAGCTTAATGAAAGTTTTTTGCTATTATAGATGTTGAATAGAGTATTATTATCATCATTTATTATCTTTTTAGGACTTTACTGTCACTTTTACTGTCATTTCTGAATAAACATTCCTTTTTCAACTGACCCCAAACTTACAGAAATACTGTATATATACACACACACACATAATATCATGATAACTGTTTTTTGTTGACACTGAAAACCCAAATCATTTTTCAAAAGCCTTTCAACCTTCTTCTAAAATTGTGTAAACATCAAATGAAGCATGAATTTACATTGGATCAAAAACACAGAAGCAGAAAGGACTTTGCTTCCTTGTTTTAAATGCCACAGCAAAAAACCAGTCAGCAAGGAGCACTAAGGTTCATGCCTTCAATTTATGGTAAAATAAACATGATCCACGGGTAAATTTGCTCAGTGTGGACAGAGGTTTATCCACCGCGGGATAATGGACCTGCACTCCGCACGACGAGCTCTCTGTGCAAATAACAGCTCAAATGTCAAACAACCGAATGCTTCACTGTAGATGCTAATGCTTCAACATGTTGTTCAGCTTTCCAGGAAAAAGCATTAATTCCATTGTTAAATTCACCGGGGATCAACCACACCTCAAAGCCTAGGTTAGTAACCTGCCCGCACCTGGGGTGAAAAATAAATCAATTCTCCCACTCACAGTATTTATTTTTGTGCCTTGCTTTGGCCCACAGGCAAGTACTTTTTTTTTTTCCCCACTGACTGCTTTTTCCCTCTATTTTGTTATTTACTTTATTTTAAAAAAATAACACAAAATATAAACAAATGTTCCATCTTATTTAAGCTTCATAAGATGGAATGATTAACATGGACACAACAGTTGGAACAGCCATAAATAGGTTAACAAGCATTTTGCAGCGATAGAATAAATATATATATTAAAAAAAAAAAATTCAAATAGTAACCTGCATTTCTCAAACAAAACGTTATTGGACCCAATTAACTCAGCAGCGACATTGGCTTTAACCACTTATTGATTTCAATTATTAAAAAGATTAATAACCATTCAAACAACATTTTACCGAGATCAGACCAGACAGAGTGCTGAAAACAGTGAAATGTTCTGTATTTTTATTAAACCTTCGATGCAGTACATTCAAATATGCCTTTGATGGATAAAGTCTTTTTTAGTCTTTTTAATCAGTGTTATCATTTCTGAGTTACAATCAATCAAATGGCACATAAGTACTGGGATCACACACTTTATAGTTCAGATACTGGAGTTTATGTTAAAGATTAAAAATCACCATTTAAAAATCAACTTGACACTCCAAATGAAGGCTGTAGCAATTACACTGTTCAGCCAATAGGTGGTGACAAAAGACTGAGTAATCTGCTTCCGGGTCTAAGCGGCTTCCGGGTCTAAGAGTTATATCAAACTGTATGGGGAGACTGAACAAATGGTAATAATAAACATTTACAAAGCGATGTAATACTTTCGAAAATCACAAATCGCATGCCTAAAAATCACACCATGCCTAACATGCGATGGCCAAAAAGAGATAAATTGTTTTAAATAAATTGTTAAAATATTGGTGTCTGATGCAGCAAGTCCAGAGACTGTTGTGTACACCATGATTTTTATATAAAATTCACTTCAATGTGTGGTGTGACTAAAAAGTGGTCATAAACATATTTTCTTAATTCAAATGAGAAGTGGCTTGGACCCGGAAACAGTATTTCGTCACGACTTAACAAGTGGATTGAATCATTAATTGCAAATGAGACTAAAAAAATAAATAGAATTATTGTTGTATAAGATTATAATCTTAAATTGACACATTTAGCAATATCAGAAACGGCAGCGAAGGTTGTTTTTCACGTTGCACTTTAACAACTAAGTATTGAATATTTTATTTAAAAACGTTAGTTATTCAGCTGGCTATTTATTGATTTTATTTTTATAAAAAGAATCAGGTTCTGTAAGTTATATTTTTTATTTTATTTTACTGTTCTTATAAATGAATGGAGAGCAATATACATTCGTCTCCTCTGCTTTTTGCAATCATTTACATCATCATATGTACTTTGAAACCAGATTCAAGCCAGATTTTCGATTAGGAATTATCAGGTTTTTTTGTCACTCATAACTCACGCATATCAACGTCTTTTATATATGTCGGTTTATAGACTCACCTTATGACAAAGTCAGTGTCATTGTTGGCAATTGTGACCACCACATCAGGCACATTGTAAGGGGTGTCCAAGTGACTCTCCATGGTGGCCCTGAGGAACAAAAATACACTTTCATAAGTAATCTCAATAAAATTTTGGATCAGAACATGAGCACATGATAAGAAAAATGTGTGGAGGCATGAGCAACTTTGAAAGGTCTCATTGAATCCCTAAACGGCTGACTGTGAAAATGCTCTCAAGGCGCTGAAGTCTGAACAAAGAAGAAACTTAATAAGGAACTTTGATCCAACGCTCAGAGATTTGTGACAGGACTTTGTCTAATACACAGGAAGCATCTCCATTCGTTGAGTAGAAATTTAATTTCCTTTGTACAGTTGTGGCCAAAAGTTTTGAGAATGACACAAATATTAGTTTTCACAAAGTTTGCTGCTAAACTGCTTTTAGATCTTTGTTTCAGTTGTTTCTGTGATGTACTGAAATATAATTACAAGCACTTCATACGTTTCAAAGGCTTTTATCGACAATTACATGACATTTATGCAAAGAGTCAGTATTTGCAGTGTTGGCCCTTCTTTTTCAGGACCTCTGCAATTCGACTGGGCATGCTCTCAATCAACTTCTGGGCCAAATCCTGACTGATAGCAACCCATTCCTTCATAATCACTTCTTGGAGTTTGTCAAAATTAGTGGGTTTTTGTTTGTCTACCCGCCTCTTGAGGATTGACCACAAGTTCTCAATGGGATTAAGTTCTGGGGAGTTTCCAGGCCATGGACCCAAAATTTCAACGTTTTGGTCCCCGAGCCACTTAGATATAACTTTTGCCTTATGGCACGGTGCTCTATCGTGCTGAAAAATGCATTGTTCTTCACCAAAGTGTTGTTGGAAGAAGTCGCTGTTGGAGGGTGTTTTGTTACCATTCTTTATTCATGGCTGTGTTTTTGGGCAAAATTTTGAGTGAGCCCACTCCCTTGGATGAGAAGCAACCCCACACATGAATGGTCTCAGGATGCTTTACTGTTGGCATGACACAGGACTGATGGTAGCGCTCACCTTTTCTTCTCCGGACAAGCCTTTTTCCAGATGCCCCAAACAATCGGAAAGGGGCTTTATCGGAGAATATGACTTTGCCCCAGTCCTCAGCAGTCCATTCGCCATACTTTTTGCAGAAGATCAATCTGTCCCTGATGTTTATTTTGGAGAGAAGTGGCTTCATTGCTGCCCTTCTTGACACCAGGCCATCTTCCAAAAGTCTTCGCCTCACTGTGTGTGCAGATGCGCACACACCTGCCTGCTGCCCTTCCTGAGCAAGCTCTGCACTGGTGGCACTTTGATCCCGCAGCTAAATCCTCTTTAGGAGACTTTCCTGGTGCTTGCTGGACTTTCTTGGACGCCCTGAAGCCTTCTTTAAGAATTGAACCTCTTTCCTACAAGTTCTTGATGATCCTCTTGATTTAGGTGCAATCTTAGTAGCCACAATGTCCTTGCCTGTGAAGCCATTTTTATGCAACGCAATGACGGCTGCACGTGTTTCTTTGCAGGTCACCATGGTTACCAATGTAAGAACAATGATTTCACGCATCACCCTGCTTTTAACATGTCAAGTCTGCCATTCTAACCCAATCAGACTGACATAATGATCTCCAGCCTAGTGTTCGTCAACATTCTCACCCGAGTTAACAAGACGATTACTGAAATGATCTCAGCAGGTCCTTTAATGACAGCAATGAAATGCAGTGGAAAGTTTTTTTCAGGATTAAGTTAATTTTCATGGCAAAGAAGGACTATGCAATTCATCTACTCTTCATAACATTCTGGAGTATATGCAAATTGCTATTATAAAAACTTAAGCAGCAACTTTTCCAATTTCCAATATTTATGTAATTCTCAAAACTTTTGGCCACGACTGTAGATATTCTGATGCACATCTGCTGCTGATATAGATCTACTGACATGGCAAAACATGGCTATTGATAAGAAAATGTACACGATTGCAAGAAACAACCTAAATTGTTATTATGGCCGGGAAAATAAATACTGATTGTTTGATTTTAAAATCAATATTGAAAGAAAAAAACTCAATACTGATTCTGAAAAATAAAAAAATTCTAAATGCTACTTGCACAGAGGACAAATACATTTACAACAGACATTGTGTAAGATTCAGATACAATATAATGACACATACACACCTACAAAACCACCCGTCTAAGCTCTTGTTAAGAACTATTCATTTTATAGACAGTTAGTATATTTTATATACTCAATATCCAGACAAAGGCTGGTTTAGAAGTTTGAAAACAGTTAAATGTCTTTAAGGTGCCGTGAAGTGCTTTGAAATGTGGATTTTTATTCGATGTTTGACGTAATCTCAACCGAAACACAAAGAGAGAGCTGGACATAGTGTAGCTCCTCTCCTTTTTATAAAACAGCCAATCGCATTTTGCATTATCAATGCCAGTTAACAGTGAGAGTAGTCAAGCTCAAGCGCATCAAATGTGAAGCGTCTTGAGGCGCATGTCAGATACTACAGAGCATTTGATTGGTCAAGATTTGATGAGAAACTAAAGTATGAGGTGACGTGAAAAAAAAAAAAGTTGATCCATTTAGGTGGAAGTGACAAACTACAAGGCTTACACCAGTTTTAGATTTTCTAAATGCAAATTTTGTCACTGTTTTGGTGCGCACTAGCTTATAGATATCCTAAAAACTAACAATACTGATATTAACATTTAAAAAAACAAAAACGTTTTTATTTCATGGGATCTTTAAACGTTTCAAGTCATTGATGAATTGTACCGATTCACATTTACAGTGCTTTTATTTGTACACTGATGTACAGTTTGTGCTTACCTTGTGTGCACTGTTTTATGTCTGCATATGTGCGTTTAATGTCTACACATAGCAGCATTATAACACACAACATATTGAAGCATCTTTGGTGTTCACCGTTTGCAATAAAACAAGCAGTCTTACAAACTGAGGGAGTTAATGACACGATCCACGTCATTAGTGAACATTCTTCAAAACATTTGGGACAATGCAAGTTGGCAAAATATATAACGTTGTTGTTTTAGATATTTTAATGAAATATATATATATATATATATAGTGCCTTTAAGTGCCTCTGAAAGTGTGCTTGTTGTTGCTGCCAGACTACTTCAGAAACTGCTGATCTACTGGAACATTCACATAACAACATCTTTAGTACAAAACATCCAGTGAGTGGCTGTTCTGTGGGAGAAACTGCCTTGGAGAATGAACAAACTGGTTCAGCAGATAAAAAGACAACAGTGACTCATAGAACAACTGGTTGTAGCTAAAGATTGTTTCCAGCACTTTATTGAGTCTGTGCTGTTTAAAAGGTAAAAGAGGCTCTAACGTGATACTAGCAAAGGGAAAAGTGACCTCTGAGTGTATATATATATACACATACATACATACATACATACATACATACACACACACAAGTAACATTAATGTTAATTCCAAAGTAATGTTTTTTCCCTGTTGACATTCACGTTAAGATTATTCAAATGTAAACACATCATTTTCTTTTTAATAATTTTCTCACTGTATACAGCAATGTCACAGATGTTGTTGAGAGAGCTGAATCTACAACATAAAAAGCAGTGTGCAGCAGAATCTTTAGGTATTTTACCTCATTTGTAGAGAAAAAATCCATAAATAACTACAGACCTTGATACAAACTCTTTATAATGCAGGTATGGAGATGCATATGGTGAAGAATATACATTGGTTTTAGCGCATTGCATTATTGTGAGTAGCTTATCTGTAGATTGTTTTTGATAGCTTGCCCCATTATAAGAAAGCCTGTCTTGTACCACTAAACTTGGAAGTCAGCCAGTGTTAGAATAGCAGTAACAACAGATGGGTGAACTTATATGAACGCATGTAACACCTACAGAGACAGAGCTGTACTAGGACAGGTGCCAGAACCAGAATTTCAGCTTTCTTATGATAGAACAAGATTTGGAAGAGATCACAGGTGTGTCCCATTTAAAGTAGGCTACAAGTAGGCCTTTGGGTGAGTTTGCACATGCAGAACTAAGTGCCACAAAGGTCAGATGTTACAGAGTATTCTTGTATAAATATTGAAACCAAGTGATCGCTCCTTGTTGAAAATATAATGCAATTGGCAACACTGCTAGTCTCCCATGGAGCGTCTTTTCTCAGCCTCACACTTTTTTTAAATGCTAAGATTATAGTTTCTTGTTATGTCTTTAAATACCTTTGCACTTTGCACAGTCAAAGGCCTTAAAAACATGTACAAACTATAACCTTTCACTCTATTGTGGTTAAACTGTATTATGGTTGAAGTTAACCTAAATTATGATTATTTGACATGGTTATTAAATATTAGTAAATTAATATTTGCACCAAAATGTGGTGCCAGGTCAACTAGGACCCCTACAGCATATTGTGAGGTCGATGCTGAAATATTGTGCAGCCCTAACATGAACTCAGAACTCAGTTAGCAGGAGTGAGTTATTTTCAGTTTCCAGTAAAGGATCCAAAGCATTGGCAGCAGATAATAAAAATGCTGTCCTGTCAAGTCATTTGGAAGAAGGACATCGCTTCTTCATGAATTCAGTGTGTCTGCTGGCTGGGTCACAGTGACCCCCATCTGCCATACCATAACCATACTAGATTACAACCAGGAAAACTTCCAAACTCAAATTCCATTCCAGGCTTCTTTTTAAATGACTTGATTTTCCTGGCGTTCCACCAAACACTATTATGTTAACACAAGGTCACAATACAATAGCTCCTTCATGCACTGACAGACAGGCAAAAACTCACGTAATTGGGTCATAGTTCATGCAGCGGTTAATATCACTTTATTTTAGCGGTAATGGTTCAATATGAGTAGCTGACAAAACAACACTCACTATGGTCCAAAAAAAGCAACTACAAATCTGTCTGTCGCAGCAGGATTAAATATCTGAGATTGCATAGTAGAGCAGGAGGGCGTACTATGTACATCTCATTGACCTATATGTGAGAGTAATGTTACCTCATGGCGTTCTTCAGCAGTTCAGGCAGGATGTAATCCAGAGGCAGTGGAATGAAGGGAAAACGGGCTGCCACGTGGCCGTTGATGCGAACACGTGGAGAGTTACCGTACTGATGCTCACAGAGCCGTCTGCAGGGAATAGAGAAGAATAAAACGTTAATACTACTAGTACGGCAGGGCAACAAATACACCATGAAATTAAAATGGTTTTAATATGTTTTGTAAAGAAATGTATTCCCCTTGTGGTGTTCAATATTGTTGCCGATTGGTTGGTTAGAGTGTGTCATTTTCCAAAAAACAAACAAAGACATTCAGTAAAAGATGAAGCCTAATAGAATGCAGTTAGTATGACCCAATGATTCAAGTTACGAATGAGAGACTTAAATTTATTGCCATATAAGCTTCTCTAGCAAAACGTTCCATAGCAAAACCAGATCAGATTTATAACATTTTATAAAATCCTTTTGCTATAATAACAACAACAAGACATCAACAGCAATAAATAATACACAAGATAGGTCTAAAACAGGTTTTTAAAGTTTACTTTTGATACAAATTTTACAATCTTTTGAAAGATTCACATTTAAAAATATTTCCTTTAAAGCCACCCCATATAAAAATGATTTAAGTTATGAAAACAAACCTATGCATGGGTTTTTGTTTTTATATATAGAAGATTTAGTTATATTACAATGATAGACTGTGGTTTTTCACGAATAAGTGTGCATAAGCAAGACCCAAAGTTAATATTGAATGACATTTGTGAAACAATATTGAAACACAAAAAGCAGAACATTTGGGCATCTCGTAATAACACTGGTGTTTTGTTCCTGAATTAATAGGTTTTGTAATATTTGGTAAATAGTTAATAAATTAATGACACAATCAGCAGTTTTGAACAAATCATTTGAATGAACAAACAGTGAATAACTCATCTACAAAATATAGGTATCATTTACGTCAACACTGTAAAAAAAAATGCTAGGTTCAACATGAAAGAATTAAGTTAACTTAGTTTTTACAAATTTAAGTGGATTGAACAAAACAATTAAGTTGTGCACATAAGAAACTAAAGAATTGTGTTTCAGCTTATTTTAAATAAACAGTTTAGTCAAACAACAAACGTAATTTTTTGAGTGAGTATTGTATGTCTCAATTCCCCACAAAATGAATTTTAAACATTTATGTAATAGACTTTACAATATTATTTTTTTAAATCGTGAGAAGCAAATTCAATTGTGTTGAACTCATTTGACTCTACATAAACAAATACTCTGTGACTGCGTACAGAGAAAAAGCACATGCTACCATTTCTGCCTTACATGGTTACGCAAGCACTTAATTCAGTGCATTCATAGAAGTGCTGCCTTCAACGCTTCATGTCATTTAAAGCCCTTTCAGAAATAATTTGACACTAATGAATGAGAGCATATCAATTATAGGCAGTAAAATCTGGTCTTTGAGGGCGCGCTTTGATCATGCGACTGTGAAGAGGAACAGGGCAGTTCTGCTGATGCCGCATCGGTTAATGGTGAGAGTTTCATAAATCGAACAGAAGTAGAACAACCTGACCTCCACTCAAACAATACAACACAATATCGAAAGTGTGTCAGCAAACTAAAAAAAATTATTCCTGACCAGTCCCACTTAAAAGATCCACAAACAATCAAAACAAACCATTACTAGGCCTGTCACGATATCTATTTTTTTGTTGTAGGATATACTGCACCAAAAAAAATTGCAATAAATGATATTATTGTTATTCTAAGACCATTTTATGCCACTCATTATATAATGCCAGAATGACAACATCATATCATCACAGTGCAAGTACACACTTCCAGAGAACACATCATACTTTAAGAATAAGAATATTTCATTTAATTAGTCATTTTAACAATTTAATAATCAGGCATTGAAATCAGAATGTGAAAACGCAGATCCTTAATAAATAATAATAAATGTTAACAAAAAAGTGCAAGGAAAAACGTAACTGAGGCTGTGATATCTGCTACCAGATCTATTTTCAGTTGTCAACCACCCACATGAAAACATACTATTAGTAATTTATAGTAAATACTATAGTGTTTTTTTACCATACTGACACTGACACTTCCAACAGAGATAGAGATGTTGCACAATTAGCTAAAATGTTGCTAGAATTGGTTATGTATGGGCGACATATATTGCATCACCAAAAAAGATTGAGGTCATGTCTATGTGCTGTGCAATAAGTCGATATATTGATTATTGTGACAGGCCTAACCATTACTGGCCAGAATGTGTTTTGGCAAAAGTCAGTGTGGTGTATCAGAACTGGAATATGCAGACATAATTGGTTCAAGAATAAGTGACTGATTGTAAAAAAAGCAGTGAAATGGCACATACACGTGAGGATTTAGCAACAGCACACTCAAGTGCACAAGCGTGAAACTCATGACCACATACTGTACATAGTCTGCCTTGTGACCAAATTCTTTTCAAAAGCATTTAAGGAGGACAAGTCTCTGAGATATGCAGCAAAAATTAGGGAAATGAGGGAAAACAGTAATTTCTTCTTTTTATTTTCAAATTGGATAAAGCTACTATGAAATGTCCAGCCATTTGTTTCCCTTTACAACAGAACAAAAAGATAAAGAGAGTTGGGAGGGAAACTTCCTCTTGTCGTTCCTCTGCTTTCTGAGGTCATTAAGATCAGTTTGCACAAGATGATTTATGAGGACAAATTTTACAACACAGGTGGGAAAATCCTTTTGGCTGTGTTCACACTGGTGGTTTGCTTCTATTGGTTCATTTCGTCTAGACCAGGGGTGTCAAACTCCACAGCCCTGCACAGTTTAGCTCAATACATGCTTCAATACACTAACCAGTAGGTTTCAACTAGGTCGATTTTCTTATGCTGTGTTCACACCAGACGCAACTTGCGCAAATAAATTGTGATATTCACGTAAATATATGTGTAAACATTTTGAGTTTACTCGCTTCATTTGCACATCAAATTCACTTCATTCACGTGAGAAATTCACTTCACAATAGACACGGATTCACATCATAGACGGGGCTTCTGTCTGTCCAGTGACTCTCGTTTCGTTGCTAAATGGCTAACATGGATGTTATTGAGAGAGTAGCTGTGCTTTATGTGCTTTAGGAAGGCTGAAAAACAGCATAGATTTGTTCAGCGCCATGTCTGAGTCCACTAGATCCTGATTTCAGAGGTGCACCCAGCTCTGTGAGTTAATAAACTCCTACAGAAACTATAGCTGAATGATGGAAGCTTTCAGCGGTGCTTCCGACTGAGCCAAGCCCAGTTTGATGTGCTGTTGTCCGGTGTCGGCAGGAGGATTTCCCCTCAGGACACCAACAACAGGTGCTACGTCACGAAAGTTCAAACTTTCCAACTCGAATGATTTGCGCCGCCTCATTCAGGCAAAAAGCACCACCGCTTCATCCGCGTCTGGTGTGAATGCACCATATTAAATGTATTTACGTTTCTTTTATTCTTGTTTATGTAGAGCACTTTGAATTACCATGATGTATGAAATGTGCCATATAAATAAACTGGCCTTGCCTTCAAACAAGCCTGAAAGACTCTATTAGTTTAATTATATGTGTTTAAATATGGTTAAAGCTAAACTGAGTTTGAAACCCCTGATCTAGATCAAAAAAGAAAATATAAATTTTACACCAACCCTAAATTAAAAAAAAAAAAAAAAACGCAATAGTGATTAGGCAAAAGCTGCGACTCTCATGCACATCTTGTCAGTGAAGCACGGTTCTGTGATCAGTAGTAAATCTCCTCTAAAGGCCAGAAGGTATTCTTGCTCTTAACTCCAAATATGCCATAAAAGAAGAAAACCAAGAAACTACCAATAGTGGTTCCTAAATAGCCACTAAATAACCACTTTCATAGCGTCAGCATGACCAGTAATCACACGGGCACAGAATTGTTTTCGATTTATTTCAAACACTCGAGTGAAGTTTTGAAGCGAGTAAAAACATGTTATTATATGTGGTATTTTCACCTGCTTGTAGATATAGCATCAACACAGTGCTGTAACTCACGCAAGAAGCTACGCAAACAGCTGTCGTTAATCACAGAATCATCATCTTCAGTTTCATTAATCGCACAATATTAAATTACCTGTCATTTTACCAGTGAAGTAGTAAACTCTGCTTCATCTAAAAGCATGTGCTGGAGATTTACTTCGGATTACAGAACTAGCTTCACTGACAAAATACCATGAAAAAAAATTATTAAATAACAAAAATAACAATATAAATAATTCACCTTCAATTAATCTGGCTGCCCTATTACAAAATAAAAAAAGGCTTTCATGACATGTTTTACGAGCTTTTAGTTCATCCGAAACAATGCGATGTGTTGGGTAAAACGTGCTTGCTGTATGCATGTACACTATGGTGTGTGATGGCATATGTGATGGTATCAGATGATTGTTAATAGTTTATAATGCGCGTAAACAAGCCAAACCAGCAGCAGCATTTCCTACACTGCAGCAGATTTTCCATTCATGCATGCAAAGAGATGCCATTTATAAGGCCTGTAATGAGCAACTTTGTGACTATAATGAGAATAAAAACATAAGATTAAGGTTTTTCTTTTCTAGAGTCACATCATGTCCTGTTTTCCGGTTGGTCTTTGGTCTGAATTGCATTCATGTTTTATTCGAACTCCACAAGAATTAGGTTGGAAGTGGACAGAGACCCTTTTCTGTAGTGTGCACCAGGGTTCAGAAGGCAAGGTTTAAAGTTAAGCCAACGGATTTAGTGATAAATCTCTGACCAATTGGTGATCAGCAGTGTATATACATCATGTATTGACTTTATTCTTCAATGCAGAAGTGAGCTTGTTTTTGCGATTGTTTTAGAACTTCCGATTCAGTAGCCTATGGGAGAAATGACTAGGAATAATAAACGGCAGAAAACGGTCAAACTACTTGCTCTACAAACAAGTGTGTTCATGACTATACAGACAAAGCAGAATAATATAATAAGAAAACATCGGTTTGCAACATCAAACAGATTCAAATGGCTGCACCCGCTCTTACATGAAGAATATGGTCAATATTAATAATATTAATAATAGTTTGGCTCACTTGGAACCTCATCCGAAGTGGTAGTAAAAAAACGTATAGTAAAGTAGTGGAAAAGTCCCCAAAATTGAGCTGTACCAAACAGAGCCGTACCACGCAGTGGAAAAGATAAACTTTACTCATATGAACCACACAGAGCTCTAAGACTAGAGTTTGTTTTGACTGAACTAAGCCTGCCAAGCGTGAACACACCCTTAGTTCCTGCATACGGCCTCCATCAGGAAATGAACATGGTCAGGAGCCTCATGAAAACCCAAGTTCCAGTTTCCTTTTTGATCTCTAATAAAAAAAAAGGCTTTAAAATGCCAACAAAAAGGTTTTTCTGCTTAGTTACTGGCTTCTTTTTTCAGTTTCATTCATTACCTGCATGCAGCAGAAAATATATTAATTTCCTAAACCTATACTCTAACTTATATCAATTTAAATTGTCTTACTGTATAGAAAATTTCATGTACTAAAGCATAAATTCTCTCCAAAAATACTATTTCTATTACTCTATATATTTTTTCTTTTACTCTTTAATGAAAATAGCTTGAAATTATGCAGTGGCAAGCAGTTAAAGTAATGTTTACACGTACATCACTTACTGCAAATCATTTCCGCACTGTTGACACATTAAACTCATGTAGCACAAGTAAATACTCTTTTTAAAAGAATGTTTTGCAAATGTTGAACACTAGTTGGACAGTGACCTTTAACATTTTTCTTGGTAAACCACAAATGAGATCTGGGCTTTGACCCTTTACTTGAGCAAACAGACCACACATACACACAAGCGGCTGTAAACGGTGCCGACTATGCTGATAACACTGCAAAAAGCTTTTTAATAGCCTCCTAAAACACTCCTTGAGTCTTAAGCACTCACATATGCAAACAGACAGCAGGACCAAGCAAACCAAACAAACCAAAATAAACAAACCAAAAACAAACAAAACAGCCAAACCTGTATTAAGATCTGTGAAAAGATGGACTAACGAAACAGAGCGGGATCTACAAGCCTGTTTCGACCTCACTGACTGGAGTGTTTTTGAAGCTGCTGCAAACGATCTGGATGAGCTCACAGAGACTGTAACATCTTATATCAGTTTCTGTGAAGACATGTGCATTCCTACCAGGACTCAACTCGCATACAACAATGACAAACCATGGTTCACTGTAAAACTCAGACAGCTATGTCAGGCCAAGGAGGTTGCTTACAGTAACGGGGAGAGGGCCTTGTATAAGCAGGCCAAATACACACTGGAAAAGGAGATCAGAGTGGCAAAAAGGAACTATTCTGAGAAACTAAGGAGTCAGTTCTCTTCCAGCGACTCAGCATCCGTGTGGAAAAGTTTGAAAAATATCACAAACTACAAGACACCATCCCCCAGCACTGTAGACAACGAACGACCTGAATGAGTTTTACTGCAGGTTTGAGAAAACACCCCACACCCACTCTGAACTGCTCTTCACACCACCATCAACACCTCCACCACCCCCTGTCTCCCCCACACTTCAGTTCAGTGAAGATGATGTGCGCCAGGTTTTCCAAAAACAGAAGAGGAAAAAAGCACCAGGCCCAGATTTTGTAACACCAGCTTGTCTAAAATCCTGTGCTGACCAACTGGCCCCCATCTTCACCCTGATCTTCAACAGATCACTGGAGCTGTGTGAAGTGCCCTCCTGCTTCAAACGCTCCACCATCATCCCCATCCCAAAGAAACCCAAACTTACAGGACTAAGAGACTACAGACCGGTGGCGCTAACATCTGTGGTCATGTGAAAAATTGGTGCTGGCCGTCGAATAGTTCGGACTGCTGAGCGAATCACTGGTACAACCCTCCCTACTCTCCAAGAACTGTACTTATCCAGAGCAAACAGAAGGGATGCCAAAATCACTCTGGACCCCTCACACCCAGCCTCTTTGAACTTTTACCTTCTGGTCGACGATACAGAGCACTGTGCACCAGAACAGCCCGTTTCCAGAACATTGCACCAGAACATGCCAATTTGCACATAACAGCTGCCATATAACGTTGTATATAGTAATATACCTGTACATACACTTGTCAATTTGTATATTTGCATTCACCATTTACTTTTATTTTAAAAATATATTTATTATCTGTTTTTTGTCCTGTCTCTGTAATTCTGTTGCACTGTAGAAGGTCTGTCACGAAAACAAATTCCTCGTATGTGTGAACATACCTGGCAATAAAGCTCTTTCTGATTCTGACTAGCAGATGGCAAACAGAAGGAAGCACAAACAAAGACATACTCACCGAGCAAAATCGACCCATTTCTCGATGATCTTTTTGGGGGACAGGCGGCGGCATATAATCCCTACAAAGTCAGGCTGAAATAGTGCAGAGAAAAAAACAAATAGTCAAGACACAAATCCATATAGTAAGCATCCATAATATGGCAGAATAGTTAAAACCGTCCTACTGCAGAAATGTGCCAAATAGACAGAAATATAGTTTAACTTCTATATATGGATCAAAGAAAAAAATAAATAAAAAGGTTATCAAGCATAATTTTTTAAAACTCATTTGTATCTATAGAGTAAAATTTTTATGCTGTTTATTGACCTTTTTGCTAAAACGCAAAAACGACTATCATACATTTTTACCATGATTCACAGAAGAAACTCACTAAAATTCCATTCAAAGAAACAAGTTTACACACCAAAAAGCATAATAATAATAATAATAATAATAATAATAATAATAATAATAAATGGCATATTAAAAGACTATTTTTAAAAAAAAATCACCCTCAAAATACTAATTTATTATGATTTTAAATCTCTATATTAACATACTTATAAGTCAAAAAATATAAAATGAAATAAAGTTTTGTAGTTTAAATGAATATTCATTACGCAGTGAGGATTAACATTATTTCACCAACAGTTCATTTTAAACATTAACGAACCTATTATGTGGAACATGAAAATAAAAGCTAATGCAAAAAATGTTCAAGCTGAATTATTAATCTACTAAAGAGCTCTTTGAAATATGCAAGTTTAAACTTGATTGATTCCAGATAGACTCAATATAGTAACCTGCAAAACCTACATGATAATTTGAGCATTGTATACAGCACAAGTCGCAGTTACCTTTCACTATTTGACAATAACTGAAATAAGTAATTATTAATAATTTTAGGATTAATTCAAAAACATCCACAAATCAGAATACCATCTTTTACAACACACCAACGCTATACCTCTTTGGTACAGAATTGAACGAGACACTTGATCCTATTTCTATAAAGAGACTTGGCATCATTTCCTATCTAGCACAATTGGAACCTACAAAGTACTCCAACATCTGAACTGTTCATTCAACTTATGAATGAAACAATGCTATTGGAACAATATACATACTACTTAAAAAACAAGGGGGATGTCTTTCAAAAAAATATGGATGCCTTCAATAAACCTCTGACTCTCTGACCACCTCTGATGTATTTTCATAAAAAGTGTGAGTTTACTCAATCACAGCAGGACTTTGTGGTTACCGTTTACTCAGATTTTTGTATTGTGTTTTTTATTATTTGATTTTTATGAAATGGTATCCACGTTTTTGTCCTTTTTTGTTTTTGTTCGTATGTTAATCTTGATTTTGCTTTGTTTATTCGTTTTAATGAACATAAAAACAGAGTTAAGGGGCACCTATGACGAAAATCCTCTTTTGTAGGACGTAGGAGTGCAGTTTCCCCGCTCACCGAACTGACAGCCGCATATTAACATGTCTCTGTAGTAACGCGTATAATGATATCCACAAGACAGGACGTGCGCAAAGCAACCGGGATTAAACGATCTCTTCAGCTTTCTGTGTTCAGCAGCACCTCAAGAATGAGTTTTACAAGTTTAAAACGTTTCTAAAACAGTGCATGTTTGTAATAAAGACAGTAAAATCGCTTCGTTATTCTTCACCACAGCCGCATAGTGTCAGTACAATTATAAAAGAATTGTGTGTGTGTGTGTGTGTGTGTGTGTGTGTGTGTGTGTGTGAGCGAGTGCGTGCAAACTTTATAACGACATTGTGTGTGACTTGTTGTTGTAGAAAGGCCTGAATTAACTCCACAACAAATACATCAAATAACCGTTGGTAAAGTTCTTACTGTAGTAAGGTAGATCTGCTTCATTCTTGTCTGATACTGTGCTGCTTAAGCGTGAGACGCAGCAGGAGAAGCTACACCCATCATAGTGAGTGATCTCTTTGGCTCTGACACGCATGTGGGAACGGTGGGCAGGGAGAAGCAGCTCATTTGCATTAAAGGCACAGGCACCAAAACAGCTACAAAATCAAAACAGCTCAAATTTCTAATATACACAAAGGTATAATAAATAATCTGAGGGGTAATTTGAGCTGAAACTTTACAGACACATTCTGGAGACACAAAAGACTTATCTTAAATCTTGAAAAAGGGGTAAAAATGGTGCCCTTTAAAATAAAAAAATAAAACCATCTTTTAAGACGATTTGTAGCTTTTTCTCAGTAATTCAGTCTCAGTAAATCAACCTGCTTGTATCTAAACAGTCAGACACATTATTAAATTATAACGTGTAATGTGTCTCCAAGTCAGTCCCTCCAGGAATTCTGGACTAAAGATTTTTGTGACTAAAATTACCTTTGTAAAGAGTTTTCGCAAATTTGCAGCATTTATTTTGTTTGGCTGTGAAAATATACACAAACGTATGCATATTACTTTCTTTCATTATTATTTGTTTGACCTCAATAACCATTGATCTTTGGAATTTATATAAAAGGAAACACTGAGAGAAATTAGGAGTTTACACCTAAAGCCTGCTGTATCATATTTTAAAATAAAACCAATCGTTTGAAAATAAACGCTAAAGTCATCTGTGTTGTTTGATGGCCATTTGCACACGGTTATGTGTATGTGTGCGCGCAAAAAAGAAGGCTGCATTTTTCATCAAAAGTGTATTTATACACTATACATACACACAGGTTTCGCAATTTATACAACTCATGTGGCCTATAGTTCACAACACGGCTCACACACCAGACGAGAAGTGTGTATTGACAACTCAAGACTTTGCACACCAGACTGTTCATGAATACTATAATGTTTTTAAATGTAAAAATGCAGATGGCGCTCTATTCGAGCAGACTGCCCAAAATATGTGGGAAATATGCGGCAATGTAAAAAAAAAAAATTTGCAGGCTTCCACAAAATGTTGCGACATTTGCTTGATTTTGCATTAAATTCAGTGATTGCAAAATGGTGAAATCCTAGTCTGTTAAGTAAGCGAAAGCACGTTGCAGCAGATCTTTTTGTAATTTGACAGCAGATGTGTATATTTAGTCAATGCATGTGGGTCATGCAAAAACATTGTTGGCCCACTTGGCTGCCAGTTCGAGACACTTATGTCACTGGTCAGACAAACGGCTGAAGAGCACAATGCTCTTTCTGCGGTCGCGTCACCCTGTCTTCGCAGGCATTTTAAAGAGAAACTGGAACACTTCCTAATATGGATTCACATTCTGTTCACAGCCAATTGTATTTTGTTTAAATGTAAATAATTTCAAAATCTAATCGCTACATGCAATAATTCAATATATTGTGATAATGAACATACACAATATTGATATCATGAGCACTTAAAAGTGAATATGTATTATTTAAACTAAATGTTAATATTAATAATATTCAGATTCTTGTATTTGCAGTTGTTGTTTGTCACAGCACCAAATGTCTTGATCTATTTTCACATTAATCTGACCTATGACATTAAAAACTCAGTGAATATTTATAGGCCTTTGTTCTCTACCTCTGTAAAGTTCCATTTAACATTGGTTAACTTAATGAGGTACGTTAATTAATATAATCAGTTAATTTACACTGGTATTTTTATAAATGAGTTTTCTCCACTTTCATTTATTTTTTTAAATAGCAGAGATAATGACACTTACGCTGGGTTCACACCAAACGGGGAATTAAGTATTTTCGTGAGTAAACTACATACAAGTCAATGCAAACGTGAGAACAGAGGCAAATTACCGTCCCGCGATGTGAACGACAGAACTCATTCGCATCTTCAGCTTTTGATGTGAACCCAGCCGTGTTGGCCAATCAGAAAGAAGAAAACAGTGTGCCAGTGATGTCAAACAGTGATGTCATGAGGCGAAAACTCTGATTGAAGTGACCACACTGTACCCGGAGTTTCTGAAAATCTTCACCCTGGCCAGAGTTTTCAGAAAGTTTCTGTTTCAGTCATCCAATACTCTATTTTCGCATGGACAAACAGCGAAACCACTTAGAAAAAAAAAGTGCGGCTTTGAAAATACCGTGTTCATGTGAACAGGACCTTAATCTTAGCTGATGTTAATTTCTTAGCTAATGGCTAACAAAGCATTAAAATCAAAAGTAATCGTTTTATTACATGGAGTTAATGACTATCAAACTCAGCTGTATTTTTTTTAATGACCTTTAACGTCTATTTCTCACTGTTGATTAGAATGCGTTAACTAATGTTTACTAATGAGAATTTATTACAGTATATGAAAGTTTGAAAGTCTTTATCATCCAATTTAAGTTGTTTCAAACATTTATTTACTCAAAACATGTATATAAAACAAAGCAATACACTAAGTATTTTTTGGCTATTATACCTGTTAAAGTATCGTTTTTCGCCACTTAAGTCAATATCGTGATAATACCATATATTGCGATAAAAAAATAGGATACTGGCAGAAGCCTAGTGTTGGAACATTCATAACAGGTGTAATCTGAAAATGTGGAGGAAAACTATTAAGCAAGATACGTACGTTATCTTCATGCAGGGCAATGTGGTGTGTGGCCAGCATGCGGATGCCCAGACGAGATGTCAGCGTTGTGTCCAAGAAATTACGAACCAGCATCTCATCCTAAACATACAGAATGGGAACACATAAAAAAAGTAGCTTAGATGTACTGAATATTAAGAAAATTATAATATGAGGTAAAAGGGGTGGACAAAATGCAAATGTTTTTGAAATCTTACCAATATATGTTTACGACACTCCCTAAATCCTTCAGCTAACATGGTGACAACATCCTTGTGATCATCAAGAAGCTGTTTTACCATCTTACTATAGCGAGCCTCTGTCTCCTGGTCTTGAATCTGAAGATTAAAACATGGTTAGTAAAATATTAGGTTTTTTTTTTTTTTTGTTTTTTTTTAAGTAAAATACAATTTATAGTCATTACAGCCGAATAAACCCTTATTATGTGGTTTCTAACCAAACCAATAAACTGATCTACAAATGGTTTTGCAGTCTCTATCTAAAGGTTAATAATGTAAATCGTGTTAGTAATTTGTATACAGCTTTGCCTATGACTTTTCTCATAAAAACTTTTTGAAATGGATAGTTTGGAAAATCAGTTTTGGATACTGGAGAAAAGGTTCTTTCCATTGAGTAAATTTAGAGGCAAAAACTTGCACTATTCAAAGGTTTGGGGGCAGCAATTTGTTTCCCCAAGGAAATAAATGCTTTTATTCAGCAAGAATGCATTCAATTGATTAAAAGTAGATGTAGATGCAGTTCTTTTGAACTATAATTAAAGAATCCTGGAAGTTACAGTTTCTACAAGAAAAATAATAAGCAGTACTGTTTTTAATAGTAATAATAAACGTTTTTGAGCTGCAAATTAGCATATTATATGGATTTTGGATTTATAATGTTAAACTAAAGACTGATGAAAACATTTGCCACCATAACCATTAATATTTTAAAATACATTTAAAAAGAATAACTACATTGTTTTTATGGTAATTATTTCTTGGTTGTGAAAAAGCAGAACAGTGTTACTTATTTTTGTATGTATATGATATTGTATCTACACAAAATGTTAATAAATATATTTAGAAAAAAAAAATACATTTAAAAAAATGTTTTTAAACAATATTACTAATTTACTGCATTTATTTCGGCTATAATAAAACATACACACACACAAACTTGAATGTTTGTATACATGCGTGTCATTTCATAATTTGGATGACATTGCCATTACAGTACAATGTGGTGCAAAATAACAAACAATGAAGAAGGTGTGTACACTTGACTCATAATGCATTGCATAGGCCACTAAAATAACTACAGCAATGCTTTCAGATGTGTCGTGTTAATCAGTTATCAGATATTGTGAAACATGGGGTTTGATGATGCATGACCAAAATCACATCATGAGCCATATTAATGAGCCAGCATTTCACACAGTGAGTCAGTCCATCAACAAAGACTTATGTTTCAGTGGTGAAATGCTATACACCTCCATCCAATCTTCTGCTGCGGCCAAGTTCGTACATAAACTCAAAGGCCTCTTTGGTTACAAAATGAATGATGGAAATGTGCGACAGCTGACTATGAATTAATATGAACAGAATTGCTCAACTTACAGCTGGGAAGTCGCTCAGCATGTGGTAGGCCCTGATATAAAGCTCATGCTGTGGAGAAAGAGAGAGAACGCATGAGTACAATACATGGGTAACAAATGCTGTGGTGCATTTCCTAGAGCTGGTCTTCCCAGAGGCCTGGTGCTTCATCCTTGCATAAAACCCATTCGTGGCCCCCTCAGCAACCCTCCACGAGCACATGGCTTACATTCTTTAGTGGATTTGAGGAACAATGTTTAATTTAAAAAAAACGTGACCAGAAGAAACAAACATGCTGGTTTTAAAAGAAAAAATAAATGCATGAGTTTTAAAGTTTCTACCTAACTTACACTTTTCATTCACAGGTTGTGATTAAAAATAAATAAATACATACATACAACCCGTTTTTCCAATAAAACTACAGATATAAATAGATTTGACTGTAATTCTAAATGCTTCACCACCAAACATTTGGGTTTGGTAAGTTATGAATCTTTGGGAATAATAATAATAATAATAATAATAAATAATTTAATCAAAAATGTAAAATAATAATAAAATTTAAAACTACTGGTTTTTATTTAATACATTATAAAATAGAATTTAGGGCGTCACGGTGGCGCAGTGGGTAGCACGTTCGCCTCACAGCAAGAAGGTCGCTGGTTCGAGCCACGGCTGGGTCAGATGGCGTTTCTGTGTGGAGTTTGCATGTTCTCCCCGTGTTCGCGTGGGTTTCCTCCGGGTGCTCCGATTTCCCCCACAAGTCCAAAGACATGCGCTATAGTTGAAATGGGTAGGCTAAATTGTCCGTAGTGTATGTGTGTGAATGAGTGTGTGTGGATGTTTCCCAGTGATGGGTTGCAGCTGGAAGGGCATCCGCTGCGTAAAGAATATGCTGGATAAGTTGGCGGTTCATTCCGCTGTGGCGACCCCAGATTAATAAAGGGACTAAGCCGAAAAGAAAATGAATGAATGAATGAAAATAGAATTTATTCCTTTGATGCAAAGCTCAATTTTCTGCATCATTGCTCCATGATCCTACAGAAATCACTCTCAAATGCTGATTTAACAGGAATATTTCTGCCATTATCCATGTTGAAAACAGTTTAGTCGCTTAATATATTTGAAGAACACTGATACTCAATTTTCATGATGCTTTGAGGAACAGACAGTTAATATTTTGTAACATTATAACCATATTGATGTCAATCTTAATCAGTGTTATGCATTCTTCAAGAATATACATGTTCTTACTAAAAATCTAACACTAGTACTAGTCTCAAACCTTTGATTGGTTGTGTATTAGTAGTTTTTAATTACATTTCATTTGGAAACGCATATTAATAAACAGATTTTTGCTTTTAATTATAATTGTACACTGTAAAAAATGCTGGGTTCCATACAAGTCCATCATTTTGTCCTAACACAAATCGACCTTATTTGTTTTTAAAAATTTAAGTGGATTAAACATAAAATAATTAAAGTTGTCCCAAAAAAAAAAACCTCAAGAATTGTGTTGATTCAGCTTATTTTAAAGAAGTAGTTTGAACAAGCAGCTGTATTGCATTATGACTGATTGTAGCCTTTAATTATATTACATGAATGTTGTTGAATGAATTGTTCTGAATGCTTCTAAACTGAACCCGGCTGAGTTTCATCTTCCTCATAGAAAACAAAACAACAGCAGGCGAGACTCTCTTTTGAAGCAGATGTGGGTAAAAGTTCACAGGAGGAGGAGAACTTACTAAAGGAAGTAAACAAGATGAAGAAAGGGAAGGAGACATTTATGCCATTTCTGCTTATCATTACTTGTCTTTGTCTTTTAAAGATTTCTTTAATAGTAGTTATTGTTATTCAAGTTATTTTAATGTAGCTCAAGGAGACCAAGACAACATGACATGTGGGGTCCAAACATCCATGCTAAACTTCTTGGCATCAAAATAAATGAAAACCTGCAAAAATTCTTAAATCGTGATGTTCAGCTCTTACAACGAAACTGGTTTGCTGCCTTGAAAGCAACTGTAATAAACAATAATTCGTTTTGAAAATAAATTCAAAACAGAAGCATTTTTACTGAGTTTTGGACTCAATTCTGGTCTAAATTCCGGAAAAGCGTTTAAATATAATGAAAAATACATATTTAATTTTCAGTTTGTGCTATAAATGAAAACTGGAAGCAGATGTCCAACTGCTCAGTCAGCAAGCCAAGTTTACAGTCAACATAAAATAGCAAAACTGTTAAAGGGATAGTTCACTCAAAAATTAAAATTATCACCATTTAGACACACTCAAGTGATTCTAAACTTTTAGGACTTTTATGAACGCAAAACAATATATTCTGAAGAATGCTGAAACGAGCAGCCATTGACATTCATAGGACCAAAAAATACTATGGATATATACTATACTACACTATAGTCAATGGCTGCTGCTTTCCAACATTCCTCAATTTCTTCCATTGTGTTCAACCTAAGAAAACAAAAAAAACTCAACCAAGTTTGTAACAAGTGGAGGGTGAGTAAATTTTATAATTTTAGGGTGAACTACCCCTTTAAGCATGGCAACAAAAATTAAAGCTTTTTTATACACTTCTCAGAAAGTTTACAAGAACAGCATTTATTTGTAACAAAAACACCTTGTATGCATCATAGCACATGTTAAACCTTAACCAACTGAATTCTAACTGTAAAAGAGTATTAATTCTTTATTTTTTAAAACTCTTTCCAACACCAAGTCTGTAATTTTCTTACTCTGTATTATATACTACTATGTATGGTATTGTTAAACACCAATTAAAAAAATCTTTAATTTGGCTTGCTGTTGCCGAAACCCTGAGAAGACCCTAGGCATGGGACGATAACCAGTTTCAAGGATTACCACGGTTTTGAAAAGTCTAGGTTTCAAAACCACTAAAATTTTCTGTTCTACCGTTCCTAATGTAAGTTTTTTTTTTTATGATTTGTAAAGAAATCAGTGTTTTTAAAACTAATGAAGAGAGCAAAAGTCAATGACTTATTTTAATTTAGCTTGACATGTTTACTGTTCCAAAAAACTATAAATGTTTTCTAAAATAAAATATACTGTGTTCAATAAGGGGAAAAAGATGTTATTGTTGTTTTTTCACCCAGACATTTAAAAAGAACTTATTTTAGAGCAGCAATCACAATACCGTAATATTTTTATCCAAGATTATCATACTTTCAGAATCTTATACCGGCTCATGCCTAGAAGACACCTACTAAAATATTGTTCAGTATAACAAAAAATCTTGTCAGACAATTTTAGAATAAGAACCATTTGATGACATTAAAATATTTAAAAATCATAGTGCAGCCCCAAAACATTTATTTATTTATTTGATTTTTTATACATGTTTTTTTATTTTAATTAATATTATCAGTTGGATATTTTCCTATTCTGAAAGAATTTACCTGTTTTTTGTTTTCTAATGTAGGTTACCTTAAAAGGTGAAAGCATTAAATATTTAAGACCAAATAAACACTTTTGTAGCTCCGCATGGTCCAAAATTTTTTTTACAAAAATAAATAAATATATATTTCCAACACCAAAGATTTGCCCAGTAATGTGCTTTTGTTAAAGAAAACAAACATTAAGTTGATTTGAGGCAAATCACACTCTCTGATCTGCTTTATTGCACAATGTGTGCTCAGCAAACTTATATATTTATATATGCACTAAATATAACGACTGCATATCGATAAACCATTTCCCATCCACCTAAATCAATACCAGGACTCCATTTGAAGCATTCAAGCAGGATCATGTTCAGGAAGATGTGACTGCAGAACAGCAGGAGTTTGATCGAACAGTTCAGTTCAATGCTCTGTCTGCAAACTGTACAATACTGTCCCAAACTGCACCGCCTCTAACTCCTCATCACCTAATATCCCCTCTGAGAGAATATCAACAATTAAGCTTCTCCAACTAACCAGCTTGCAGGAGAGATGGTAACTCAACCAATCACAACAGAATGAATAATAACAGCGAGATCCTTTAGAGACTAATGGAAACTCACCACTTGGAGAATGGTTGGGTTGCAGCCGATAATGAAGGGCAGGCTGCGGAAGCCCTTAATGCGATGGGCAATACGGACAGGCAGCTCTTTGTGTAGATACCTGGCACTGCTCTGTATTGAATTAAAGCACAAACACAATTAAAACCCAATATTAATGATCATATTATAAAGCTAAAACTCTTCTCCAACTTAAAGGTGAGATTGTGTTAAAGGGTTAAAAGAATAATAAAAAATAAAGTCTTGTCGTTCCAATTCAGACCTTCATTCACCTTCTATACACAAATCAAGATATTTTAGATGACATCTGAGAGCTCACTCGTCCACCATAGACAGTAATGGTCCAAAAAAGAAACCGAAAACATTTTCATACCCTTCCATAATCATATGAAGCTCCAAGAACACTTTTGTGCCCCAAACAAACTGTGAAAACGACTTTGTTAGCCAATGTCTTCTCTTTTGGTTCAAGTCAGGGTGCCCGTTTTCTAATTCCCATAGTAGACGTGTACACAAGATATAGACAACCAAATAATTGTTAGTTTTTTTGGCAAAAAAAAAAAAATGCTCTTGGAGCTTACAGTTGAACCACTGAATCAATTTTCGGTGACTTTTCTGGACTTTGAATTATCTCACCGTGGTTTTCTGTTCAGAGAGCTCTTGCATTTCATCTAAAATATCTTAATTTATGTTCCGAAGATGAATGAATGTTTCCGGGGATTGGAACGACATGGTGAGATACTAATAACAGATTTATAATTTTAGGGTGAACTAATCCTTAAATTACCCACATAGTACCTGTATTTTGCTATAATATCAGAGTTCCACCACTATATTCCCAAAGCTGATTAATAAATAGCATGTATCCCATTACAATTAATTATAAACATAATATTTACAGAGCCAAGGTTTAAGGTAGCACATCTGAAAAGACATTTACACTAATTATCCATTGTTGATCAGAAGTAGAATGAATGCATTTACACAGCAATTGTATTCTGCGAAACGAAGAGCTAAGCATAATTTAATCTGGCGTTCATGCAGAATTACGTATCAGACAAAATGTTGAGAATGCACATTATACATTACAGCTTATATAGGTTTTATTAACCTTTTTAGAATTATTCAGGGTTCCCACACTTTCATATACAGCAAATAAGTAATTTACAAAACGTTTGACTATTTGAAAAAGTCACGTACAAATAACTAAAATAAAAATTTGTCGAATTCACTACTGGTGATATTCAAATACGCTTTCTGAAATATTGGAAAAAAAACGTGCATTATTTGTCAGTGTTATTGTACATGATTTAAATTTAAGATTTTTAATTTAGGAATTTCTACTTTTTTTGCTCTGTTTTTAACAATTGAGTATAACTGTTGAAATAAATCCGTAAACAAATTTAATTTCAATTGTAATTCAAGCACTTTCGAAGACCTATGTTTGTTTTTAAGTACTTTCCAGGCCTTGAATTCATATGTCTGAAATTTAATTACTTTATAGAAGCGTGGGAACCCTGATTATTATTATTACAGGTTGTTCAAGATGAAAATTATGTTGCCGTTACGTTGTAATTAAGAGTAACTAAATTAAAAAGTAGACCAATGTTTAAAATATATAAATTACTCATTTAAAATTGAACATCACACATTAAAAATTTAAATATTAAGGATTCTACACTTCTACACAATGGATTGGTGATCTCCATTGCAAAAATGTTGCAATTTGCACAATTTTGTGTGCTGACGAATGGCTGAAACAACTACTTTTTTTAATGACCGGCTCCGGTG
This sequence comes from Danio jaintianensis, assembly GCA_903798115.1. Lineage (NCBI taxonomy): Eukaryota > Metazoa > Chordata > Actinopteri > Cypriniformes > Danionidae > Danio > Danio jaintianensis. The sequence continues at coordinate 9,941,483 of CAIGQV010018170.1, forward strand.
TGGGTTAGGAAAAATGTAGGATAGTGCTCAAGAGTGTGTAATTACCAAGATATGCTGTCCATCAGGAGACTTCCCTGCGTACAGCATAGTGGCTGGTGTCAGTCTGACAGAAGGCTGCGAAGAGAACACTGCTGTTAAAAATAGCATATGCTTTAAATATAACTTGATTTGAGAAGTGATAAGAGAGAGGTTTCGTATCTTTCGTTCATTCACCTGTCTGTAAATCAAGGTTTCTGTCAACTTTGAACAATGTGAAGACATTTACTTTTATTGAGGGATTCTGTTACATCTATAGTGTATAAAAAGTATTACCCAGTGACAGATTCATAGGTAAAGTTACACTTATTAATAGGACTATTTGTAAGTGAGAGTACTACATAATGAAGAACATGTTGAGTTCAGCAATAAAAGGACAGATCTATATTTAATATTTTCGACTACAATGTTAATGCCAACTGTGAATGGTTCTTTAGTCTCTTTTCACTATTTAACAATGCATTTTAGATATGTTAAATGATCAAAAAAATGACAACACCAGCACCAGACCGTGTAATTATTATCTATATATTATTTGGATCTCTGAATAAAGATGACAATTTTCCCCCATCAAGCATTAGATCAATATTCTCACTATATCAATGTATATGACCCACAAAACTAAAATCCCATGTATCAAACACAATACAAGCAATGCAATTTTTGGGGGTCAACAGACTCAAAGTGTTCCATTAAAAAAAAACTTATTTTACATGTCAAGACTTACAGGCTTAACGTTCAGTGTGGGTGAGCAAAGAACAAATCTCCTAGTTAACTATTTAACTGTCTTGACTGAATTATGAAAATGTGCTTAATGAACCTAGAAGTACAGGAGGAGCAGTGGCAGAGCAATAATCACACTGGGTTTTGTTGAGTCACTAATGTAGTCCCAGATGCACAAAGTAGGTCAGGTTACATAAGGATATCATGCACAACAGAAGAATCCAGGCAAGATGGACAATCAGATGGACGTTTTTAACACATTAACACAATTAATAAAATACAAGTGTAACAATGGTTGAGATATTCATGAAGCTTGCTGCCCTTGGCGTGACCTGTGCATATAGACCTCATGGTCTTTAACTACTGACACCTGATGCTAGATGTTAGTCTGTTTAATGAAGCTTACTGAGCTTGTGTTTATGAACACTGTGGGACTAAAGTAAAACTTTCAAACACTGTTCAACAAATGAATTTATAATGTTCATTTTAGCCAAAACACAAAGTATTTGGACACTTGGTTTGCGGTTTGTCAGCTGACTAACATCAACTTCAGTGGTTAACTGTTTAGAATGGCTGAGAAAGTAGTTTGATACATTCATTTATTTCACAGGGGCAGTCGTGGCCTGGTGGTTAGAGTGTTGGACTCGTGATCCGAAGGTTGCTGGTTCGATACTCGGTACCAGCGGGAATTGGGGGTGGGGGGAGTGAATGCACTCTCCACCACCCTCAATACCACGACTGAGGTGAGTCCCTTGAGCAAGGCACCGTTCCCCCCAACTGCTCCCCGGGCGCCGCAGCATGGCTGCCCACTGCTCCGGGTGTGTGTTCACTAACTGTGTGTGTGCACTTGGATGGGTTAAATGCAGAGCACAAATTCCAAGTATGGGACACCATACTTGGCCACACTTCACTTCACTTCACTTCATTTTTAAAGGGATAGGTCAACTAAAATGGAAAAAATACTCTCCCTCAAGTTGTTCCATATCTTTATGAGATTTCTTTGTTGAAGATATTTCGGAAAATGTTAGAAAACTGTAATTGACATCCATAGTAGGAAAAACTAATGCTATGTTAGTCAATGGTTACAGGTTTCCAGCATTTTTCAAAATAACTTCTTTTGTGTTCAACAGAAAAAAGAAACACAAACCGGTTTGTGACACGTGAATGTTGAATAACGTTAAACGAGAGTATTTTCAGTTTTGGGTGAACTATCCCTTTAAGCATTTACAACTATTTTGTGTTCTGCTTTTTATGGTTACTGTAAAGGTGTTTCTGCGATACAGATTTTTAGCAGCTAAACTGCTAAAGGCGTTTCTCTGGATGAATAAGGTATCTTATACGGTGTAGTACAAATTAACTGACTAATTGTACTACGAAAATTGAACACTGAAGACTAAATAATGAAAAAGACCTGTGCTGTGTCGTTCTGGTGGTCAGTGTCACGAGAAACTGTCAATTTGGGGTCGTTAGACCTCCACCGAGAGGCTGAAGAGACTACAGCTGATGTAAAACCATCTAAAAACGGTGACTGACCTTCTCGGCGGATGCGTCGATGGCGGACTGGTTGTAAAAAGACGTAACGGTTTTGGACCGCTCCCGAGCCAGCTCCGAGTAGCTGGACATGGAGGATGTTGACCGAAACCTTCTGCCGAGGCCATGAGCCCCGGTCGGCTGCGGAGCGGCTGCTTTGGCTGACGGGGACAGAAAGAGCCTGGTAACGCTGATCCTACAGCCGCCGCTGCCCAGCAACTCCATGGCCTGGCCTGTCACACGTCCGCGCATTTTAACGCTCTGATAACGCAAACAACAAAATCAAAACTTATCCCTTGCCTGTTGTTTAAAAAAAAAACCGTCTACCTCGCCATCCAACACAGCGAGTTTAATCGTGCACAAAGGCACATCTCGAGCACCATCACATCGCTGGATGATGTGAAAATACCACCCGTCCTGAGTGGTGTTTATCTAAAGACCGTTGTGATCAGCCAATCAGCGAACAGATGAGGCGGGGCTTTTCGGTCATCACGACCTCAGCAGCAACGGAAAGCCAATGAGTCACGGCGCAGCAAGGACAATGAGACAGACTGACAGGAAGAGCGACCTACACTTCCTTTAAAAACACATTTATTCGCAGACATTTTATTCGTTTTGATCGATTCGAAGAGAGAGAGAGAGAGAGAGAGAGCAACATTATTCAAAAGAATATATTATATATATTATGTTATATATTGATATATCAGTATGACCAACAACCAATAGCAAGGGGTAAACCGTGTCCTTGTAAAAGTTGACCCCAAAAAATTGAATTAACTTAAATTGCTGCAGGCGTTCTTCTTCAGTAGAACATTAAATTAGATGGGTTTTTTTTTATGAAACTGTGGTCCTTATGATCCATAAACACAAAATCAACGACTACTTGTACATTTTGAGTAAAAAAAAATACAGACAAAACCAAAGTAATACCTCCGTCACTCCTGATGATACACAGAGGTCTTGTAAAGCGAAATGATTGATCAAGACATTAAACATTATTTACAACTTTATTAACATTATTCCACAGCCTCAGCAAACAGTCCTGACTGTGCCCTTATGACACAAACTTTACATTTTTAAAAATTCTAAAGTAAAACACACATCAAAGTTTGGTTTTGGAACGTTTAATTGTTAAAAAAGATGATGTGCTATTTTCTTCACGTGAAAATGTCCATGTTTCATGCAATCAAGTTAAATGTGGACCACATACAAATGAAATGTGGTATTGTGATCATGATGTGATCACATTTTTGCCAAACAAAAACATTCCAAAACATTATTTGTTTGACGTGAAGTTGACACGTGAAGTTCATGTGATGCTTTTGTGGTTTTTTGTAAGGGCGCTTATAATAGTAAGGAAGACCAGAGTTTGCAATTATAACATGCAATTTTGTGCTTCTTTTGTAAGGTTGTATATAAAAAAGACAGGTTGTGGGTTTCTGTTGTTGGACTTGTTTTAGAAAAAGAAGATTATTTTTTTTCTATTGTTTTTCCAATGCATTTACTGAAAATGTCTGCCACAGCTAACAGCAAATTAATACAATATGTGACCCTGGACTGCAAAACATGTCTCTAGTGTCAAGTTCTTTACATTTAGATTTACACATCACCTAGTAATAAGTTTTCATCGATGTATACTTTGTAAGGATTTGACAATATTTGGCCGAGATACGTCAATTTAAATATCTGGAATCTGAGGATCAAAATATTAAGAAATTTTCCTTTAAAGTTGTCTAAAATGAAATGCTTAGCAAAGCACATTACTAATTGTAGTTTTCGGCTTAGTCCCTTTATTAATCTGGAGTCGCCACAGTGCAATGAACCGCCAACTTATCCAAGATATGTTTTACGCAGCGGATGCCCTTCCAGCTGCAACCCATCACTGGGAAACACCCATACACACTCATTCACACACATACATACGGACAATTTTAGTTTACCCAACTCACCTATACCACATGTTTTTGGATTGTGGGGGAAACCGGAGCACCCGGAGGAAACCCACGCGAACACGGGGAGAACATGCAAACTCCACACAGAAATGCCAACTGACTCAGCCGGGGCTCGAACCAGCGACCTTCTTGCTGTGAGGCGATTGTGCTACCCACTGCACCACATTGAAAATTTAAATGAGAAAATTAGAAAATTAAATCTTCCTGGGACATGATCTTTACTTAATATTCTAATGATTTTTGGCTTAAAAGAAATATCCATAATTTAGACCCATACAATATATTTTTGATTATTACCAAAATTATACCTGTGCAACATAAGACTGGATTTGTGGTCCAGAGTCACATATTATAAGCACTGTAGCGCTAATCCCAAACCCTCCACCCTTTTCTCTCACTCTTTGGACAAAAATGATGTTCAACGTGCAGATGTGTGACACTGTAAATAGATATATGAGAGGGATGAATTTGATCATAACATATATATTTGTAATGTAGGCCAAATAATCATTATGACAAAAGTAACAGCAACTACATATGGCTACATATTGCTAACAGCAACTACATATGGTTCAAATTGATTTGATCTAAGCTGTGCTGATATGATTTAGCTTTTCTGCTCACAGGTGATCGGAGGTGAGTGGATGCCGTCCCCCTTATTGCTATTTTATTTTAATTTTTTTGTAAAATAATTTATGTTTTTACTTTTCAGACGTAAAGTGGTTTCAGTTTACTATGTTGCAGGATAATATCTCATTTATGATAATAAAGTCTTTAGGCTTGATAAATTATAGACTTGGACTTGGCTGCAGTTGGATATTTCTCTTGGTCAGGAACGCAAGCTTTCTATTGCATAATGACATCTGCGGAGATGCAAACTCACATAAGAGATTATGTGATAAGAGAACACATGCATATAGAAAAACACTAACAAATTGTAAAAACATCTTAAGAAATGGGCTGCAAAATGAGGTGAGTTTTTTTTATTTTAACATCCTGGTTCCTTATTGTTTGTATAATTTGAGTTCTGAGTGTAACTCTTACTAACATGGCATTAAAATAAGATTTCATTCAACATTGTGCAATTTGTCAGATTATTGACAACAATCGAAAAACAGTAAGAAACCATACAATATTCATAACGCTCCCTCTTGGTTGTTTTTTCACACATTTACAGCTCAGTATGAGGAATCAATAAGGGTCATTTAAAAAGCAAAATGGTGTATGACAACAGTTTCTTAAAAAAAATAAGAAGTTTAGTTTTGAACTTGTCATTTTTATCAGACAATCTTTTTTTCTGAATTTGAAAAAAACAAATAATAAAACAAACAATTAAAAACACTTGAAGAAAATAAATTCTGAGTGATTTAGCAAAAAATTACTTTCACGTAATACATTTGTAACAGTACAACAGAAATAAATTGACAAGATGGCTCAAATTAGTCTTTCTCTGTCTCATTGAAACAATAAGTCTTTGTAACAGGTGAAGTCTGCGATTTTCTTTTCAAGTCATGTACTCCTCACAAAACCATGATTACAATTCAAGTCGAGTTGCAATAACAAAATGCGAAATACTCAGTGACTCTCTCTTTTCCAAATCACAGCCATGTTCTTGTCAGTAAGGGCTACCAAATAATGGAGACCAGGATCCATGGTGGTGCTGTTAATAGACGGCCCCTCTAAAGCACCCTTTCCAGCTCTGATCGGTGACGGCCACTGCAGCACCTGAAAAAAACACCAGCGAGAAAATCAGATCCAGGAGCTCTGCATTCAAACGTCATGATGATTAATGTAATCAGCTAACATTTTAAAAAGATACTTCTTAAAGATTTACTATTTTGCACATGACAGAAATAGGCTGAATGACTACACTGTGACTATACCAGTTCATATTAGAAGCCATGTTTTGAACAATGTCATTTGTTTCACTTGTATGTACATTTCACCACTAGAGGGCGCATATTCACAACAAACAATGGCATAGTTTGATGACCCCATGACTGAGTGTGGAATCATCATCACTTCTATTAAACTACGCATGAACCGGAAGTTGCGACTGTTTTTTTCTTTCGTATTGTGACGCAGTTCCTAGAGAAACTGAATATTAAATGAGAAAACAGTGGGCGTGGCTCGTTTTTCTACTGCGAGCTGATTGGATGTAGTAAAGTAGTAAATGTAGTAAAGTTTCATTCAGAAAGATTGGGAAATGGGTTTCGGGAGAGGTATTACAACCTAACAGACGCCTCCTCCTCACCATTTCGGTTTGTTGTTAAAACTAACAAAGTAATACCTCAGACAGACGTAATCTGAGAATTGAACTGAAAACAAACAGGAAGTGCATTTTCAGATTTTGATTAAAGATTACAAGGGCAAACATTTTTTGTCCTTAATGACATGCAGATGTATTGTTCACTACAAAACTAGCAAGGTGAGATAACAAAATCAATATGGTTAGTTTTGACTTCATGTGCACTTTAAAGCAATAGTTCGCCCAAAAATGAGAATTTACACACCATTTACTGACCCTCCAATTGAACAAAACATATTTAATTTTGTCTTTTGAACAGAAAACATGAAACTGGAAACTGGTAGCCATTGACTTCCATAGTAATTTTTTTTACTACTATGGAAGTTAATGGTTACTGATATCCAGCATTTTTTTAAAAAATCTTCTTTTTTTCTTAGTGGAAAAAAAAGAAACTCACAAAAAATTGGAACTACATCAGAGCAGTGTTGCCAATTTAGTGTTAACAAATTTTCAAAAAAAGCAAACTAGCGACAAATCTGATTTAGCAGATTTTAGAAAAAATGATGAAACACCGCAAGAGTGAGGTATTTCCCTGGTACAGTCAAACCTCTGCTTCTCCTTTGTTTTAAATACTGATTTAATTTGACCATTTATTCTTCTTTTTCTCTTGTATTGTTCAAAATCAGAGCTTTTAGTGACACCAGTTTCTGAACTTGTCTGAGGTCATGTCTGAGAGATTACTTTAAATACACTGCACATCTACACTGACATTGTATTCAAACAACAATAAATGTAATTCAATTGACATGCATATATAAAGCGTAGTGCACATATAAATACCAATTGAACCATAGACTAATAAACACACAGAAACAGTTGGACGCAATGATGTCAGTAATATGCAAATTGATGTATGACATCATCTAGTGACTTTTCAAGCAGAGCTTAGTTGCTTTCCATAGAAAATAGGGGGCTACACTGCATCAGGGAGAGTAAACGTTGAGTAAATTTTCATTTTTAGGTGAACTATTGCTTTAACATGTACTGCAGTGGTTGACTCACCTCAGTGGCTGAGATTGTTTTTCCACTCTTGAAGTTTTCCATCATGGTGTCTGTAATATGATACATCCATAGTCTGCCTTGCTCATCTCCACATACTACATAACCATAACCTACAAAACAATAATAAAAAAATTAGCATTTCGATTTTTTGCATTTTGGAAGTGGGCATTTCTGGGCTGACTAAATCTACATAAGATCATTGCCAAGACAGATTCTGCACATTTATAGTGGCACACTATGTAGAACTTAAAATAAAAAAATAAACATGGATACCTGGACAGGTGCCTAGAGACAGGTATGGGATGTTAGTACTGGACCACTGCAGCTCTGCCAGAATAACAGCCGACACCTCTTTCTTTCTGCCGTTCCATGATGCCCGCGTGGCACTCCAGCTCCACAGGTAGATTGAGCCCTGCATGTGGCTCTTGGATGCTGGAAGAAAAAATATATGATTTTTAAAAAAATATCATAATAAATAAAAACTATCATTATTACATTCAAGGCCACATTGTTTTTAAAGGTGCATTATGTAGGATTTACAGTCCAAATTAAAAATATTGGAGAGGGTTTTTTTCACCGGGCCCATCCTCCCCTGTAACTGACACGCAGGTTGCCAGATTGATGACACCAACAGGAGTGAGCGTGCCTGAATATCAAGCCTTACACTGTAAGCTGCTCGGCTAATGTTTATGTTTGTAATATTTGTATTATTTGCTAATTAAAAACCACCTCATGTGGATTTTTATAACTGAATCTGCGTCTCATTTTGGAGGTTCTCCGCAGGTCACATTTTCAGCTGCACAACTGTATAACTGGGTAAACTGGCAATGGGCGGAGTTACACAAAACAAAGACAGACATTTCGACATTGAATCCATATTTTCAAAAGAGAATATCTGACTTCCGCATTATTTTTCAAATAAACAAGTGTGTATCTGCAAACATTATGGTATTTTTATGCTTTAGAAGAGTCAAAGACTGAAATAAAGCACATTTAAGTGTAAATATCATAGAAAATATCCCTAGCCTTATACTAGGTACAATTTATTAGAAATATTTCCAGGTGTTAAATATCCAGAAAAACTATTTAAGGACAAGTATTTAGTTCCCCTAAATGGTGTTCATTCATTCATTCATTTTCTTTTCGGCTTAGTCCCTTTATTAATCTGGGGTCGCCACAGCGGAATGAACCGCCAACTTATCCAGCATATGTTTAACACAGCGGATACCCTTCCAGCTACAACCCATCACTGGGAAATAAATGGTGTTCTTAGAACTAAAATGTTTCCCAGTTCCTGTTGTGCAAACACATTAAAAATGGGTACTTCCTGCCAGCAGTATCTTCAGAGCCTATCACTTCCTCTTAATTTTACCAATATGTGTGTGTTTTGTTACCCTTGTTCGCTTGTGTGGCAGGCCAATGTTTTAGTTTATCATTGGTTTTGTTTGTTTTCCTTGTTGGTTCTGCTTTGTTTTTGTTAACCTTGTATAGATTATATATTTGTTTCTTTATTAAACATAGTTTGCACTGAAATCCAACCTCACAGATTACAGGGGTATTTACATTTTTTTTTAAATGTGCCAAAATAGTTTAGAATAAATACTGCAATATTCTATAAAAAAAAAAGAACTGTCAATTTGGATTTCATAGTGACTTGGAGAACATGTTATGTATTTAATCTATTATTTGGTATTATTATTAATACAATTATTATATACAATAGTGAGTTTTTAAAGGAATAGTTCACCCAAAAATTTAAATATTGTTATTATTAACTACTCTCATGTCATTCCAATCCCCTGAGACCACTGCTCATTTTTAAAACACAAATTAAGATATTTTTGACAAAATGTTCCATAGACATCCATGGTCAAATGATCTTCTGTGTCAAGAAAGATACCAAAAACCTCCTCAAAACAAATCAACGCGTCTTCAGTGGTTCACTCGTGAAGTTATGAAGCTATGAGAATATTTTTGTGTGCACAAAAAACAAAAAATAACTTTATTGACTGATGTACACCCAAGATGCCCACAGGTGACTTTCTCTATTGTAAACAAAGCGCAGGCACATCTGTGATATACTTCAGCAGTGGAACCGAGTGTGACATGCATAAAGACCACAGCGATCTTGTGAACGCGCACCCTATACTGACACTGAGGTGAAGAAACTGCTGAATACAGTTTTTATTTTAGTGATATGTGCTCACAAAAATATTCTCATAGCTGCATAACATTATGACTGAACTACTAAAAACACATCAACTATTTTGAGGATGTTTTTTTAGTTATTTTTCTGGACATTGAGAGAGAGAGTTTTAAATCTATAGCCATAACAGCTTCTCTGGCTATTTCATGGCAAAACCAGATCATATTTACTAAATTTTATAAACATATCTCTGGGCCCGGTCGCATGAAAGTCCTTAAGTTAAGAAATCCCTTGGAGGTCTGAAGGTTAAGGGTACCCTTGGTTAAACTTGGGTTGCAAAAACTTAAACCTAAGGGTCAACTTGATGACATAATGATATAAGTGTTCCCTTAACCGTTGCTACAAAGTCCTTAGTAACCATTTTTCCCTTAACAAATTTAAGGGACCAAAACAGCTCCCTTAAATGAGCAAAAATACACTCAAAATGCAAGCATTCTCACCCAAATAAAAATGTTTTAGATAAAAGACTTGGTGACGCGGTGGCGCAGTGGGCAGCACGTTCGCCTCACAGCAAGAAGGTCGCTGGTTCGAGCCTCGGCTGGGTCAGTTGGCATTTCTGTGTGGAGTTTGCATGTTCTCCCCGTGTTCGCGTGGGTTTCCTCCGGGTGCTCCGGTTTCCCCCACAAGTCCAAAGACATGCGGTATAGGTAAATTGGGTAAGCTAAAATTGTCCGTAGTGTATGTGTGTGAATGGGTGTGTATGAATGTTTCCCAGTGATGGGTTGCAGCTGGAAGGGCATCCGCTGCGTAAAACATATGCTGGATAAGTTGGCGGTTCATCCCGCTGTGGCGACCCCAGATTAATAAAGGGACTAAGCCGAAAAGAAAATGAATGAATGAATAAAAGACTTGCAGGGTTGTAAAAAACCCCCATAGATAAATAATTTAATAAAACCATTTAATGAACTAGCTAATATACACAGCATGATAGCGATAGCACGTCTAGGCAGGATTGCATCCGTATGAAATTGCATCTTAATTTGTGCTCCAAAGTTGAATGAAGGTCTCAGGGGTTTGGAATGACATAAGGCTTATTAATGATTGATGATTAATCATTAAAATTTTTGGGTGAACTAGCCCTTTAAACAGAAATATATGCTATATGTTAGAATTATTATTTGGTGAAACAAAACGCTCCTACATTTCTCCTAATATTTGCTTACCCACTATATCATCAGAAAGGAAGCTCAATCCATCAATAGTCCGGTAGTCATTTTTCTTGTCATTTTTCGTGTAAATTGGAAATACAATCTCAATTTCTTCATTTCTGAAAAACAACAAAAATCAAAAAAACAATGTGAATTTGTCTCCTTTGACGACACACACAAATGAATCAGCAGAGGAAGTGATGATTAGATGTGAACTGATGAAGAACTCTGACCTCTTCTGTGTGTTTTTACTGAGCTGGATGTCAAAGCAATACAGCCCTTGATCACAGCCCGAAAGCAGATGTGTGTCTGGGGACGAGGGGAGCAGAGCGAGATGAAGAGGGGTCGAGCTCGTCTCCAGCGTTAGCAGCTTACTGTGAATCACAAAAGAAATCCAACAGGAGTTAAAACTAAACATAAAAATGCAGCATATTTGAGTATTTATACTGGAAAAATCAATAACAATACCTGATTTTAAAGTTGTAATCCTGATCCAGTCCACCGATGTCCCACAAAAAGATCTTATTTTCATACGTCCCAGCTTCAAATATAAATAAAGTGACTTTTAGTTGTCTATATCAGTGTTTCCCAACCCTGTTTCTGGAGGCACACCAACAGTACATATTCTGGATGTCTCCCTTATCTGACTCATTAATTTCAGGTTTTGGAGTCTCTTCTGATGTTCTGATGAGTTGATTCAGGTGTGTTTGATTAGGAAGAGGCTGAAAATGTGTTGGTGTGCTTTCAGGAACAGGGTTGGGAAACACTTGTCTATATATCTCAAATATGCTATTTTTCAGTCTATACACTGTAAATCAATTTATTATCTATTTGTTTTACTCACTGAAGAGAAAGGTAGATTTGCGTGGATTGAAGCACATTATGGAAATGGCACGTCGACTGGCACGAAACTCTCCAAATGCCAGGTTGACTCGGGGATGGATGAGCTTTACAAAACCCCTCCTTCCCCCAGCAGCCAGGATATTGCAGAGACGCGCAGAGCCCCCTGTCCTGGACATCAGCACCGTGGACCAGGCTAGAGAGAAGAACTCCTGCAAGACAACAGCAGACAAAACTAAATTTACATGTACTGGATGACAGTCGCCTCACAGCAAGAAGGTCGCTGGTTCGAGTCCCGGCTGGGCCAGTTGGCATTTCTGTGTTGAGTTTGCATGTTCTCCCCATGTTCGCTAGAGATACTAGAGAGCATTTGATTGGTCAAGATTTGATGAGAAACTGAAACTGGAGTATGAGGTGACGTGAAAAAAAAAAATTGATCCATTTAGGCAGTGACAAACTGCAAGCTTTAGATGTGTATATCAGTTTTATATCTTCTAAACAAGAATGTTGTCACTGTTTTGTAGCACATTAGCTTATAGATATCCTTAAAACTAATAGACTGATACTAACATCTAAAAAACGTTATTTTAATTTCACTGAAACTTTAAGGATATTTATACGCTCAAAAATTACCTTTGCTTCCTGTTCAAGCTACTTATTTAAAATGAGTATTTTTTGGGGGGGACAACTTAATTGTTTTGTGTTCAATCATCTTACATTTGTCAAAATGATTAAGTTAACTTAATCGATTTATGTTGGGACAACATGAAGGAATTGTGTTGAACCCAGCATTTTTTTACACTGTAAGCTGGTGTGCTCCAAAACAGTGAAACAATTTACAGTAAGAATATATAAACATCCAAAGCTTGTAGTCTGTCACTTTCACCTAAATAGTTTAATGATTTAATGATTTGTATTTACGTCACCTTATATTTTAGTTTCTCAACAAACCTTCTGACCAATTAAATGTTCTATAGTATCAGAGCCATGCCCCGTCCCCTTTAAAATGCTTCCCATTTGCTATCTCGTTTATTTAAATGTAATAATAAATGTAAAAAAACACAACTGCAGTAATTCACATGTAGTGCAGGGGTTATTTTGCAAATAATGAGTCACTAAATGTTAAAATCCTGCTTTAAAATTACAGATTCAATGTTCTAGATCACTGCTAAAAGCATTGAAAAACAGTTTTATAATACTGTATAAATGTATAAACTGTATAATGTCATGCATTTACTGTTAATCTCTTTCATTGACTGACAATGTATACTGTACATTTTCCAGTGAACAAATTGCCTGCATATCTTGGCCTAATAATCAACAGCTAACCTTTCATTTTAAACTGCAGGTAAAAATAGCGGATTACATTTCTAAATGTTGATTTGGTAAGATCAGTAGTGTAAAGAACTTCTCTGCACTCACCTCACCAGGAACCTTGTATTTCTTCAGCACATGTCCTGACTCACAGTCGATCACACACAAAGTTTCTCCTCCGCATGTTGCAACTGTCCGAGAGTCAGCGCTGATATCTAACAGATTAAAGGCAAAAGCAGACATTAGAGTATTGAAATATGACAATATGAAGAGTTCAGATGCCTTTGGCAGCAAAAGCCACTATGTCCCGAGAACCAATCAGAAGCCGCGAATCGAATCATATGTTTTCAATGTAACAGCACGCTGATTTATGAGGAGACTGTTTTATTCCGCTTCCGCTAGATTTTAAAAGATGGGAGTTTGATGAACTGCATGAGCCTGTCCGATTGTCAGTGAATGGCAAATGAAAACGTCCCTTACCTCAAAACTCTTTGCATTATAAGAAAAAGAATACACACTGTACAGTCGGAAGTGTAGCATGCATTCATAACTTTTTTTGGGCAGTGAGGCTACTTTAAATGAGTCCGATTTACTATACATTACTGTAAATGGCAACTCCATTTCATGAAAGATAAAGTTACGGTGCCGTTCTTTTATCCCACATGGATGCTATGAGGATAAACAAGAGACGAAAAAGAGATCAAGACCTTGAGTATGGTGAGAATGAATGAACGACAGCTTTTAAAAGTGTCTGAGAGACATCCCCTTTTTTGCACAGTAGGCCTAAGTTGTGTTTTATTTGCTAATGTAAGCTATTTTTTAAAAGATAAATATAATGTATAAAACTGTACATTATTTATATTACTTCAATAAATTATATAACTTTTTTATTAATGGCCAATGCACAGATATTGATGTTTCACAATGTTTTTACACTACATTATTTGAATCTAACAAGCTTAGTTCACAATGTTTACATTGCTCTACTTACATTAAATCTAAAACCCAATTATCAGAAATGACAACAGAATGTTAAGATGTAATTAATGTCAATTTTAATGTTATTGATTAATGCACTTACTTCACAGATTTCATTCATTCATTTTCCTTAAGGTCCCTGGTTTATCAGGGGTTACCACAGCCGAATGAACCGCCACTTACTTGACAGATTTATGTATTTTTAATTTTAGGTGGTTTGTGTAATGTGTTTTATGTTTGGTAAAATAATTTCTAATTGCATCTTTAGTGATTTTTCAACTAATTACAATGTCTTGTCCCAATAGGTGGATTTAGAGGTTTTTGCAAAAAAAAAGCACAAGTGGATTTAGCTGGTTTTGATGCAAAAGAAAATCTACCTTGTTAAAAACCAAAGAATTGTCTGAAGTGACATTTTTGAAAAAAGTTATTTTATTTACTAGCTAATAACCTTTTCATTATCTATAAAATGAAACGTCAAAATTTTTAGCTCTCCTTTGTTTCTTTTTCAAATATTTCCCAAATTATGTTTTAACAGAGCAAGGAAATTTTCACAGTATTTCTAAAATGTTTTTTCTTCTGGAGAAAGTCTTATTTGTTTTATTTTGGCTAGAATAAAAGCAGTTTTCATTTTTTAAAAACCATTTTAAGGTCAATATTATTAGCCCCCTTAATATTTTTCTTCGATTGTCTACAGAACAAACCATCGTTATACAATGATTTGCCTAATTACCCTAACTTGCCTAATTAACCCAGTTAAGCCTTTAAATGTCACTTGATACTAGTATCTTGAAAAACATCCAGTAAAATATTATGTAATCATCAAGGTTACTATAGTTTTGCATTTTAAAATTCATTTTAACTTTCATACTATTTTTAAATTTAATTAAATTCCTTTTAAATTTAAACTTCAGTTTAGTTTTAGTTTGCTTCATTATCATTCGTTTAGTTTTTATTTTGTGAACACATTTCTATTTAGTTTTATATATTCAGTTTCAGTTTTAGTAATTCTAGCTTAATACAGTTAACAGAACACATCCAGTGTCAACTTAAGCAAAGTTTAGTGTTTGAACAGCATACATTAACCTTTAGTGCAAAACCTTTGGTGATAAAAAAAATTGTTTGGACAGACACTAAACCCAAAACCACACAAATGCAACCTAAACATATAAAAGACAAAATTATGAAGGACACAGACAAACTTCTTCATATGAAAGATAATAAAGTATGTAGTTAAAAATGCCTAGTTTACATTTTTGGGCAAATGACTAAAAGTTAGAACACCTTATTAAAAAAATGTTTCTGTATATAATCTTGTGTGTGTTTGTTTGTAAAAGCGCCATCTACAGGTGTTTCTCTAAAATCGCAGATCACACTTTCCACCACATAATGAGCGCTTATAAATTAATTATTTCATTCATTTTCTTTTCGGCTTAGCCCCTTTATCAATCAGGGGTCGCCACAGCGGAATGAACCGTCAACTTTTCCAGCATATGTTTTACGCAGCGGATGCCCTTCCAGCTGCAACCCATTATGGGAAACACCCATACACTCTCATTCACACACATACGCTACGGACAATTTAGCTTACCCAATTCACCTATAGCCTACACCTATCTTTGGATTGTGGGGGAAACCGGAGCACCTGGAGGAAACCCACACGAACACGGGGAGAACATGCAAACTCCACACAGAAATGCCAACTGGCCCAGCCGAGGCTCGAACCAGCGACCTTCTTGCTGTGAGGCGACAGCGCTAACCACTGCGCCACCTCGCCACCATTATAAATTCATTCATTCATTCATTTTCTTTTCGGCTTAGTCCCTTTATTAATCTGGGGTCGCCACAGCGGAATGAACCGCCAACTTATCCAGCATATGTTTTACGCAGAGGATGCCCTTCCAGCTGCAACCCATCACTGGGAAAAATCCATACACATTCATTCACACACATACACTACGGACAATTTAGCCTGCCTAATTCACCTATACCACATGTCTTTGGACTTGTGGGGGAAATCCACGCCAACACGGGGAGAACATGCAAACTTCACACAGAAACACCAACTGACCCAGCCGAGGCTCAAACCGCGCGACCTTCTTGCTGTGAGGCGAACGCGCTACCCACTGCGCCACCGTGCAGCCCATAGCAGACATATAAGATCAAAATGCATTCAGACATGCTGCTGAGCTGATTTCATGAACAGATCACTTGATCGTGCTCACCGATACTGTCGTCCTGCTGGGGCTCAAAAGCACAGGCCCAAAGCTGAGTGCTGAAGTCGTCTGGATTGTTCTGTCGACTGTGACACTGCAGGACATGAAGAGGCGTCAGACTCACCGGCTCCTGTAACACCAGGAGAGAAACAAATGTTAATGATGTGCCGATGACTGCAGGTAAACTAAATACAAATGCAAAAACAGCAATTCACAACTTTAAGAGTGACGATTCACATGCAAATATAGTAATGTGGCACAATGGAGAAGTTGTGTAGACAATCACTGTGGTCAGAATGTTTATTGAAGGTGAAAAGGTTTTGGTTTTTATAGGTGCACCAACAACTGGGCAAGATAACTAAAGGCGAATTCATATTTTTGTTCATTCACTTCAATTTTACATCTATTAATCTTAGTTTACGTTTACTAAAATAACATTGTCACAGAAAAAAACATTCCAGCTAAAAGACACGTCTCCCATTTATACAAAAGATTAGTAACTAATACTGTACAAAATATAGATCATGTTTAAGGAAAATGGGAACTAGAACTAAATACCATAATTGAGGATGAGGTCTGGATTGAGTTATGCGAAGGATGTCACAAAGGAATTAATAGTCAATTATGGAAAGAATTTGATTGGAAAGTAAAAATGAGGACCTTTAATGCTCCTTTTGTAATTTCTACATATGTAAAAGGACCACCTGTTGCTTTGTGTTGGAGAAAATGTGGTAAAATTGGAGATCATACCCACATTGTTTGGGACTGCCCTAAGATTCAAGAATTTTGGAACAATGTTTAAAAAGAGATAGATAAGATATTAAGATATAGAAATGCCCCCTGATCCAGTTATGTGCTTATTGGGAGCACTGTCCAAATAAATATTTAATGAAGAAACAAGATTTGTACTAAGGATATTATTACTGGTTGCAAAAAAAAAATGATAACAGTACATTGGATGGAAGAAGGTCCTTCAAAGGTGGCTCAGTGGATTCTGAGACTTAAACAGGTCTATGTATTGGAAAAATGACTGCATGTCTACAAATGAAGACTGAATGAAGACTTTTTCTGAAGATTTTATTTAGATATGTACATTTTATTTTTTATAGAAATCAGACCTTAAACGTGGCGATTTTGTAATGGAGTTCACCGGAAGTTCTTGGGCTGGCTGTCTGAAAATTAAAAGTCCGTGTGCATATACTCCATCGACCTCACTAACTTTATCTACTTAAAAATACATTGTTAAATTACAAAATTGTTTTATACAAGTTTATTCTTTTTTTGCTTCATTGTCGAACTGAAATTAAGCATACTTTTAATTTTCATCTTCAAAAGAGTATACAGAAGTCAGGTATGCATTTCTGCACTGTATGCAAATTAAAAGACACAAATGAAGCACTATTTCTTTAACTCACCTGAGGAACTTGAAGTTTGGCTTTGGTAGTTTTCTGAGGTGTGCTTTTCTCAGTTTTGGCGGTGCTCTGTTTGCTTTGTTTTCTTGGGCTCTCACATTTAGCCGGTCTTGATGTGGGTGTAGAGATTCCTGGGCCTTTACCTGACTTTCTGGGGCTTTTTGTGTGGCTAGCAGCTTTCTGAGTTACATTTTCCAAGCGACTGGACTTCCTTGGACTGCCCTCCGGAGTCTCCGCACTGGTTATTCTGGCGTGCTTTCTGGGGCTGGACACTGCAGGCTGAGTTTTCTGTGGAGTGTTCAGCACACGAGCGGATTTTCGTGGACTAGCCTCAACCGGAGCTGCACTCACAAGGCGACTTGACTTTCGTGGACTGGCCTCTGCAATCACATCAGTGTTGTTTCTGGTTCGTTTTTGGGGACTTGTGATACTGTTGCCACCAACATCACGGGTCTTTGTCTCTCCACATGTCTGTGTTGTGTTTTTAAAACAATTATAGATGAGTTATTTAATTTCTGGGCAATTTGCATCACAAATGTTTTTAAAGTCTGTTCCCTAAGCACAGGATTAAATAAACTGTTTACAGAACATACTGGATGTCCTCTGTTGGCTTATTAGCCAGGTTTCCATCTTAACGTGAAGGAAATCTTTTCAAAGTTCACAAAAAATAACTAATCTCAAGTGAGAATTAGCTGTGTTTCCATCAAGTTTTTAGAGTGGTCGACTGTAGTATTGGTGACCTAGTAACCAGCAGTAAACAAGGCAAGCATAAAGCAGACAGCTGATCAGTTATGTTGGTGTAATGTATACTACGGTGAGAGTTTATTTAGCAAATATGTTTCCTTCTCCCTTTATTCACATTAACTATATATATATATATACATATATATATATATTTATACAACAGTTCTATCTGGTTCTTGAATCTGATTGGCTGATAGCCGTGCAATATTTTGCCAGTAACAGCACTCGACCTGCCTCCTCGCCCTTCACCCTTGTGTATTACTCCGCCCACATACGGAGACAAGCTGAGGACACTCTACAGTTTGACAAATATTACTGCTGTTGGGCAACATAATGTACTTTTGAGGCTTTTTTAGTCGAGAATGTAGTTGTTTAGATTGCAACTATGCAGTTTATTTATAAGGATAGTGCCTATTTAAAAATATTTATAATTTCTGAGAGGCAGCGGGTCGGTGGCCATTAGCCTGCCATACAGAGCAGACCAAAGACGGTTGACATTGTCTATCCACAAGATGGCGACAGGACCACATAATAAGCCCTTAGAAGATTAAAACAGCGTAATTTCTAACTACAGCTGATCAAATCATTATTAAACTGGTAAGTGATATTCTAAGTCGATCTCTCTCTTTTGTATGTTGTAGTGCTGTATTTATACCATATAATCGTAGTGTATTAAGTGTGAGATGGGACTCGCATATCAGGAATGTGTGTTGTGTTGGCAGAAAGAAAAGAAATGCCCGCATGTGTTTAGCGTTTTTCCGTATCGCAAACACAAGAGCAATCTGGTAATGATTGCGCTGCTTTTTTCGGGGTTAATTATTGTGATATCCCGATTGCAACAGAGAAATACTGTAGACTGTAATAGACTAATACTGTAAGGAGATATCTCTGTAGACGGATGGCATTTCATGTCACGTTCAGCCTTATAATCTTAAAATGTCAGCAAAATCACCTGTTTTGTCTTCACTTTAGACATTAAGATAGAGAATCATTCAAAGATTGGCGGAAGAAAGTAGTTCCTAATACAAAAGAGCTTTTAGACTCTCCGTGTTTGATTTTCTTTTTTATGTACACGATTGTGCCGTTGAACTGTTGTATAAACGCAATATCACACTCGTAGCAGTGCGATATGGCTGTATATCAGCACTGGTGGGACGCTAAGGCAACGCACGCCAGTTATTTAAAATTTTAATAAATATTTAACAATTAAAAATTTTTTTTTACATTTAATAAACGCTGCCTTGATGAACAGAATAATTTTCTTAAAAAAAAAACATGAAAAAAAATATATATAATTTTTATATTGCACATAAATATATTCGACCACCTGTCTTTTAAAAAAAAAAAAACCCAAAAATGTTTTTTTTTTTTTTTTTTACATTTTTAACCATTTTAAGCTATTTGACAATTATGAGCCTCATGCTCTTTTTTATATGAATCATAAAATAAATTTTGTAAAGGTTCATTAAACTGTTTTATTTCACAAAATGTGACTTTTTGTATTGTTAAATAGAATTATTTAAATTCTTTACTAAAACTGATTTTAAATATTAAATGAGATATTCTATCCTATAACTTTAAAGAATTATTATTGGTAATTTTCTATTAAAATGTGATTTTTGTTATTTTTATTAATATTTTATTATAGACCATTTCAATGTGGTGATGTCATTGGCCCATGAACATTTCCTGCTTGTTATCAAACTATTTCATAACTGTAACAAGAGGCCATTCAATCATAACTAATTGTTAAAACAGCTCTCATGACATTATTTCCCAATATGTGGCTCTTTTTGGATTCTCGGAAGCCATAGAAATTAAACATGTAAAACAGGAAATACGTTGGGACCATTGTTATTGTTTACATCCCTCAAAATGGTCAATAAGAATCATTATTTATTATTATTATTATTATTATTATTATTATATATCAGGATTTGCATTGTTAACATTAAAATAATAAGGTACGCTGATGGCTTTACCTTATTCTCCTTTGTTGGAGTTGTGTCTGCGACCCGTTCGTCTTCTTCACTACTGGTCAGTGACTTCAAATACTCCTTTGCAATCATTTCAACCTGTATAAGCAGAAACAGGATGAGTTAAAAAGTTAAAATCTGCTGAAACCACAACAATTTAGATGCTCTATAAACTCAAAATCTGTGTCAGGAACACAACATTCACACAATACTGACCCTCCACTTTGTGTATTCACTCAAGGAACTGGGGCCGTATTTGACTTGTGTACAGGCAGTGCTAACAAAGCTCTTCTCAACAGCAGCAAGGCTTTTTGCTGAAATGGGGTCAGGGAGACTGAAGTCTCGTTCCCACACACCAATCACCTAAAGGCGGTCAAGAAAACAAAAGAGTTTTCAAAAGGTTTTTAAAAATAAGCAAGTAATAAGTAATATTACCAACATTTCTGACAGGACCATCACATAGACACATAAAGTTGTTAAAAGTATCGACTTCGATAAAACGGCCATTTCCCGGTAAACCAATGATCTTCAAGGCGAATCACAGTTATATCTGTTGAGCATGTGAACACAATGGCCAATTAGCATTGTTTAAGAATGTGCTCAAACGTTAGCAGGAAATGTACATATTTACTATTGTAGTAACGATTGGTACAGAAGTCGATACTTTTGACAACCCTAATAGACACACTGTATTGCAGTGTGATAAAACGTGTTTGAAAGTGGGTAAAGTCAGCTCTCACCCGCTTCCTGAGGATCTCAGAGCTCCCATGGCGAACATGATGAGCTGTTGAGCTAATGTCCTTCCCATTGAACATCCTCAGATTAGGTAACAGGAAGATCACTTTGTGTTCATCATTGACCTAAAAAACACATAAAACAGCTTATAAACAGAACAAGATCCACAGGGTCTAAAAATGACACCGACGAAGCCTCTTATTAGAAAAATTTTAAATATATATACAAAATAGGTGCTTCAAGTTGTTAGAGCAGCTGACTGTAGCATTGGTAGCCTAGTAACCATCAGTAAACAAGGTAAACATAATGGAGACAGCTGATCAAATTTAACCGTTAATATAAATTTATTTGAGGCGTCACGGTGGCGCAGTGGGTAGCACGATCGCCTCACAGCAAGAAGGTCACTGGTTCGAGCCTCGGCTGGGTCAGTTGGTGCTTCTGTGTGGAGTTTGCATGCTCTCGCCGTGTTCGCGTGGGCTTCCTCCGGGTGCTCCGGTTTCCCCCACAAGTCCAAAGATATGCTCTATAGGTGAATTGGGTAAGCTAAATTGTCCGTAGTGTATGTGTCTGAATGAGTGTGTATGGATGTTTCCCAGTGATGGGTTGCAGCTAGAAGGGCATCCGCTGCGTAAAACATATGCTGGATAAGTTGGCGGTTCATTCCGCTGTGGCGACCCCAGATTAATAAAGGGACTAAGCCGAAAAAAAAATGAGTGAATGAATGAATAAATTTATTTGACCATCTGTGTTTTGTCTGATAAAACTGTCTGTCAAACCCTTTTCAGAGCTAATACATTTACTGTTTTTACTAGACACTTATGAGCCTTTTATATATTAATTTTGTGAAGATTTTTGTAAAGGTTTATTAAACTGTTTCATCTGACAAACTGTGTTTTTTGTATTGCTAAATAGAATAATCAAATTATTCTAGCTTGTTATTTTAGGGAATATTGGTAATTTCACATTTGAGCTAAAAAAAACAAAACAGCTTAAAGAGAGAACAAGATCCACAGGGTCTGAAATGACATTGACGATGCTGCTTATTAGAAAAATTGTAAATATAAAGATAACAAGGAACTAACTAACTATCTACCTATATAAAATTACCATTACTTAGCCACATAAGTTAAGTTCAGTACTTTAGAATTAACCACATTTATTTCTTAATTAATGTTAAAGGTCTCATGAAGTGCTTTGAAATGTGCATTTTTATTCAACGTGTGCCATAATTTAAACTGAAACATAAAGACAGGGCGGGTCATAGAGTAGCTCCTCCCCCTTTTTAGCAATAGCGTTTTGTTATTATCACAGGTTGAGAGTCTTGATGGTGGCGGGACATGCCAGATACTAGAGAGCATTTGATTGGTCAGAAGATTTGATGAGAAACTTAAGTATGAGAAAAAAATCTTTGTTTGTTTATGTCTTCTCAATGCAAAATTTGTCACTGTTTTAGAGTGCACAGCTTATACATTTCTTTAAGACTAACATACTGATACTAACATCTAAAAAAACAAACTTTAAACTTCACAGGGACTTTAATTTTGACATTTGCTAAAAGATTTTTTTATTGTATTAATAATGAATGAATGATTTTTATTAATATATATTATCTAATTGCTTTTATCATGATAAAACCTTTTCTGTTTATACATGTTCAGAGTAAACAAATGTTAAACTTAATAATAATAATAATTCCTTACATTTATATAGCGCTTTTCTGGACACTCAAAGCGCTTTACACATTTTTGGGGGGAAATGTCCTCATCCACCACCAGAGTGCAGCATCCACCTGGATGACGCAACAGCAGCCATATTGCGGCAGACCGCACACCACACACCAGCTGATTGGTGGAGAGGAGACAAAGTGATGAAGCCAATTATGATATGGGGATGGTTAGGGGCCATGATGGACAGAGGCCAGTGGGCAAATTTGATGGCAAGGTTAAACTCCTACTCTTTTTCGAAGGACATCCTGGGATTTTTAACGACCACAGAGAGTCAGGACCTCGGTTTAACATCTCATCCGAAAGACGCCGCTCACTGAGCAGTATAGAGTCCCCATCAATATACTGGGGCGTTAGGACCCACACAGACCACAGTTTAAGTGCCCCCTGCTGGCCTCCCTAACACCACTTCCGGCAGTAACCTAGCTTTACCATGTGGTCTCCCATCCAGGTACTGACCGACAGAAATTTACTCCTTAGCTTCAGTGGGCGACCATGTGAGAGTTGCAGAGAGCTAGCTGCCGGCTACAAATAAACTTTTATTGCAAATAATCAAAAAGTACAATGCACCCTTTTCACATTTCTGGGTCTCTCAGTAGCAAAAGTCATCATATTTAGGTAAACTTAGAGCGCAGTGAATGTTTTTTTTTCTCCTATTTGCTGAAATAATAAAAGAAAAACTCCATGATGGAGTTATCAGAAAAAGGAAAATAAATGTGTGAAACTGATAACGGCAGCCAGAAGAGAGAATAACGTGAAATTTACTGTCCTTCCCATACACACTGCATATCATCCTTGCACAAGCGGTAATTCGTTTTTTGTAATTCGATGCAAAGATGATATAATGCATACATAAACACATATAAATGTTCATACGTTAAAAAATTTTTTTTAAATATTAAAACTTTTCAAGGATAATCGTTAAACCTTGTGAAAAAGGTCCATAGGTAACAATTTACAATCAACAGTGAGAAATTGTCACTTTTTATATAGTTACTATGTTAATTTTGTTGAAAAATGATTAATTTGATTACTTATTAACTCAATTAATTATAATAATGTTAATCAATACTTATTAACAATTATGACTTATCATTTTAATGAGTTATTAGGCATTAACTAAAAATTTACATCACCTAAGATTAATGAATGCTTTTATAGTTTAGTTTAGTTAAATTAGTTAGATATTACATTAACTAATGTTAACAAATGAAACCATTTTTGCAGTGTTAACGAACTATAGAACTTTAAATATTAAAAGTATTTTCATTTAATATTGTGTTATAAAAACACTAAATATTCCTAAGACAGTCTAAACTTTATAATAATACATAATTATTTATGGATTTCAAGTGCCCAGATAAAAAATATCAAACATGTTAATTATCATTCATTCATTCATTTTCTTTTCGGCTTAGTCCCTTTATTAATCTGGGGTCGCCACAGCGGAATGAATCGCCAACTTATCCAGCATATGTTTTAAGCAGCGGATGCCCTTCCAGCTGCAACCCATCACTGGGAAACATCCATACACACTCATTCACACACATACACTACGGACAATTTAGCCTACCCAATTCACCTATACCACATGTTTTTGGACTTGTGGGGGAAACCGGAGCACCCGGAGGAAACCCACGCGAACACGGGGAGAACATGCAAACTCCACACAGAAACGCCAACTGACCCAGCCGAGGCTCGAACCAGCGATCTTCTTGCTGTGAGGCGAACGTGCTACCCACTGCGCCACCGTGACGCCCACATGTTAATTATCAAAAAGAAATTGTATTATTCAATATCAGCACGTCTGAACAAATCAGACAAAGTTTATCAAAAGATATTGATATATTTTACGTGTACTGAAACCTCAAAATTACATGAAGCCTACCGTAAGTTGCACATTAATATTACTCATTGCTTATTTCCAAACAAACAGAACAACACTGCCTACAATGCTCCTAAATTAACCTGAATTTGAACAAATCGAGTTCTAGATTAATTAAAATCGGTCGAATGAATGATTCAATAAGCATTTTTATTTATTCATGACAGGTCTAAAATGATTCATGATTCTTACTGTGAGGTAAAGGTTGTCCTCTAGTCTAAGTTCCTCTATGATTGTCAGGGCTTCCAGCGACGACACGTCCTCCATATCATTGTTTGAGCAGTTCAGGATCTTCAGGCAGGGCAGACGGAGGCCTTTGGGAATCGTCTGCAACATGTTCCCTGACAAATCCAACTTCTCCAGACGACACAGTTTGGACAACAGAGGCACAGGCAGATCCTCGCTCTTCAGATTCATGCGGGACAGACTGTGCAGAACAGACAAACACATCAGATAATTACAACAAAACGATATGTAGAGGTCTGAAAACAACCATCGAAAAGACTGAAAAGCTTCATTCTGCAATAACAACCAGCTGGATGTACATTATGCTGCTTATTACATGGCTACTTGTCATAAAAGTAAAGTATTAGACACAAAATATTGAGTTAATTTACTTACTCTTTAATTACTAGTTAGTAATTTCATTACTAGCGAGTACTAATTACTTACTAATCTACTTATTATTATTCAGTAATAATGGTCAAGATGATTTGTATTAATACCCGAATGAGCCTGTGTTATTAGTTTAATCAATTGCTATCTGTTATCTAAAACATAACATAGAATAATGTGATTGACCAATCAGAATCAAGAGTTCCAGAGAGCCGTGTATGTTTTAAATAATTCAGTTTCAGGACATCAAATTAGGTCTTGTTTGTTTTTAATAGTGGAAAGCAGAGCATGACTTAACACATTTTTGTCTTTCTCCGTTTGTGTGAATATACACCTTGCTGAAAAAAAAGCATATGCAAATTAGGTATGTTTTGATGCTGGTTTGCGTTGGTAATTTGCTGGTCATGTGCTGGCAAACATATGACCAGCAAAGAATCAGCAACAACCAGCATCAAAACATTCATTCATTCATTTTCTTTTGGGCTTAGTCCCTTTATTAATCTGGGGTCGCCACAGCGGAATGAACCGCCAACTTATCCAGCATATGTTTTACGCAGCGGATGCCCTTCCAGCTGCAACCCATCACTGGGAAACATTCATACACACTCATTCACACACATACACTTTTCTCATTCACACACATAGACTACGGACAATTTAGCCTACCCAATTCACCTATACCACATGTCTTTGGACTTGTGGGGGAAACCGGAGCACCCGGAGGAAATCCACACAGAAACGCCAACTGACCCAGCCGAGGCTCAAACCAGCGACCTTCTTGCTGTGAGGCGAACGTCCTACCCACTGCGCCACCGTGCAGCCCGCATCAAAACATACCTAACCAAAATATGCTTGTCTTTTTAGCAGGGCATGAAGCTCAGAGTAAAAAAAATTCTCCAAATAGGCCTCAAAAGCAAAAGGCCTAATGAAACCGTGGTTTGTAGTAAATATAGAACAGCTGCCAGCCTGTTATAAATTGACTGTAAACCATGCCCTCTCTGGGCTTATTGCTTTTAATAAAGTGGTTATTACATATACATAGCCAGGTTTCACCATATGGAATCAATGACGTTATGATTGCTTAAATGTTATCGGATCTAATTTGTATTTTTATGTTTGCTATTATATTTATCTGTATTGTGATATGACAACTAGTAAACACCGTCAGTAACTAGGATGTGTATAAGTATGTTTATCTGTGTTATAACGTGTGTAGAGCCAACAATTTAACTTTCTTACTTGAGGGTCTTGATCTGGTCCAGTTTGTTCGTCTTTGGAGAGCTTTTCTCCAGCAGTATCTTCTCTGTTATCTTCTCCATGGCTGCAGTCGGGGAAACTGTGAGTGTTGTGTTTAAAACAGATCCTTATAAAGGCAATGATCCAAGGTTTCAGAGACTTACTGGGGCTTTTGCTATTGGATATTGAGGTGTCAGAAACTCAAAGTATCTGGTATTGTTATGCAATGTTACGGGACGATTGTCCTGTTCTCACAGCCGATGGGCGATCAGAACACAGGAGATTGTCGTGGAATCTTTGTTTAGAGATGATTCAATTAGAGAGATTTGCCAGACGAAAGTAAAAATGCCAAGTACACAAAGAGAAACATGTGAGTTTAACTAAGAAAGCATGGTTTAAAAGTGAATTAATTAGAAATTGAACATTTTGCTCACACTAAATTTTAAATAAACCTGAAGCTGTTTACGTGCTGTGTAGATTTCCTTAATAACGTGTTTATTAAGAATCTAAAAAGGTCGAAAATTTTAGTTTACATTGTGAGGTTACGGTTTAGTTTCATTACATTATAAGTTATTGGTAAATTACTTATAGGTTTTTTTTTTTTATTATCTCAACTTACCTGTAATATGCATGCAGACAATAGACTAAAACTAGATGCAGACCGAAGGAAATCTTTAAATATACAACACAACACTTGCAGTCATGTGGTAGATTTAACGTCAGATCTTTTTCCCGGGAAAATACAAATGAACTTTGACCGGCTTTGACGTATACATTCGTTTTGGCGTCACGATTCCGCCATGTTGAGTGTGTCAGTCTGCAACTCTTCATGAGCAACCAGTGTCCCTGAACCAGAGGGTAAACTTCCAAATGTTCCCAAATAAATGAATATATTCTTAATTCAAATGCCAAGAATAAAAGGATATATTAAACTGACATTGTTTATTTGTTGTTGTTGGGAGAATGACAAAAATAGGTTGTTTGCAATCACGTGGTTCTGGTTACGCCAGAAAAAAACTGAATGAATTTATAATTTATCTAAAAACTATTTATAATCTGACAAATAAGAAAGCTGTTAAGTGTATTAATGTGTGCAAACATTTACATGTTTTTATTGATTTTTTTGGTCTTTTTCTTTATTGTCGTCCCCTCAGGCTTTTGTAAATTGTTGTTAATTTCGAATTGTTTAATGAAAAAAACGTAAACAGCTGAATGAGAGACAAAGAGATATTCAGAAGAATGCCCTGCTCACATACATTGGAGTTGATTGATAAATATGGTCTTATTTTACAGAAATAAGATTCTCCCAATTTTACGATCATTTGCTCATTGCATTTTAAGGTTTTGTTTGTGTCATTTACGCCCATGTTCTTTCTGAAGGTTTCATTGTATTCCACTGGGTGGCAGTAAAGTATTTTTTAAATCTAGTTTTAAACCAAATAAAAAGGTTGTCTTATAAAAATGACAAGGTCATATTATTATTATTGTCATTAGGTCGATATTTAAATGTTAATTTAAAATTACTCCAAAAAAAAGGTTTTAGCAATTACCATAAATCATGTTTTGTTTTCCCCCGTAATTATACTCTTTATTTTCCCTCGTAATTATACTCTTTATTTTCCCTCGTAATTATACTCTTTAATTCCCAGCATAAAAACATGAGATCAGAAAATCACAAAAAATTGAGTCATCTTACTAATACTTTTGCAAACGAACTCTTCATTTATTTTCATTATTCTTCATAAGTAATTTAGATCAGCAAATATGGCTGCACAATATAAACTTTGTTAAATGTCGAGTCTGGATTATAGTTCGCAGTTCACAACACATGAGATTTGTGGAGTCGCTGCAGCGTTTAACCATAATGGAGCGAAAGCTGATCATCCGCATGTCCTCAACACACACACACGCACGCACACTCACAGACACATATATGTACAGTTAAAGTCATATTCTTATTAACCCCTCCTGTGAAATTTGTATTCTTTTTCAAATATTTCCCAAGTGCTGTTTAACAGACCAAGCACATTTTCACAGCATTTCCTAATACGTATTTTTCCTACTGGCTATTTCTTTTAAAAACTGGGTCAACATTGTTAGGCTACTTAAGATTTTTATTTCCTTTTCCCGATTGGCTACAGAACAAACAAACAAACCACTGTTGTCCAATAACAATGAATAAACTGAATATTCATTCATTCATTTTCCTTTGGCTTAGTCCCTTTATTCAGCAGGGGTCACCACAGCGGAATGAACCGCCAACTTATCCAGCATATGTTTTACACAGCAGATGCCCTTCCAGCTGCAACCCAGTACTGGGAAACACCCATACACTCTCATTCACACACATACACTACGGCCAATTTAGATCATCCAATTCACCTATAGCGCATGTCTTTGGACTGTGGGGGAAACCGGAGCACCCGGAGAAAACCCACGCCAACACGGAGAGAACATGCAAACTCCACACAGAAACGCCAACTGACCCAGCCGGGACTCAAACCAGCGACCTTCTTGCTGTGAGGTGACAGTGCTAACCACTGAGCCCCCATGTCACCAATAAACTGAATACTCTTGCAAAACAAGTAAAATAAAAAATAACATTCATGCACTGTAACCCAAGAAAGGAAATGAGTTGTTAGAAATTAGTTATTGAAACTATTATGTTGTTAAAAAAAGTCTTCTCAAAATATTTCCAGAGGGTGGCTTAATGGAGAGAAGAATAAATATTTTCACAGGAGGGCTAGGACAAATAAAAACACAATTCTGGTGTTTAGAAACAGTATATTTTATTTTATTTTGTTTGACCTGCAAAATCATCTGAAAACAACGATCTGAAAGATAAACTTACGTATAGAACGAAAACAAAAAAGCCATTATAATCTGCACGCTGATAATAAATCGTGGTGGTCTTGACCGTGTTGTTGTGAATCGCGGCTGGCTTGACCACAGTGCAACACGCAGTTATAATAAGTCTTCTTTGTTCAATAACCCTGCTAAAAACAAAAGAAAACATCACAACATTTCAACAAACAGGCATACGGTTACCCTATTTTATCATTTAAACTATAGTAAACTAAAGTTTGAAACTATAGTTTAAAATAGAAGCCAAAGTGGGCCACACTGCTCCCACCCATCATAACCCTGGCAGCAGATCCCACTACCGGCCTCCCGTGTTTCGACTAACAGAGCTCTACATGCTGGCTGATCTCCAGCAATAAACAAACTCTTCTTCAAGGATATCTCCACCCTTCCCTCGTGAGTCTCCTTCTTCTGCTGCACTCCAATCTGCAAAAGTCGTTCACGTTGCATCGCTCACTGTTGCCTTTTTTTTTTATCTACATTGTTAATAAACTAACACTTGCAATTGGATCCTTTTTTGACTTTTTTTACAATCCCGTGACACCCGTGTTTCCCTGAGGGTCCTCAGAGCCCCGTGTAGCACCCTGCCAAAGCGTGCATGGGCCGCCTCACCTCAGGGAGTGCACAAGCTAACTGGGCGTCAGTCCGTGCCAGATACCCGGAATGTTCTAATATTCTATTAGTCGTAATATTCTTCATGATATTGCATTTACGTACTTACCACAGATGGGCCTGAGTGAAGTTTCACGAAGAAGAAATTGGCGTGGCTCCACTCGTACCATCTGTATTGAACTCACCTTAGTGAAGTACAAACAGCAACACGGAGAAAACTGATAAAACTGAGAGAGAACTGAAGAGCTTTATGAGAATGCAGATGAATGTTTGGAACGTGACATCACTGTCTGAGAATGACATTAATCTCCATATATATATATATATATATATATATATATATGCATCAGTGTGAGAAGAGCAAATGTTTGCATGCATGACCATTGCCATGTTTTAATAAAAGAGATCTGTATATGGAATTGAATGATTTTAATGTGTATAAAAACTGCTTAGTTGCCAAATAGGCCCATTACACTGTTTGCATCTGTACATTATGGCAAAGCCAATAAAGTTGAGTTGTCCAATTAATACATATACTTAAATGAAAGTAATGTAAGAAGTTGTGAGATGAAAAGTCAAGATAACAACAATTTAATTAAATACCCAGACATTATATTTTAGAAACCCTCAAAAATATTTGGACACATTTTACTTACTTATTGTAGATTCTTATTTAAGGCTTAACACATATCAGACTCTGCATCTGAACTGATAGAGAATGGAGCACACTCAGAAGTAAACAAATCAAACACCTGGCTCCCTTAAAGTAGCAACACATTTGTGTTTAGAATAAGACAGACAGCCTTAGTATGTGTGTTAATACCTAAACCATTGTTTTCTGCCTTAAGATCTGCACTTCTCTATAGATAGCAACATAACGCACCAGAGTAGATGGGACAGTAATTGTTGCACAGAAATGGACCCTTTATTGTCACAGTTACTACCTGTAATGGCTACAGAAAGTAAATTACTGTAATTTATTCTTTGCACTACACAATTTCATACAAATCGTTTTACAGTTAAATACTGTTTGTATTGTGTGCAAAACACTGGCTATTTTAGAGTTATTTATCGCATAATCTACGACAAGGGTTAACAGTGTACAATGTAAATAACTGCCACAGAGAAGACATCTAACAATCTATGCCCACCGCCACCCCCTTCCTTTTGGAAGGGCATCTTTTTTATCATTAATTCATTCATCCGACCATTCATTCAGGAAATACCTAACCAGACCACCAGTTTGCAGTCATTGCTGAGGTGTGATTCCTATTTTTCTCCACACGCTGCACTCCAGTCTGTAAAAGACAAAGACAGGACTAACAGAGCTCTACATTCTCTACGATGCTCTTATGAGTTTCCTTCTTCTGCAATTTGTGTGTCCATTACTTGAAAAAGAAACACCTGCCACAGACAAGACATCTAGTTAACTATCCAAGCCCACTTCCACCCCCTTCCTCTTGGAAGGACATTTATTTTTCATTCCACTCATCCATTCAGGAAATACCTAACCAGACCGTCAGTTTGCAGTCATTGCTGAGGTGTGATTCCCATTTCTCCACATGCTCCAGCCTAAACTGCAAAAGACAAAAACAAGACTAACAGAGCTCTACATGCTGGCTGATCTCCAGCAATAAAC
>CAIGQV010018170.1:9978972-9991969 GCA_903798115.1 Danio jaintianensis
TCTATCTATCTATCTATCTATCTATCTATCTATCTATCTATCTATCTGAAGGAGATACCCGACCATCAGTTAGTCTGTAAAAATTAAAGTATATAATTTTAAATGTTTTATAAAATTGATTTAATTCAACTTAAAAAATTAAGGCAGTACCTAATTTATTACGATGCACTTGTCAATACTGAGGTGTGTTTCCCTGTTTCTCCACATGCTCCATGCCAATCTGCTAAAGAGAAAGATATCAAGTCTTCAATTATTCTTAATACATTTCTTTGGAAACTAACTCCATTGTTCAGTCTGTTCCAGCAGTTCTACCTGCTTCCTGAGCTCCAGGTCTTCAAGCATATCTCCACCGTTCCCCTTGTGAGTCTCCTTCTGCTCCACTCCAACCTGCAAAAGACAAAGACAGCACCAAAAAAATACAAATGTCCACCGATGCTCTTGTGAGTCTCCCTCTTCTGTCTGCTCTCTCTCCAATACCTGAAAAAGAAAAACATGACACAGACAAGGCCTAATTAACTATCTACACCAACCACCACTCCTTCATCTTGGAAGGATGTCCATCCATGCACCCGTCCATCTGATTTTTTTAAAATAAATTCCTGACCATCCATTTCCAGTCATTGCTGAGGTGTGTGATTCCTTTTTTCTCCATGTGGTCCATACCAATCTGCAAAATACAATATAAAGATGTCAAGTCATTAATTAATCTTAATACCATTCTTTGGAAGTTTCATCTACCATTGTCTCCAGTCTGGTTCTGTTGTAACACTAACAAATAATATTTTGCAGTTGTAAGTAAATACTCTACAAGATGACAATCTATAAACTTAGAATAGATAAATGTGTTACAATAATTAGTAAAACTGAACAAATAACAATCAAAAACTACAAATGTTGAACAGGCCGACTGCATAAATGACAAATAAATAATACAACAGCCAGACAATCTATCCGACAATAGACGTACAGTAATATTCAATATGGGTTAAAGCCGACAGCATACAAATACATTATAACAGATCGATTTATCTGACGATATAACAAATAACAATTTACAAATGTTAAACAAGATAGCAATATACAAATGAAGCATACAAACAAACAAAAATACTGTATCTCTCTCTGTCCATCTGAAGGAAATACCTGACCATCACTTACTGTCACATTAGGACCAGGTTCTCCACCCAGTGAAGCACTACGAGCACCCTCACCTGAGTCTAATTAGACACACACCTGACAATCATCACCATCATCATCATCACAGCACTATAAAGACTCCACTCACATTTACTCAGTGTTCAGCCTTATCACTTGTACAGAAAAGACTCTGAACTCCCTATACATGGTCAGTGTGGATTCTTAGATATCAGTATACTTACGTCTCCAGCGTCTTCCATGTCTCTCCTAGTGTGGGGTCTCCTGGTTCCTCATCTGGTCTTCGTCCTGTTCGCCGTCTGTGGTATCCGTCTCCAGTCTCCAAGCCTGCACAGTCAAATATCCAGTTTATGTTCATGAGCTATTATTGTCATCTGCATCAATATACTCACCTGCCATCCTGTAAATAAACATTGTTTATATTGTTCACCTGAATCCCGTCCCTTCTTTGACACTTAGTCTGTAAAAATTTAAATATATAATTTTCAATGTTTTATAAAGTTCATTTGATTCAATTTAATAATTTAAGGCAGTACCTAATTTATTACGATGCACTTGTCAATACTGAGGTGTGTTTCCCTGTTTCTCCACATGCTCCATGCCAATCTGCTAAAGAGAAAGATATCAAGTCTTTAATTAATCTTGATATATTTCTTTGGAAACTAACTCCATTGTTCAGTCTGTTCAAGCAGTTCTACCTGCCTCCTGAGCTCCAGGTCTTCAAGTATATCTCCACCGTTCCCCTTGTGAGTCTCCTTCTGCTCCACTCCAACCTGCAAAAGACAAAGACAGCACCAAAAAACCCAACAAAAAAACAACAACAAATATCCACCGATGCTCTTGTGAGTCTCCCTCTTCTGTCTGCTCTCTCTCCAATACCTGAAAAAGAAAAACATGACACAGACAAGGCCTAATTAACTATCTACACCAACCACCACTCCTTCATCTTGGAAGGATGTCCATCCATGCACCCGTCCATCTGATTTTTTAAAAATAAATTCCTGACCATCCATTTCCAGTCATTGCTGAGGTGTGTGATTCCTTTTTTCTCCATGTGGTCCATACCAATCTGCAAAATACAATATAAAGATGTCAAGTCATAAAATAATCTTAATAGACCATTTTGAGGGATGTAAACAATAACAATGGTCCTAACGTATTTCCTGTTTCACATTTTTAATTTCCATAGCTTCAGAGAATCCAAAAAGTTCCACATATTGTCAAATAATGTTATGACAGCAGTTTTAACGTTAATATATGATTGAATTGCCTTTTGTTACAGTTAAGAAATAGTTTGACAACAAGCAGGAAATGTTTATGGGCCAATAATATCACCTCATTGAAATGGTCTATACCATTCTTTGGAAGTTTCATCTACCATTGTCTCCAGTCTGGTTCTGTTCTAACACTAACAAATGATATTTCGCAGCTCTAAATAATATATGATAAATAGCTGAAGAAACAGAAGATAACTAAAGCTAAAGAAGATAATACGCAAACTAGAATAATATATATATATTCAAAATCCTAAAATTGACAAGTTGACAATATAGCAATCTCCAATTTCGACCAACATTCAGTACAATTTACAGTCTAACCGAATAAAAAGACGCCAATGTCCGCGATGGTCAGACACTTAATAGAGTTCACACTAGTTTCTCCACGTTTTTCGAACACATTCTTTTTTAGAACCCCACTGACGACGGTAACCACAGCAACGCCACCGCGCCGCCATATTGAGTAGGGTCTGTCTGCGGACTGCAAGATAGGGGCGTAACATGAAGGGCGTAACTTGAAGTTATGGACATGGAGACATGTCAAAACTAAAAAAAAAAAAAAAGACTTGTCAAAACTGTTGTTGGCATGACGCTGTACATCAGTTATTAACGTCTACACCTACTCCACACCTAAACCCAACCATCACAGTTATTAACGTCTACACCTTTCCAAAACCTAAACCTAACCACAATTTCAATTTGACTTTTGTATGTTTATATTCAATTTTGCATGCATTTATACGTCTTATTTTTCAGGCATATAGTATTTATTTATTGCCACATCAGAAACGGCTATTTCATGGCAGAATGGATATACATAAAAATATTACATGATAAAAAAAAAATCGTATTACAATAAAAAGTTACATAGACAAATATATAAATAGAAATAAATAAATTAAAATTTACCCCCCCCCCCCCTAATTATGTGCTCAATTAGTCATGACAGCATATGTTTTTAGTTCATTGTAACTTATTAAAGTAAGTTAATCATATTCTAACTTAATTTTATAAGTTATGCAAGCTGTTTTAAGTCAGTTTAACATAATATAAGTTCAATGGACTCATAAGGTTAATTTAATTCAGCTTAAAAATTTAAGGCAACCAGGATTTTTTACAGTGAAGAGCAGCTTGGCAGTATTTACATTTAGGTGGTGCTTCATTAATCAGTATATACAAATGAGTCAACCTAGAATGTCCAATTTGACATCTAGTATAGACCGTTTGTTCATGTGTCTTTCATTTATTCATTCATTCATTTTCTTTTCGGCTTAGTCCCTTTATTAATCTGGGGTCGCCACAGCGGAATGAACCGCCAACTTATCCAGCATATGTTTTACGCAGCGGATGCCCTTCCAGCTGCAACCCATCACTGGGAAACATCCGTACACACTCATTCACACACATACACTACGGACAATTTAGCCTACCCAATTCACCTATACCACATGTTTTTGGACTTGTGGGGGAAACCGGAGCACCCGGAGGAAACCCACGCGAACACGGGGAGAACATGCAAACTCCACACAGAAACGCCAACTGACCCAGCCGAGGCTCGAACCAGCGACCTTCTTGCTGTGAGGCGAACGTGCTACCCACTGCGCCACCGTGACGCCGTCTTTCATTTATTTTCGGGTTAATTTTGTCTAATTTATTATTTATGCAGTTGTCCTTTGGCATATTTAGTTTATATACAGATTAATTGTAGGTTTCAGGTAGTCAGGAGGAATTAAACATTCTGTCACAGACCTGTTGCAGTGCAATCTGAGCTGCATCCAATGCTTTTTAATGGGCTCACCTAACCCCACCCCCTAAGCCTACCCCTCACAGTGACGTCACTAGCTACATTGAGAGCATTGTGTCTGACATTGCATCACTGAGGTATGCAATCTCATCTTGCATCATAAAGGCTGCATCCAGATACTATTGGCCTCATCTGCCAGTTCATTTCCATGTAGTCCCATATGAGCTGGAATCCAAACAGAAGATAATGTTGAACTGTTTATTTTTTAGCGTTGTCATTTTCTTTTTAATCATGGAAATTATGGGCTGATCACACTTAAAAGCTTCAAGTGCTTGAAGACAGGATTTAGAGTCTGTGCAGATTAAAAAGTTACGGTACTGTGTCCTTTCCATTTGTCAGGCATATAGTAAATTAATCTGTATCTATCTGTACGTAATCTCTAAAAACATAAAATATAGTTAAACATAAAATATAGTAGAACACTGAGATCTTTTATCATATTGTTATATTTTTAATTATAGGCTATTGTGATGTTTTATCAAATTTGTTATACAAATGTAATTCATCTAAATGAATTCTTTCTTTCCAAATATAGCTATTCAAGCCATCTGGGGAATACAGACAACATGATGAACAGATGATGAAAAAGAATGAGCATTTATTTAAATTAACAATTAAAATAATCACTTTACATTTGTGTAATTTAAAAAACCCAACATGCATCTAAGTGGAGTCGTCTTATAGCGGAGCACCCTGGAAGCTCAGCGATATATCCAACAACTCTGAGCCCAGTTTCTCGTGCTCTCCTCCAGGCAGAAACTCCGCAGAAAGCTCCCGAAAGGTGCTGCACACTCTGCGCCCGTGAACGTCTTTTCTGTGGATGGCATGTTTCCACTGGTGCCTTGCCTCTCCGTAGAGAACCACCAAAGACCTGCGGGGAAGACGCACAGCCACCCTCACCTCCCCCGGCTCCATGTCTCCCCAGCCCTGATCCAAACTCAGGGTCAGAACGGTGTCCGATAGCAGGTTAACGGTGACCAGGTTTTCTCCCCAGAGCCAGCTGTCATCAAAGTGCGGGTCGATGGCGGAGCCTCTGAGAGAATCATAGTCCAGGTTGCACTGCTCCACTGGTCTGAACGAAGCTAACTGGGGGGAATCTGACATCCGGACCAGCAGCTGACGGCTGATAGCAGGCAGGCCGCTGAAGCTTCCCACATGGACACGGCGCTTCTTGAAGTTCACCTTTGGCCCAAAGTCCTTTGGATAGACAGATGTTTAAGGTCTCGTAAATTAAAACTTTTTCTAGATGTTAGTATCATTATGTTGGTTTTAAGGATATCTATAAGCTAGTGCGCTCCAAAACTGTGACAAAATTCAGGTTTAGAAGATATAAACATCCAAAGCTTGCAGTTTGTTACTTCCACCTAAATGGATCAATGATTTTTTTCACGTCACCTCATACTTCAGTTTCTCATCAAATCTTGACCAATCAAATGCGCTCTAGTATCTGACATTTCCCGCCCCCTTCAAGGCGCTGTCATTTGCTTTTCATTTGATGCTCTTGAGCTTAACCACTCTCACTGGCAGAGATGTGATAAAAACATAACGCTATTGGCTGATTTTTAAAAAGGGGAGGAGCTACTCTATGTCCCTCTCTTCATGTTTCAGCTGAGAATTTATAATAAGTAAAAAAGGAAGATATAAACTTGCAATTTTGAGAGCAAAAAAAGTCCCAATCCTGACTTTTTATTGCAATTGCAGATGTAGAAGTTCTTTTGTCATTCGGAAATTAATTTGTCAAAATTCTTGAGTATATATAGGCTTTCACTATTTTATTAAAGCATTTCAGATTACATAGAAGGAGTTTCAACTATGTATAAGGGGGTCAAAAGGTGAGAGCTAATAGACTAGTGGTTAAGTATGCCAAGAAATAGCACTATGGTGCTCACGGGGACCTGAGTTCGATTCCCGTCCTTTGCCAACCCTTCCCCTCTCTCTGCTTCTAATACCTTCCAGTCTGTAACCTCCACTATCCTATCCAAATTAAAGGTGAAAAACCCCTAAAAAAAAATTATAAAAAAAAGTGATATAATATATAACTAATAATCGAATCAAAGATTATTCAGACACCTTCAATATTTCTCATGTGTGACCCTGGACCAGAAAACCAGCCATAAGTGTCAATTTGATGAAATTGAGATTTATATAGCATCTGAAAGCTGATAAATTAGATGCATAGTTTGTAACATCAATCATTACTTTCTACTTTTATTTTGGAGGCACTTTCACTTCCCAAATACATCATTCGAATATATATTCATTCATTCATTCATTTTCTTTTGGGCTTAGTCCCTTTATTAATCTGGGGTCGCCACAGCGGAATGAACCGCCAACTTATCCAGCATATGTTTTACGTAGCGGATGCCCTTCAAGCAGCAACCCATAACTGGGAAACACCCATACACTCCCATTCACACACATACACTACAGACAATTTAACCTACCCAATTCACCTATAGCGCATGTCTTTGGGGGAAACCGGAGCACCGGGAGGAAACCCACGCGAACACGGGGAGAACGTGCAATCTCCACACAGGAATACCAACTGACCCAGCCGAAGCTCGAACCAGCGACCTTCTTGCTGTGAGGTGACACTGTGCCACCGTGCCAACCTCGAATACATATTGAGTTATGAAAAGAGTTTACTTATAGCAAATCAGTCTGTTTTTTTAAAGCTTTGACTATTTCTGACAGCTGTGAATTTATCAGCTTTGTAGCAATTATGAATATATTTATTGGAACTCTGGAAGTCCTATTTTAGAAAGAAAGTCTGAGATTTAAACTCCTAATTCTGACTTTATTTTTATTCTGAATTTATATATCATAATTATTGAGTTTAAAGAGGTTTACACTACTTTATTTCTTGCAATTTCCCTTATAATCAATATAAATATATCACAATTCTAAAAAAAGTAAAAATTGTCCAAAACTTAAGTCAGAATTATGACGATTTAACTTGCTGTTGGAGGAAAATCTAAATAATGGGAAAAAAACAACCTCCATAGTAAACGCCAAAACCCCCAAAACATAAATGTGTGTAATTAGGTGGGTGAGGAAGGGGGAGTGAGCAGTTATGTCACCTATATTACACAGTTTCACTTATAGATTTATGCATATTTTAACATTCAATCATAAACATTAATATTCACAAAGTATTTATTTTCCCATTTTTCCTCTTTATTCACCTGTTTCCGTCGGCCTGACTGAGACTCTCTCCAGACATCCTGATCCATTCTGGTGATCAGTTCCCTTTCTTCATCTTCAGACACAAAATTCTCCCACAACAAAACTCCAGGAAACTCAAAGCACTGTCGAGTGCCACCCTCCTCCTCTCGGACCGCTGACTTCAACACTGGATCATAGATGAAATCATAATGAATCTGCAACACAATATATTACACTTAAAATTATTTTTGTGACAGTATTTATTTATTTTTATTATTAACCGTCGGTTATTTTAATACATCAGAACTTACAAATACAGTCTCAGCTATACAGTAGGGAAAAAAAGGGAAATATACAAACAAGTAAACAGGATAATACAGTCAGGCTAGGAGCTAAAATATACACCATAGAATAGAAAATCAGGAGTAATTATTAACGTAGTGCCAAAAAGGTGTCCATAGCTGCCAAAATGACAGTATTTAAAAAAAAAATATTCTTATTCCACAAGGATGCATGTAGGCATGGGACAATAACCGTTTTTAAGGTTCACCGCGGTTTGGAAAAGTCAAGGTTTTAAAACCGCCAACATTTTCTGCTATACCGTTCCTACGATATATGTAAGATTTTTTTATTTTTTTTTTACATGTTTTTATTTTAGTTTTTTAGGACAACAGTATCTGCAGCAGAAAAGATATCCAAAGATGCCGTTTTAAATTGTAAAGGAATCTGTGTTTTTGAAACTAATGAAGACAACAGAAGTCTGTGATTAATTTTCATTATTTAGCCTGACATGTTTACTGCTCCAAAATATTTTAAATGTTTCTCAAAATAAAATATATTGTGTTCAAAGGGGAAAAAGTTTTTGTTTTTTACCCAGACATTTAAAAAGAACTTATTTTAGAGCAATAATCACAATACCGTGAAACCGTGATATTTTTATCCAAGGTTATCATAGCGTCAGAATCTTATACCAGCCCATGCCTAGATGCATTAAATTGATCAAAGTGACATTTAAAGGGTAAGTTCACCCAATAATTAAACTTCTGTTGTCCTACACTTTTTCCAAATCTGTTTGAGTTTCTTTCCTCTGTTGGACACAAAAGAAGATATTTTAAAGAATGTTGGAAACCTGTAACTGTTGACGTCCATAGTTTCTTTTCCTATTATATAGATGTCAATGGTTACTGGTTTACACATTCTTAAAAATATCTTTGAAGAAACCCATAAAGATTTGAAACCACATGAGGGCGAGTAAAGTTGAGTCATTTTTCATTTCGGAGTGAGCTACTGCTTTAAAATATATACAAATTATTTCATTTCAAATAAATGCTGTTCGTTTGAGTTCTCGGTTTATCAAAAAATACTTAAAAGTCATTGTTTTCACAAAAATATTAACCTGTGGAATTGTTAACACTGATAATATCAAGTTTTATAGCATAAAATAATTTTTTAAGGAGGCGACAAGGTGGCTCAGTGGTTAGCACTGTCGCCTCACAGCAAGAAGGTCGCTGGTTCGAGTCCCGGCTGGGTCAGATGGCATTTCTGTGTGGAGTTAACATGTTCTCCGGTTTCCCCCACAGTCCAAAGACATGCGCTATAAGTGAATTGAATAAACTAAATTGGCCGTAGTGTATGAGTGTGTATGGATGTTTCCCAGTACTGGGTTGCAGCTGGAAGGGCATCCGCTGTGTAAAACATATGCTGGATAAGTTGGCGGTTCATTCCACTGTGGTGACCATTGATGTAAAGGGACTAAGCTGAAGGAAAATGAATGAATGAATTTCTTAAGGACCACATTTAACTATAACTGATTTTTAAAATAGAGAATTGTTTTAAATGACATTTGACATGGAATTCAGTTGTACAATACACACACACAAACACCATAAAATAAATAAAATATACCCGTAATGCATATTAACGTTGTCCTGAGTGTGGTTAAATGTGGTCAATTTGAAATTTACTGAATGAAGGATTCCCCTCAACTCATAGCTGACAGTGCAACTACAGCTAATTTGTGCACAAATCGACTTAGAAGCAGGGTTGTTGACTCACCGGCTCATTTTTCTGCTGTAAATGTTTAGTTTCATCAGACTCACATCTCAAACACGTTCTTATTCCTTTACAACCACAACTTGTACTCATCATCTGAACGGTGGCCATCGACTAACATTTGTGCATCGCTTTAATGCGCTCCCTCAGAAACAACCGAAAGCTCAAAATAGTTCCCATACTTTATCCCATATTTAGTCCACAGTAGATGAAAACAGCGACAAAAGAAGCATGTCCGATGTCAAAAAGTACCGCAAGTACGTGGTCAGCGTAATAAAATGTACAAACATTTGATAAACAACACTCTACTATAATATATAGGTTCATAACAATAAAAATACATAATACACGTAAGTTACGGGTTTAAAAAGAGCTCCTCATTTCTTGAAGGGTTTGGTTGCAAAGTTAAGAGATCATGCAAGTTCAGCTCATGAGTTTAACACAATTGCGTGTTCGGTGCATTACGTCCAGACTATATACATTCATACTACAAAGCACATCCTTCTTCACTTGTTTTGAAGTTTAGGTTTGAGGTTATTACCATATCAGCTTCAATTACACTTTCATTGCAAAAACAGATACAATTTACCGTCATTTGATAAATAAGACTCTACAATAATACACAGGGGTTCATAACAATAAAACACAAAAATAAAAATAAATAATACACAAATAAATTAAAATCTAAAAGAGTTTAAGGTTTACTTTTAATAAACACTGTCAATTCGTGAAGGATTTGGTTGCAAAATACTTAAGAGAATAGAAAAGACAGCCACAATATTTTATCGAAAATGACATTTTATTTTTATGAACAGAATCTCAAACATTGCTAAATGAGAAGGACACTGAAAAGGAAATGACTTCCTTTTACATAATTCGACGTGCAATGAAAGATTTTTAATAATGTTCAAAATCTGACCATTGCTTTACACCTGCATGTTTTTTTCTTTTCTTTTTTAGAACAAATAACAACACTAAGCGAAACTCCAACAATCTTAACCTCAGTGTTGTTAAAGATCTTACTTTTTTATTATTCTGAGAGTTTGTCAACTGTCAAACTATTCCAAGAAAATAAATAAATGGATGCATTGTAGCTCATTATAGGAAGCCAGTTGGTGAGTGGCATTCAGTCCATTGTGAATAAGTTGTTGATCCATTATAATGATGCTTCTTCATTCTATCCCCTCCTGCTTGTCTTTAATGGCAACCTAAAATAAAACAAAATGCAACTTGCCTTAGTAAACACCAATAAAACAGCACAGCAGAATTAAGCACAATTCCTTTTCTCCATCTGGAAAGAAAATTTTGTATCACTGATAAATTGTTAAAGACACTTGTTGTGAGCTCTGAAGTTAAAATCGGTTAAAATACTTTTTTGAGCCCATCTGTTAATAATTTTCCCCCCCAAAGTGTATTAAACAGATGTATATGTGTAAACAGATGTATATATAAATATGTAGTACGGTTATTTTTTTATTTAAACAATAAAATAAAACAACAACAACAACAACAACAACAACAACAACAACAACAACAACAAAAACACATTTATGAGCAGAATTTGCACAGAAAAACCGTACCCATGATTCTGTACAGATTAAGTACAGAATGGTCGCCAAAATGGCATGATTGGTCTTTGGCCAAAAAGAAGAAGAATATAAAAAATATTTATAAAAATAAAAACCCAAATATATGCCACCTTCCCTCAGCACTCAGATTTCACTCTTGCCATCCAGCTGTTATCATCATCCCTCTACCTATTTAACATGATTTGAAATGCTTTCACTTTGGAATTTGCAATCGCTTGAAATTAAATATTGTCTGTATATGAGACTCCGGTGCAGTTATTGATTTTAATACTTATGTACCCCATCATATTTTTTGCCCTGGAGATAAGAGTAAGGTGCTGACAGTGAGTGAAACAACAACATTTGGTATTTTCAACAACACAGTGGTATTATCTGGAATCGATATGTTAGAGGCTACAGTAGGTCTCTGTAGTTTTGTGTTGAGCAGATTTCAGTTTTTTTTTTTATTTAAATGATGTATTGAAACTTTATTTGTATTTGCAAGTGCTGCTGTGTTCAATCCTTGATTTTCTACTGAATGCAAACACATGACCGTGCACATACCCTGAATCGCTCCTCCAGCAAGGACAGCTCACTGATCAGATCCGTGATGGCATTAGTGAAGGCTTCCTGAGGACTGTAGTCTGGTGTCGTCTGAACGCGGATCACAACCTTGTGCTCCAGAGGATGAGGAACCTTATATCCAGCAAACAGCACCTGAGGGTCCTTCAGCAACTGCCTAGTGAGCAATTCCAGCGTTATGGATGTGACATTTGCAGTAAACATTCAAAACATACATTCACAGAGAAACTCCATGTTAACATTATATTGAAACATCTGTTTATATTTTTCAAAACTACTAACCACAGAGTTATGGGATCAGTACAGTTATAAATCTGTACACATTTTTTAGATTTT
Source organism: Danio jaintianensis (assembly GCA_903798115.1). Taxonomy (NCBI): domain Eukaryota; kingdom Metazoa; phylum Chordata; class Actinopteri; order Cypriniformes; family Danionidae; genus Danio; species Danio jaintianensis. Next base: position 9,990,912 of record CAIGQV010018170.1, read on the forward strand.
AAGTGAGGAAAACATGCATTATGAATGTGACCAAAAAAGTGTGCGAGTTTATGGTATACAACATACTTTGTAGAAATTCTGTGAGTTGCACAACCCAAAAGAAATAATGCTTATCAAACGGATAAGAGTTGGCTCACTATAGAACAAAAAATGATTGATTTTATATATGAGGAAAAAGCTTCGTTATGAATGTGACACCTGTCCGCTATGCATGTGACAGATGTGAAATTGTCACTTATGTGACTTTGGCAAATTAAATATAATTGTTTGAAAACACTGACAGAGACAATTTTGAGTATTTTTAAAAGAACTGTAAAATACTTGCTACTGTAAAAAAACGTAGAAATGGGATGATTACATAGGATGATTACAAAACCCACACATAAATATCTGAAAATGTTTTAGTCTATCAAAGACTTGGTCTCTTACGATCGGATGATGTTTCCCAGTGTGTGATCCTCTTTATTTAGTGTGAACAGGCATGCATTCGGCACCTTGGTGTCTTTGACTATTGTGATCCTGTAAAAAGAAGTTGCATAGAAATTTTAGACAACCGCTTTCCTTTTCAAATAGTACTGTTCTGGTACAGAGTATATACAAGAATCAGAGAGTGAAATTCAATACCTTTTAAAATCTTTTTAAAACACTTTCCATACATTTTAAGACCTTATAACCACTTTAGGTTTCAATCGGAAACACTGGCGAGATTTTAACTTACAGTACATTTACTAAATATTAATGTAAGAAACTAATCCAAAACTAAAACATTACTCATATACTGAATAAAAATCTATTAAATCTAGCTAATTCAAGTATTTCATAGAATCCATTTCTCAAAAACCAGGCTATCTGAAATTTTTCCCAATATTGATGACAGATGTGATAGATGTCATGCACCAAAGTGTAATTTAAGTCATATGTTCTTTATGTGCCCTATGTTACAGAATTATTGGATTAATTATTTTACAATTATGTCTACTGTGTTGCAGGTAAATATAGACCCATCCCCTAATGTTGCAATTTTTGGGGTTCCAAAGATTTGGTCCCAGTTCAATTCT
>CAIGQV010018170.1:9992369-10008012 GCA_903798115.1 Danio jaintianensis
AAAGCAAAAATATTCATACACCACTACGCTCTTCTGAATATATATATATATATATATTTTTTAATAAATGTATTTGAGGCAAAGATTTTAATGATTATATTTTACATTGAAATGCAGTGTGACTGGGGACAAGCAAAAAATGCAATTTTTCAGTGTTTTAGGTCGTTTTTATTAATCTTTTAAATGTTATAGATTCAATTTGTAGTTTGGACAGTATAAAGGACACTTTGCTTTATAATAACATGTATGTTAGAGTTACTTTTCTTGCATATTTCTACATATTAACTCCTGGGGACAGAAAAGTCACCCATTCGGTGGAATGGCCCTTATTAGTTTTACCACAGATACCATGGTTAAACTATGCTTAGTATAGCAAATTTCCGGTCACCATAGTTTAACTATAATAACCATGTTTGTTTGTATGTAAAACAATTGATAATTTTCATTATAGCGAGATATAGTGTGTATTTAGAGAATGTCGAAACAAAAAATGTATGGGCTACTCATGTTCCACTTAACGTTTTTTTGTAGTAAAGTCTAGTAACCATGTGTAGGTATCTGTGTTTTACTACAAATACGGTTTAAATTATGGTTAATGTAGCAAAACATGGGTTAATTTAAGGTTTCATGGTTTAACTAAATTGTCAGTTTTTGTTTTGTTTGTAGTACAACCATGAGCTTCAGAAGCGAGGGTTTCTCATGACCTAATGGTCAAACTCAAGTGTTGTTACTCAGTCTTTAATTACAAATTATGAATCACACATTTAACAACTTGTTTGGGAACAGTGAGTAAATTTAGACTCTTATTTGGCAATTCATAATGATTTTTGAGGAAATGAGACAACAGATAGATTTCTTGGATTTTTGTCATTAAAGCACAAAAACACCAGGGGTGGTGGGAGCAGTCTTCTTGATTTACGTAAGGCATTTGATACTGTTAACCATGATATTTTAATTAACAAATTAAATAATTACGATTTTTCAAAGCAAACACTAAATTGGATAAAATCTTACTTGAGTGATCAGAGTCAATGTGTTCAGGTTAACAATTTTAAATCTACCTTTAAACCAATTAAATTAGGAGTGCCTCAGGGATCTATTTTAGGACCTTTACTTTTTAGCATTTATATAAATGATTTACCAGCTATATGCATTGATGCTGATTTATTAATTTATGCTGATGATGCTGTGCTTTACACATATGGAAAAAATCTAACAGAAGTTGCTAGCAAATTAACAAATGAAATGAAAAATTCAAATCTCACCTTAAATGTTGAAAAAACTGTATCCGTGTGTTTCTCACATAGGTATAAAGTTGGAAATGTTTTAGAAATTTTTGTAAATGGGCAAAGTATTAAATGTCACTGAATTTAGGTATTACGTTGGACTCAAACCTTAATTTTAAAACTCATATTAAAAAACTTGCTACCACACTGAGATTCAATCTAAGAAATTTTATACATATTAGAGATTCTCTGACTTATGAGGCCTCTGGTATGTATTTAAATACTATGATTGTTCCACATTTGTTGTACTGTATAACGAGCTGGTCTCAGGCATGTAAATTATCTTTAACACCGTTGGAATCAACAAGAGAGCACTTAAAATGGATGATAAAAAGCCTCGGTTGTACCATCACTGTAATATCTTAAAAAAAACATAGTCTCTTAAGTTGTGATTCATTCATTCATTTTCTTTTCGGCTTAGTCCCTTTATTAATCTGGGGTCGCCACAGCGGGATGAACCGCCAACTTATCCAGCATATGTTTTACGCAGCGGATGCCCTTCCAGCTGCAACCCATCACTGGGAAACATTCATACACACTCATTCACACACATACACTATGGACAATTTTAGCTTACCCAATTCACCTGTACCGCATGTCTTTGGACTTGTGGGGGAAACCGGAGCACCCGAAGGAAACCCACGCGAACACGGGGAGAACATGCAAACTCCACACAGAAATGCCAACTGACCCAGCCGAGGCTCGAACCAGCGACTTCCTTGCTGTGAGGCGAACGTGCTACCCACTGCGCCACCGCGTCGCCCCTCTTAAGTTGTGATAATATTATTAAATATTCCAATATTTGTTTCGTTTTTAAAATGATTCACAATCTTTCTGCTCCATCGTTAAAAATTTTTTTAATTCCACATTAGAGAAAACATTGCAAATGACACGTTCTGTGGTAAGAGGGGAATGCATTGTCCCTAGACGTAAAACCTCCTTTGGTCAATCTTCTTTTATTTATAAAGCCACAAATCTATGGAATTCTCTCCCAACTGAAATGGTCAGATGTACAAATTATAAGATGTTTTCACGCCTGACTAGGAGGTGGTTTTTGTCAAATCAAATTTGTACACTGAGTGAGATGTTTTTGATTTGTCAGTCTTTTAGTTTATATGTGATTATGCCTGTATGTTTTAAACTGACTTTTTAATTAATTGATAATTATTGTTTTAATTCTTACCTGTCCAGGGACTGCAGGTGAAAAATAGCAATCCCGCTACAACCTGGCACAATGCATCTTTCCTTTTTGAGATTAATGTAATTTTTGTGCATGTCCCTGTTAAATAAAGAAATTCATTCATTCATTTATTCATTCAAAAGAAGTAAATATATAAATCCAAGATGATGGTGGAATATTCATAAATAAATAAATAAACAATTTTGTTGATAGGGGAAGGACATCAAAGGAATGTCATAAAATGTTTTCACCCACACAAAGTCACATGAAGAAAGTACAAAGGTCAAAATGATGTTACAAGAAGTTAGAAGACAAATATTCCAGACATCAGTCCAAAAAAAGAGGAGTGGGTGTGTTTACATACAGGAGTGTGTCTAGTGTGGGTGAAGGAGGTCTGTGAAGAAGTCATGAGTCTTTCACAAGTTTCCTCACTTCTTCCACATTTGATGTGACTTTAATAATGACTCAAGGACAAATTTATTTATAATTTTGTTAATGTGGTAACATGCCTTTTGGAAAATGTTACCATATTTAGCAAAGATGTTTATGCATGAACAACAGAATTTCCAGTTAACTTTTCTCAAAAAATGAGCAATCTTTGTTGTGGCTACTGCTGCTGTTGTTTTTACAAATTTTTAGCTTGCATTATAGTTTGGTCATGGTTTTGTTTATTTTTATTTAAAAATATTACACTAGTTATAACTACAGTGACAAACCAACTTTTTTTATGCAGCCGTCGTCTTGACCTCTTCCAAAAATATTAAGGCAATATAATTTAACATATTGTAAAGACCCTGTCTGTCTATAATGTAGGGAAAAATATGAAAAAAGTGTGATTGTATTGAAGACTTGTTGCAAAAATCTCGATACTGTACTAAATTTAAGGCTGTTTACAAAAAAACAATGCTAACTTTTATTAAATGCATAAGAAGAGAAGCATAGTCAGTTCAATTTCAATGCAGTACTTTGTACAATAATATAATTGTATTTAGGGTGGCACAGTGGGTAGCACTGTCGCCTCACAGCAAGAAGGTCGCTGGTTCGAGCCTCGGCTGGGTCAGTTGGCATTTCTGTGTGGAGTTTGCATGTTCTTCCCATGTTCGCGTGGGTTTCTTCCTGGTGCTTCGGTTTCCCCTGTTTCATTCCGCTGTGGCGACCCCAGATTAATAAAGGGACTAAGCCGGAAAGAAAATGAATGAATGAAATATAGTATCAGTTTCTGAGGGAACACCATCTATATATAACGTAACATCTTGCATACATTTTATTATTGGTGTGAAAGTCAGTAGTGTTTTGGATTTACCTTTAAAAAATGTTTGTTACATCAAGAATTTCAATTTCCTGTTTTTACGTTTTGAATATTTTTAGATATAAAAATGTAAATTATACATTGTTTAATTAAATATGTGTTCATTTACTCTGTCTTTTTAAGCAGAGGGGATTTTCCATATATCCAGAACATACTGCCATAAAAACGAATTAATTCTCACTATGTAGAAAAAAATGTTGTATATAATCAGTTAAAATCTATCTTAAAAATACAGATATGAATAAAACTGTGAGTGTAAATGCTTATGAAGTGGAGATTTAGGGCTCAGTGCAGAAGAAAAAACATCTTTTTGAGAAAATGTCCTTAAAATATCACTTGCAATGGAAGACACAGACACATAAAGTGCAACAAAAGATACACTTGTAATGAAAACAGTGTGTTTATGCCTGCAATGTCTTGCCTTAAAAAAATAAAAAAAAGATATTTTGTTTTCAGTCTAAATTAAATAACTTTAATAAATTGAATTAGATGCAGAATCTAATATAATGCATCTTTCTATATACAGTATACACACACACACGCACACACACGCACACACACACACACACACACACACACACACACACACACACACACAGTAAACCGTTTTTAAACTTCAGGTTTTGCATTTGTAAAGCTGCTATGTGCAGCAGGGTGGTTTGTAGTTACATCTTTCATCACAAAACCTCTGAAATATGAAATCTTCCAGCTTGTGAAATGCTTGTGAGGTGGGAACATAAATGTGAAAATGGTTATAAAGACCACAATTTCTGTTTTCACTTGTACTATACACTGAAATCAGACAAAGTAATCCGTTCATAATCAAAAGAGGAACAAGCTAAAAGGCAGTGACCACTAGAAAAACATTTCGTTTTTACATGTGCTTCCTTCTCTTTTTTAGTAAACAAGGACTTCAAAAGACACAGATGTGAACGTGAGGAACTGCTCGTATACAAAGTCTGCATTAACTGTAAGCCAGTGATGACATACATTGACATATTTGAAAGCATCATCCCTGACCCTGTTTTAATAATACTGCATTATGTCTGTATTGTAATAACAGCAGTAAAATTTTGCATAGATACATGCAAAATAACCCTAAACCAAATCCTTAACATCTTAAAAAATAAAGTAAATCGATATTACAACAAAATGAATATTATTATTATTTTAATATTTCTTTCTCTCTTGTATATCTATTGATTGCTGTTTTCCATATTGACACTTTGGCCTATATTAAGAAAGAACTTACAGTTACTTGATTAGGATTGATTGTTTTTAATCATTAAAATCTTTATAAAATGAATACTTAGTAGTTTAATTTGGATGTCTTCTGACTACTTTCGGATTACTTTTTAGATTAATTTTGATCTATCCTGTTAATAGCAGAGGGAAAACGATAAAACATGTTCCATTGTTTGTCACACCGTGTCCTAACTTCGCAACAAAAGGTATCTTTTTCATGTTAAAGAGAGTTTTTGTCCTAACCATCTAAACATTGTGTCCATCGATGTGACAAATTTCTATTTTAGAAACTGTTTCTATTTGTTGTTTGGCAAAACAACAGCATAAACTGCTATGACAAATGACAGTTATCTCCCCAGGATTATGTGCTTTATTCAGTGTTAAATGCTACCAATTTTAACACCATTTTACTTGACATTTATTGCCACACAACTGAAAGCAGAAGCAGATAGTTCACCTCAGATCTTGAAAACCAAATAACTATAGCAGACGGTTTGAAAATGGAAGTGAGTGGTGCAATCCAACAACATCAGGCACTCTCAGCTTATTTTAATAATGTTAAATAGATGAAATATGTATTAATTATATTACAACCGCGTTGTAATCTTGTCGCGTCACGTGTAGTTAGGAGGACACAGCGTTATCATCATAATGAAATGCATTGAACAGCACATTACAGCAGATTTATGTCTTGATGAATAGCTAATCATTTATTAAATAATGAAAACATAAAATAAAGTATTAAATAAGTAAACAAACAAGCAAAGAACTGAACACCCACATTTGATGTTAATGTGACCATAAGCCAATGGAAATGCAAAGTCAATTTTTGGACATTTTTAGATCAAACAAAGTTTGAGAACGTCCCCTGCATTATAATAAACATTAAAACAGCAATAACATGGTTGAAGTCTTATTTAATGTTTGTCAATCATACTCTTAATGTTATACTAGAAGTGTTATGACAGTGATCCAAAGGCAAAAACAGGAGCAAATGACAATATCAGAGGTAAAGAAAAGAATCATCTAAATAGCAATATCATTACAAATAAATGGCAAGAAATGCATTAAAACACTATATATATATCTGTCTGTCTGCGCTGTAAAAACAATGTCTGTTAATTACCAGTTTACATATCAGACAGACAACTTTTGATGTTGAAAAATTTTAACAATTGAATGTTATCGACATTTTAGTTTGGAGTGATATTATCTGGGTTGGCCATATAAATTACAGCACGAAAACTGTGGAACAAGCTGTCAGTATGACACTGTGCAGATTTATTTCTCTACATATAATTACTTTTATAATATATTGCTTCAAAAAATTACAAATGGCAACAAAAGTCACTGCAGAGTAAACTTGCAGTAAAAATGTAGTTCAAAAGCATACATAAATGGAAAACACCAGTGAATAATGAACTGCTATTTTATTATTATTATTATTATTATTATTATTATTAGGGGCGGTGCGGTGGCGCAGTGGGTAGCGCTGTCGCCTCACAGCAAGAAGGTCGCTGGTTCAAGCCTCGGCTGGGTCAGTGGAGTTTGCATGTTCTCCCCGTGTTGGCGTAGGTTTCCTCCAGGTGCTCCGGTTTCCCCCACAGTCCAAAGACATGCAGTACAGGTGAATTGGGTAAGCTAAATTGTCCGTAGTGAATGGGAGTGAATGGGTGTTTCCCAGTGATGGGTTGCAGCTGGAAGGGCTTCCACTGCGTAAAACATATGCTGGATAAGTTGGCGGTTCATTCCACTGTGGCGACTTCAGATTAATAAAGGGACTACGCCGAAAAGAAAATTAATGAATTATTATTATTATTTACAGTAGGGCGATGCGGTGGCACAGTGGGTAGCACAATTGCCTCACAGCAAGAAGGTCACTGGTTCGAGCCTCAGCTGGGTCAGTTGATATTTCTGTGTGGAGTTTGCATGTTCTCCCCGTGTTTGCGTGGGTTTCCTCTGGGTGCTCCGGTTTCCCCCACAAATCCAATGACATGCGGTATAGGTGAATTGGGTAAGCTAAATTGTCCGTATTGTATGTGTGTGTATGGAATGAATGAATGAATTATTAACAGTATCTATCTGTTTTCATACTCTTTACTCAAGTTCCAAACCTTCATGAGTTTCTTTTTTTCTGCTGAACCTAAAAGAAGATATTTTGAAGAAAACTTTAAATTGGTAACCACTGACTTTCTTAGTATTTGTTTTCCCTACTATGGAAGTCAGTGGTTACAGGTTTCCAACATTCTTTAAAATATCTTCTTTTGTGGCCGTATTTGTTTCTCTACATATAATTTCTTATACAATATATTGCTCCAAACAATTACAAATGGCCAAAAAGTCAGTGCAGAGAAAACTTTTCAACATCAAAATGCAGGTCCAAAATTTTTGTTTAAAAGCATAAATAAATGTATTATTAATAAAAGTTTTATTATTACACTGTAGAAAAATCGTCCTGCCTTAAATATTTTTGTTTAATCAAATGAAATGATTTTTAGTCATCTCAGCTTAAATCAGTCAAACTGACAAAAAATATTAAGTTAAATTTTGTTTAACTAAAAAAAAATAGTTAAAACCTGATTAACTTATTAAATTAAGTTAAAGTAACACAACAGCATTGCCATGGTTGCTTGAACAAATGTACCGTTTTTAATTGCGTTTATGGGTCAAAATCTTTACCCTTTGTGCATTATACAAAATGCAAATATACAATTTATCCATCAAAGTATGTTAATTGTCAAACAGAAGTGAAATGCACTATGTATGCTGTTAAACGCAAAATTCTGGAATTTCCTTTGTGTATTTCCTCATCAGGCCCGTGGTGAAATAGGAAGTTGAAGACGATGTGACTCCTCCTGCAGGCATATAAAGCTCAGGTGAACACAACACACAGCAGACTTTCTTTCACACTTCATCCCATTGTCACATTAATTTCATCTTCATCGCAGGATGGCAGAAACATACGTGAGACATGTGGAACTGCTAGGATTTGAGAAAAGATTCTTTCCCAGCCAGCACTATGTAAGTACTGTAAGCTATACTTATAAAAATAGCAGTTATTCACCATTCAGAAATATGAAACCATCAAGTGCGGCTGCTGTATGTTATATTTAAAGGGATAGTTCATGCAAAAATGAAGATTTACTCACTATTTAAACAAGTTCCAAACCTTTATGAGTTTCTTTTTTCTGTTGAACACAAACAAAGATATTTAGAAGAAAATGGGAAACTGGTAACCATTGACATCCTTAGTATTTGTTTTTCTTACTATGGATGTCAATGGTTACTGGTTTCCAACATTCTTCAAAATATCTTTTTTGTGTCTAACAGAAAAAAGAAACCCATAAAGATTTGGAAGAAAAATAATGAGTAAATCTTAATTTTTGCTTGAACTATCCCTTTAAATGTAATGTACAGCAGCGCTTTAATGGTTTAGTTGTGATAGAATATGCTTAAGCTATTTTGCATAAAACTATTTTTTTTAAAGGTATACATGCTCCTGGTTAAATGGAGCGATCAATCTGAAAAGCTGGTGTACAGACGCTATCCAGAAGTACACACATTACATGTAAGTCTCTTTATTTCTTTTTTTTTACAATCAAAAGTATGGTTATTATTATATATATATAATATATATATATATATTTTTTTTTTACTGATTTCATTTTCATTGCAGCAAACAATGAAAGTCTCTGAAGTCTCACTGTCATATTTGTGCAAAATTATTTTGTGTATTTTTTAATACTGTCTGCAACAATCAATGTAAAAAAAAAACATATATATATATAATTTCTTTTACAATTAATAAGTTTGTGTGACGTAAGCCTCAGTCTGAAAAAAGTTATTTTCTGCTGGGGAGACGGCAGTTTGAAATAATTTTGTGTTTCATTTGAAGTGAATAGCACTTAAATATGCTTATTTAAGTAAAACATATTTATCTTATGGCTGCACGGTGGCTCAGTGGTTAGCACTGTCGCCTCAGCAACAAGGTCGCTGGTTCGAGTGGACCAGATGGCATTTTTGTGTGGAGTTTGCATGTTCTCGCCGTGTTGGCGTGGGTTTCCTCCGGGTGCTCCGGTTTCCCCCACAGTCCAAAGACATGTGGTATAGGTGAATTGAATAAACTAAACTGGCCGTAGTGTATGAGTGTGTGTGTGAATGCGAGAGTGTATGGGTGTTTCCCAGTACTGGGTTGCGGCTGGAAAGGCATCCGCTGTGTAAAACATATGCTGGAAGAGTTGGTGGTTCATTCCGCTATGGCAACCTCTGAAGAGACTAAGCCGAAGGAAAATGAATGAATGAATATTTATCTTACAGAAAACTCTGAAGGAAATGTTTCCTATCGAGGCAGGAGAGATTGACGCAAAGGACCGAATCATTCCCACATTACCAGGTAAAACTTTGTGTTCTTAAATCGCCAATCTTCATACCATTTGACCTACTTTCAAAATGAACAAGCGTCCGATCATAAATGATTTACTAGATTAACAACTGCTACAGACTTACTGGCAAGCAATAGATTTGCCATCATAAATTGATAGTTTCGTTTTCAGACAATACTGAAAAAAGTTTTGGTTCTCTGTGCATCAGAAGAGGAAACACCTGCTTCTTGTCAAGCGTAGCAAATACACAAGTTCACAAAAAATGTCTCACATCTGAAAACTTTGTATTTGTATGGCGTACAGTGATATTCCTTCTTGTTTTGGGTTTTCTGATCTTGAAGTTTCTGTTCTGCAATACAGTATTATTTTGTCAGGGATGTTGTAACTTGATAAAAAGCTGTACTTTTCTTGGACTTTCCAATGTTGCAGACAATATACAGAAAAAGTCTTTGTCTTCATTTAAATTCTAATAGGAAATCCTGATTTCTGGGTGAAGCTTCTGAATAAATGCAAATAACACTCCCCGTATAATTACTGTAATCCAAAAAAAGAATAATATTCATAACTAAATAGGAATTTAAATAGTATTTTCAGTTGACACCTGATCGTTGATGTACAAAACTATTATGTTTATGTGCAAAAGTAACTATATGATGTATTGGTTAACTTTATGACTGCAGAAATCATTGTAGGTTTTAATATGATGTTTTATTATTTACATTTTTTAAATATTTGTATTTTTGGTTCTTCTTTTATTTGTATAATTCATATAACATATAAAGTTTCTGCAGTTTATAGTTTCTACCTTCATATAATAGATTACCTTTTGTTAATATATTTGTGGTTGGTAAAAATTGCGTTTTATTTATTGACATTTTTAAGTATAATTTTATTATAATCTATGTATTATGTTATATATATTTAGACCTTCAAATACAACTTTGGCTTATATCTGAGTATTATCCCCTTGAAAAATGGAAAATACAGATTGTCTGATTTACTTATAATTTATTTTTAATCATATTATTGATGTTTACAACAACATTTAGTTTTTTCTCTGAATATTCTTGTGCTATTGCTATTTAGCAAAATTCAGTGAATTAGGTCAAATCAATTTTGGTAACATTAAAATACCTCAATTTGATTATGTTGAATTTACTTGAACAAGATAATATATTTCATGAGAGATATTGTAAATATCAAGAGTCTGTGTAACATTGTGTAACCACAAAACCTATTCTTACATTATTGTGTATATTAATGCAACACAAGTCAGCATTTTCATCTCACGTCCTGTCATTAAATCTCTCTCAGCTCCTAAATGGCTGGACAATCAGAAAACCACAGAGACGAGGCAGGAGACTCTTGCTGAATACTGCCGATCTCTTCTTAATCTGCCGGCCAACATCTCCCGCTGTCAGCTCGTGCGGGACTTCTTCAAAATGAGGCCTGAAGACGAAACTCCACCAGCACCACATCCGTAAGTGGTTACTTAGGCAATTTTTGTTTAACCATTGCTCGTGATGTTTGCTGCTTCAAGCCACTTTCCTTTTTTATCAATTTATTATTTTCATATTTTACAGAATCAAATCAATGCACAAGTGAACATTATTTTCTAACCCCTTTTTGGACAGACCACTTAAATGGACCTTATTGCGATGCATCAAATCACTTTCTTGATGAGTCATTCGGTGAATCACTCATTCAAGCAATTCGTTCAAAACAGCTGAATCATTTGGAAATGAGACAAGTAAAATGAACGGATGACTCATAGGATGAATCATAGGCTAAATTGATTCGTTCAAAAACTGATTCATTCAGGAGCAAAATGTTTTTCTTGTTGCTATGAAATGCACAGAAATCTTATATATATATATGAATTCGTACGAATTAGCCACTAAACTGACAAAACGTAAGATAGTTACGTTTACTCGTGAGATCAGGATGGATATTACTTAACATATCATATCTTATATATAAAATGTAACAGAATTTTTTTTACTCTCATTCATTTTCCTTTGACCTTTATTCATCAGGGGTAGCCACAGCAGAATGAACCGCCAACTTATCCAGCATATGCTTTACACAGCGGATGCCCCTCTAGCTGCAACCCAGTACTGGGAAACACCCATACACACTCATTCACACACATACACTACAGACAATTTAGTTTATTCAGTTCACCGGTACTGCATGTCTTTGGACTGTGGGGGAAACCGGAGCACCCGGAGGAAACCCACGCAAACACGGGGAGAACATGCAAACTCCACACAGAAATGCAAACTGACACAGCCGGGGCTCAAACCAGCGACCTTCTTACTGTAAGGCGACAGTGCTAACAACTTTTAAAAAAGACCCCCTCTTACGATTGTAAAGTGTGTTGCGTGTATGGTCATAAACAATAAATATATAAATGCACATTACATTACGTTTTATCTTTCTATAGATACAAAAGAAATGAGACGTTCATTATGTCCACAAACAGAGTACGGAGCAACACCACATCAGGTAAGATCAGCTTCCTGTAACTGCAAAGCACTGTATGTTATTTCTCCACAGGGTTTATTATAGCTGTTGTTCTCTCTGCAGAAATCACAGGGCCCATCATGCTCGAGACCTACAGAGTGATCGCAGATTACAGCAAGAGCTCCAAGTATGAGCTCACGCTGAAGATGGGAGACATGGTGGACATTGTGGAGAAAAGCCCAAATGGTGAGTCCTTATACTTATTTAAAGTAAAATACAATAACATTTAGTTAGCATGAGGGTTTTCAATTCTTTTAACATAATTTTAACAAGGGGCAGTTGTGACCGAATTGTTAGGGAGTTGGATGGGTCAAAAGCAGAGGACCAATTTTAAGTATGGGTAACCTTACTTGACAATACTCACTTCACTTCACAATTTAAAAGTCTTCAGTGTCATGACTCTTTGGAAATCATTCTGATATGCTGAATTGACGTTCAGAAATAACATCTTAGCATTAACATTGTTGAAAACAATGGTTCTGCAGAAACCAATACACTACCATTCAATACACTACCATTTGGAGTGAATTTATATATCAAGCATAGAATGAACTGATAAACGCTCTACCTGGTGCAAAGAGGCGTCTGGCGTGACACAAGTGTTTTTACTAGTTTCAGCCCAGTGCAGGTATCATTTTTACATCATGTGCCATGTTGTTTAAATAACAAATACATTTGCTCCATTTGTGCTGGTCTGAAAAGGAGTTGTGTTAAGGCACATTGTTGGCACATTGCTATTTTGAAGCAACTGAAATAGACCACGCCATTGACCAACTAAATGCTGATCAACAGTCAATGGCACAGTTTTTGTTTTGTTATTTAAAGAACTTGTTAGTGATAGGGGACGGCGCGATGGCGCAGTGGATAGCGCTGTCGCCTCACAGCAAGAAGGTCGCTGGTTCAAGCCTCGGCTGGGTCAGTTGGCATTTCTGTGTGGAGTTTGCATGTTCTTCCCGTGTGGGTTTTCTCCGGGTGCTCTGGTTTCCCCCATAAGTCCAAAGACATGTGCTATAGGTGAATTCCGGCTTATTCTGTAGATGGTCTTCTGGCACACAGTAAACTCACACAAGAGCAGATCTGTTTCCTCGCTAGTTCACTTTTTCTGCTTACAAAGTCCACTATGTAAATAGCAAACGCGTCATGGAGCAATCGCAACTTGCTCTGAGAGATGACACTGTCTAGGATTAGGCATTAGGTTTTTACTTATATCTGTCAGCAAGAAGTTTTTAATAATTCAAATTTTTTTATAAAAGGTAGTATGATCGCTTATTCTTTTATATATATTTGAATAAGTACAGGTGAATGTCGTTTAATTTTTATACAAATCTGTTAGGTTTTACATTTACCATTTTGACAAGTTTTTTTTTCACAAAAGTTTTTTTGATGCATAAAAGACACTCGCATTTACGATGCTTTCTATGTACATTAAATTTATTTTTAATTTACTTGAATTTTTAATAAAAAGACAACAACGTGAGAATATGAGAGAATAAAAAGAGGGATTTTGCAGCAATGCTTTATGAGGATCATTTTTGGTTCCCCAAAGAACCTTCCAGCCAATAGTTCTTAAAAGAATCATTCACTTCTTAGTGTGAAAATAACCCTTTTTCACCTTAAAGAAGCTTTTGTACACTTAAAAGTTTTATTGATGTGATGTTTCCAGGCTGGTGGTTTTGTCAGAGTGAGTCCAGGAGAGGATGGGTTCCAGCTTCATACTTAGAGCCACTTGATGGAGCAGATGAATCTGAGGAACCAGAACCTAATTATGCAGGTCAGTGTGCCATAATGACCACTGATATGAGTCCCAACCATACTTTGAAAGTGATTAAAGCGATAGTTCCCCCAAAAATGAAAATCTGCTGTTGATTTACTCACCCTCAGGCCATGTAGCTGACTTCTTTTTCTTCAGTAAACAGTAAAGATGATTTTTAGCTGAAACCGTGGTCCTTCAAATAATGCAAGTCAATGGCTATTATAAAATAAACATAAGCAAAAACAAACCATTAGTGCATCCTTTCAGTTTCAAACTTGTTCAATTTTGTTTTACAAACTGATTGTTTAGCTTCATAAAAAAAACAGGTGGGTACGCATGCACATAGAAAAACACTAACAAACTGAGAAAACGTCTTCATTAATTTGACAACACATGCACAGGCAAATTCTCACAACAAATGCAAATATAGAAACGCACTACAAATAGCACAGACCACAACAGAAATGTGTCAGGGGACACAACCAATTGAACCAGCTACGAACCAGCTATGTTTTCACTTCACCGTGAAGTGAGTTTTTGTTTATTTTAACATCCTCATCTTACAGTTGTTCCTATGTTTTTAATTCTGAGAGTAACTGTTGCTAAGAATTAAAATACCATTTCATTTAATGTTAATTGTACAATTCGTCAGATTATTATGGCAAAAAAATATTAAAACATTAAAATAAACAAAAGACCTCTCAGGTCTTCGACAATACCGATGACTCTAAACAGGAAGCAGCTTTGTTGTCATTTTTTTGTGTCCCTCAGCACGTTTCCATTGCGGTCTGCATTATTTGTAGTCCGTTTGTCTATTTGCATGTGTTGTGACAATTCACGTGCATGCATGTTGTCAAAATGATGAAGACGTCATCTCAGTTTGTTAGTTTGTTTTTCTATTTACTTGTGTTTTCTTAACTTGCAGTGCATTTGAGCTCTCTTGGTCACCTTACATGGGTATTGATTTAGACTTCTTTGTCTATGTTTATTTCAAATCTCAAAAACTGTAGCCATTAGCTTGCATTATATATTGCAAGGACCACAATTTTAGCTAAAAGTCGTCTTTACTATTTAATAAAGAAAAACGTCACCACAAAGGTAATTTTTGTGTGAATTATCTTTTTGACAGTGTTGTTTGTGCGATGTTGATGATTTATATCCTCAACAGGAGAGCTCTACAAAACCACCAAAGGCTATAAAGCTGTGGAACAGGATGAGATGACTCTCGAAGCAGGAGACATGATTGAGGTCATCCATAAACTTCTTGATGGGTGGTGGGTGGTCAGGTACGACAGCTCTCATACTTCAGAATGTGTCGAAACTATCTGATGATTCATCAACTGATTCCCAAAAATCTAAAGGAAATGTCTTATACAGGAAAGGCGAGGAGACAGGCTTCTATCCGTCCATGTTCCTGTGCAGGACGGGGCAGAAGAAAGAGGTGGATGCTGAGAGGGACGTGGTCAGAAGAGCAACACCACCACCCAGAAGGTACAACAATAATTGAAGATAGCAATTTAAAATAATTTAAAAACTGCCAAGGTCAATATTATTAACTCCTGATTCTGTTCATTATATAACAAATCCCTGATTACCCCTAAGATTTGCTTAGTTGAATTCTTATTGGTGCAGCTCACCCACTGTGTTTTGATAAATATCAGATTAAACTTACAGTATTTTTCATTTTGGCCAACAGGTCAACCATCCGCAATGCCCAGAGTATTCATCCTACAGGACGCCGGCGAATCAGTCAGGACAGCTACCGGAAACAGAGTCGCCGCTTCTTACAGCAGAGAGGAAGACTGAACTCACACTCCAGGAATGGGACACGATCTCCATTGCAGGAGAGAAGGACAAACAGAGGTGTGTGTGTGAGTGTGTGTGTGGGTGTGTGCGTGTGTGTGTGTGAGTGAGCGTGTGTGTGTGTGTGTGTGTGTGTGTGTGTGTGTGTGTGTGTGTGTG
>CAIGQV010018170.1:10014308-10029220 GCA_903798115.1 Danio jaintianensis
CTTCCTTCCTTCCTTCCTTCCTTCCTTCCTTCCTTCCTTCCTTCCTTTCTTTCTTTCTTTCTTTCTTACTAAAAGTGCCAGCAGGTGTTAGCATTATGTTACAACATGTTAGCAACATGTTAATTCCTGTCATTTATGCTAAAACAAGTTAGCCATGTAATAGAAACAGACTAACAACATGTCAGTCACTATGTATGTAATTACATTTTTTTATTATTGAGGATTAATATATGTCTGTCATGTAACGTCTGGTGCGAACGTCAGCCAAACTTCTTGTCACTTTGAAAGCTTCTTTTGTGACCAAATTAATATAAATGAATCTGCTGCTTGGATATTCAAGCTTTAATTCTGGTTAACAACCATGCTACAATTTGCTAGCATAGTGTTAAAACACAACAGCAGCATTTTAAATTGTCAGACATGCTAGCGACATGGTAATTCAAGTGAGCAACTTTATAATATGTTAGTCAATTATTACAACAATATTTAAAAAAAAAATGTTTTTAATATACATGTACTGTATGATAGATGTAAATCACACAAGCAAGGTGTGATATCGATTTTCTACAAAGCTAACTGCGCTAGCAACATGTTAATTAGCGTTAGCAGCAGGTTAACCATGTTTGAAACATACTAGCAAAATGATAATTTGTGTAAGAAACATAATAAATGTTAAAACTTTTATATTATATTATAACTTCATAAAAATGCAACAAACAAGTTCTTTCTTTCTTTCTTCCTTCCTTCCTTCCTTCCTTCCTTCCTTCCTTCCTTTCTACTGTAGCCATAATGAAAATTCCAGCGGGTGTTAGCATTATGTTAAAACATGTTAGCAACATGTTTATTCCTGTTATTTATGCTAAAACAAGATAGAAACATACTAACAACATGTCAGTCAGTATGTATGTAGTTACATTTTTTTTTATTATTGAGTATTAATATGTGTCTGTCACGTAACGTCTGGTGCCAACTTCTTGTCACGTTCTTGTCACGTTTACAAAACTGCTGCAAACATTTGGTCAAGGCCAGCCTAAAACGTTGTCTTAACAAACATTAATGTCTTGTCTATTATTATTATTATTATTATTATAATCTTTATTAGTTTTGAAAGACAATGCAAAGCTTCATATATTTGATGATGAGTTTATTACAAACATTATTGTGAAGTTTTATAGCAAGTTATTAGTATTTATTCGAATATATTTGGATATTTGTGTGTTTATGTCTTCAGTGTCACATGATCCTTCAGAGATCATTTTAATATGATAATTTATGATAAGCATGATAATTGTAAAAAAAAGTGCTGTGATTGTTCCCCCCCTCCCGGGATATTTGATTAATAGATTGTTTTAGTATTTATTTTAAATACAACTCTTCATATGTTTTAACAGCCACTTTGAGCAATTTGATTCATCCTTGCTGAATAAAAGTAGAATTTTTTTCTATAAACTTTTTGAACAGTAATAGATTTTATCTTTGTTCTTTGATAGATTTCCTCAGCCGCCTGTGGATATGGCTTCACCTTACTGGCCTCTAATACCAAAGATCTGACCAAACTTTGGGGAATGGGCCTTAACAAAGATTCCCAGCTGGGCTTTCAGCGGACGCAACATGACAGAAGTAAGAAACCACCACAATCACATTGTGTTCCTGTTAGTAACTCAAAAAGGTGTAACTTTGGTTTGACACAAGATGGGGGAATTTGTTTTATTATTATTTAAATCCCATTTCCTGCATTTACCTGTATTTAGGGACTATGGTGAGCCAGGGGAAAAATAGACTGATTAAACAAATTAAATCTCAAAATAACCTAAAATATTACTAAAAGAAAAAAAAAAGGTAAATTGCAGATAGACAGCGGCAAATTCAGTATGGAAGCAAATTACATACAACTGTTGATCATTATTTTATTAACTGTCTTTCATGCATAAACAAGTACTATCTTTAGTTAATGAAAATAAAATATTTAACAAATAGACGAACATCAACACTGTGGACATATTCTATCTGACAGAAAATTATTATTCAACCAACTCGCATCTTTTTTCATCCATTAAAGTCATCTGATGCTGCTTGGTGTTTCTTCTCTGTCTGAAACGATAATTTCAACTGCAATACCTGCTCATTAGAACTTTTATTTATTTTAGTTATTTTTAGAGCATGCACACAAAGTAATTGGATGTAGCATCCACACACACATTTTTATTACTAATTTCTAATTGCTACCCATTTTTATCATAATTATGACATTATCTAATGTTTTTGTAATTCACACTTAATGTACTCTTAATGTACAAATATGTAACTTTTGAAAAGGTACTGCTCCAGTGACAGCTCCTGTACCTTTATTTCTGAGAGTGTACATGGCTGTAATGAATACAAGGATGAATGAATCTGGTGGATGACAGGGCTGTAATGAATACAATTTCAGTCTGTGAAATCTCACACTCAAAAATGATGTTAATGACAAAATTGACATTATCTTTTTTTTTTTTTTTGCAAGATACAGGTTTTCAGCCTAGGGCAATTTAAAGGTTATTAGGTTAACTAGGCAAGTTATTCGATAACAGTGGTTTGTTTTGTAGCCAATATAAAAAAAAAATCAATGTGGCTAATATATTGACCTTAAAAATTGCCTTTAAAAATATAAAAACTGTTTTTATCCCAGCCAAACTAAACCAAAAAAAGTCTTCCTCCAGAAGAAAGATTTCTATAGGAAATACTGTGAAAATATCCTTGCTCCGTTAAACGGCACTTGGGAAATATTTGAAAAAGAACACAAAATTCACATTGTATATATATTCCCTTTTTTTTAGGGAAGTATGATGGTTACAGTAAGCAGTTTTTTATGCTTCTGTGTAGTGATAGTGTTGAACACTTCCTCCAGAACATGGAAATATTGATGAACTCTTTTTGGTGTTTGTAGGTAAGAGTTATGACTATGTGCTGGAAGCGTCTCCAGTGTCTCTGCCACTGCTGAACCCTCAGGAGACACGAGTTCTGCAGGTCTCATGTGGACGTGCTCATTCTCTGGTGCTCACAGACTCGGAGGGAGGTGAGCAAAAATCGGCCATAGTGAACATCTTAGGAATAAGTAGTAATACGATTCCGGTTGATGAATGTAGGGATGTGTGATATTTAATTTAGTGTGAGCTTTTATTGTGTATATTACTCGCATTGCAAAAAAGAACAAAAGACAGTCACTTACTGGACCTGAAATTGCACACCTCCCACCATATGTTAGGCAGGGGCGTAATGGAACACAGTTTCAGGCAGGGAAATCTCAAACAGAAAATCTTATCTAATTCGTGTATTCATTTGTTTGCTGTTTTTAATCGTATATTTAGTAATGAAATGTTTTTGCCATGAAAATAGCCTTCGTTGCTGACATGGCATTAAATAAAAATACATCATTATCATCACACTCAAAACAGGCCATTTCAAGTGCTTTTTACCAATTTCTTTTTCCTTTTCTGAATTAATTTATTCCATGCTGTATGGCCAAGACATACTTTTTTTATGAACATACTTTTTAGTAGTCACAAATTCAAAATAAGTCAAATCCACAGTCATGTGAAAAAGTTAGGATTGAATTTCATGGTTTTCCATATCAGGACATAATAAAAACACTATATGGTCCTTGGCTGGTTCTAAAGGGCAAATATTATGCAAAAATCACTTTTATACAGGGTTTAAACACAGTTGTATGGCAGCAGTGTGTGAATATAACCAGCCTCTAATGGTAAAAATTAAAAAAATTTTGTAATCACACTTGATAAAAGCAGTAACACTTTGTTTGACATTCTTCCTTTTGTACACGCCATCTAAGGGGAAAAGCCTCACCCATTAGCAGCGATCTCTCCCTCATTAGCATAAACGGCCCTAAGTGAGAAGCAGCCATCCGCTATTAGAGTTGACCTTTTTCTGAGTCACTTCTTTTGACATTTTAAGTTTTTCACAGCGATAATGTTAGTCCTGTTTTGATTGAACAAAAAACGTTAATCCTGTCATCATTGATTTAACAAAAATAAAGCTAAGATTAAAAAAAGCCATGGTTGACAAATTTATGCTTCAGATGCCTGTAGATCCACTTTTAGCAGTAATGACTTTAAGTAATGATTTTCCATATGACCTAATCTGTCTTTCAGATTATTATGGAGGAGTTTTGGAGTTTTTTTGCACAGCATTTCAGTCAGGATGAGCTCTGGATGTTTGAGTGGACTATTGCAACACCTTAATTTTATATTATTTTATTTTCAGCTGTTCTGTTGTAGATTTGCTGCTGTGCTTGGGATCATTGTCTTGTTACGTAACCCATTTTTGTCTCACACACACATGCCTAAATGCTCTAGATAAACAAACAGCTAAAACTTCTGCTGATGATCAGTTCAGGCATGTGATTAGCAGTGCCTGACATTTGTTAATGCTGTTGTTGTTCATCTGAGGTTTTATTTTTTCAAATTTTAAAACCAAAGATCAGATAATTGTTTATATCTTGATATAGAACATGTCAATTTCATAGGGGGTCCTAACTTTTTCACGTGACTGTATGTGATTTCAGATGCAGCCAGTCTCTCATTTGGTTTCTAATGCATTTGTTTTGAATAATTTGCTTTAATGACAGGGATTTGCTGCTGCAAGAGCACACATAAAATAATGTTAAGTGCTGGAAAAAAAATCCTCCAACATTTCTAGGTTTGCCGAATGTGTTTTATAGTTTAGGCCTGTCATGGTTAATTAAATAAACACTTAAATTGCACATCTTTCCACCATACACTCTCAGAAATAAAGGTATGGGAGCTGTCACTGGTGTAATGAATACAAGGACAGTAGACAGGGCTGTAATGAATACAATTTCAGGCTGTGAAATCTCACACTCAAAAATGATATTAATGACAAAATTGACATTATTATTATTTTTCAGTCCCTGTCTTTTTTTGTTCATGGTCATTCCATACACCCATAATTACTTTTTACAAAACCTTTGACAATTTTTTTATTGCTGATTGTCACTCAAGACTTTATTGAAAGGGGAAGAAAAAACTACTTGTGACTTGCGTAAGAATATTTTGACAATAAAACATTTGAATATAATGTATATTTTTAAATGATAATAGACAGCGTTTTTATTCAGGAAATGTTTTGAGGGAAATGTTTAAAAAGGAAGAATTCTGGAAGAATTTTAGAGCATTTAGTATTGATCAAATTAAAAACTTATATAACTTTTTTTATCAGTGTTGTTCTTTGTATTGTTTGTACAATAAATGATTAAGAAACAGTTATGATTGTAAATGATATATTGGACATTTACTACAAGTGTTGCCTTGAATAAAGCAAAATTCTGCTGATACGGCATTAAAACATAAATAAGTAATAAATAAATAAAGAATTGTACAGATTTTCTTTAACAATGTGCCCCTGTGTTAATTAACAAGACAGGGACTGAAAAATAATACCTTTTTTTTTTTTTCTCATGTATTGTAAATTGATGTACACTTTATAATTGATGTTTGTGAGCGGCCGGTGTCCCTGAGGCCCACCATTTTTAATCAAGGTCCACTTATTTAAACATTTTTTGAAGTAAATGAATGCTAGAGCTATACACAGTAGATTAATTAGAAGGAAAATTCCCATTGAAACTGCATTAGAACTGTATTTCATATAGTATTAAATTACTAAGCTGCGTGTGCGAGCTTCACATCTCTTATTCTCTGTTTCTCTCATTAGTGTTCAGCATGGGCAATAATACTTTTGGGCAATGTGGGAGGAAGATTGTGGAGGATGAAGTGTACAGGTTTGTCCTTCAGCAGTGAATGTCCTGTTTTCTTCACCAAAGGGATCTGCTTCACATTATGTGCTGCCTGGTGGTAAAACAAAACCTGTGTCCCAGAATCACATTCACTGCTAATTTCTTTGTTTTAGTTTTTTCATGATTAGCTTAGAGTGAAATGATTATTCAGTATGATGGGGATTGCTCTCGAGTTTGGAATTTAAATGATAACATCAGAGACCACATAATAAACCCAAATGAGAAGCATAGTAGCTAGTTACTGTATTAAATTACTAGTACTTTCTGTTCTTAGGTCATTTTATTACAGTTACTTATAATGTACTTGCTTAAATACCGTACGTAAATTCAAAAGTTCTATAGACCATTTCAATGTGGTCATGTCATTGGCTCATGAACATTTCCGGCTTGTTATCAAACTATTTCATAGCTGTAACAAGAGGCAATTCAATCATCACTTAATGTTAAAACAGCTATCATAACATTATTTATCAATATGTGGCTCTTTTTGGATTCTCGGAAGCTATAGAAATTAAAAATGTAAAACAGGAAATACGTTGGGACCATTGTTTTTGTTTACATCCCTCAAAATGGTCAATATAAATCAATTGAGAGAAGCAGAGTTCTGTATATTTTGCATATTTTTTTAAAATATCAAGACCATTAAAGAAATTAATCAAATAAATCAAGCTTAAGAAATTATTTTTTAGAAATTAGTTCATGAAAATATAAGGTATGAATAAATATATAGTTATAAATATATAGTTAGTGTAAATAAATTTTTTGTTATTCAGACATTTTCCGTAGTTTTCAACTAAGAGTTTAATTTATCCGGCAACTCACATGCTTAAGAAACAATTCAATATTTTTTAAATTTGGCAGTGTTTTTGAAATATATTTGAATATTTTTGAAAGTATGGTCTCATTAATTAGAAAAATGTAGTTTTGTCATGCATATATTGTTTATTTTGAAGTGTCAATGTTTTTCTTTTTAACAAAACTAAAAGGACTCAAATTGAACGAATTAAGAGTTCAAATTCTATTGTCTTTACGTTAAGATTTATGTGCATTTTTAGTATTTAAGTTTCAAATCAAATAATTATTAGTATTAAATTACTTATAAAACATAAAAGAGATGAAGAGATGGTCCCAACCATCGAGGACTTCCAGTGCAACACGTTAATACACAAATACACTTCATTAAACATGTACACATAGACATCACCTATATGCAATAAAATTGCAGGTTAACTATGTATATAATAACTTATATTTGATTGTAACTTTAACACAATCTGATTGTAATGTAATAATGTGCACCTTTTATAAAGCTGCTTTGAAACAATAATTATTGTAAAAAGCGCTATACAAATAAACTTGAATTGAATAATAATTTACATGCCTTATAATTACTTACATTATTTAAATTACTTATAGCAAGTTACCTTTCAGACATTGTAAATAGAATAGTAATTTAAAAGCAGTTGTAATGGGGTAATTAGTAATTAATTCTCTTTTTTTTTTTTTATATATATAACGTACCCAACACTGATCATGATATGTACTTTCTTTGCTATTAATCATTGGGTGATTTTATTTTTCTTTCTAAAAGCTTTGTGAATTCTGTCTAATTGCTGTCTTCTACTCTGTCCCCTGAAGTGGCAGTCATGTTGTTCACAAGATTGAGGGTTTTGACAGTCGGGTCATCCAGGTATGCAGCTACACAATCAACATTCTTAGTAAATATTAGGAGTCCAGCAGCACACATATTTATAGTGAAGATTTTTGATACAGGTTTTCTGGTTTACTACACTCATGTGGTGAGCAAATAGCGTTGTTTTAACCGGATTTGACATTTTTATTATCTCCACAATTTATTGAATCAATTATTACCAATTCTCAAACCCCAAGATTGATAGTTTAGTTTATGCTACTTCAGTTCAGTTCACCCAGTCCCAGTTGGGACAGTTCACCCAAAAAGAAGGGCCAACACTGCAAATACTGACTCTTTGCATACATGTCATGTAATTGTGGATAAAAGCCTTTGAACGTATGAAGTGCTTGTAATTATATTTCAGTACATCACAGAAACAACTGAAACAAAGATCTAAAAGCAGTTTAGCAGCAAACTTTGTGAAAACTAATATTTGTGTTATTCTCAAAACTTTTGGCCACGACTGTAGATGCCTCAGTTCAAACAGGAGTGAAGCAGGAATAAATGGCATCATTCCTTCATTTTTACTAGTTATAGCATGAAACAGACATAGATGATCATCTCACCTAATCACACACACAAAAAAAAGCTAGAAATATGTGAATAATACTGTACAATTTAATTTATCTCAGGCAAGTGATTGAATGCCCACAGCTGATTCGAGAAATTGCATATAGAGCAGATCATATTTGCACTATATTTGGTTATTTTTAGGTTTGGGTGCATATTTTTTGGATCATAATTATCAATTATTAAATGGAAAAATAAATCACAACCCTTCCCACAGTATTTATGCGTCTCTGGTGTATATTTTCAGGTGTGGATGCATATATTTTGGACCATAATTGTTGATTATTATATGTAAAAATAAATCACAATTCAGTTGTAGCCTTTAAAATTGATGTGAAAGTAGTGGGTAATGTACAAGTAATAGTGCAAATAATAATAAAGTACCTAGATAGTTTTTTTTTTTTTTTTTTTTAGCCTTGAAGGCATAATTCACCCAAGTTACTCATTTTTCACATGTTCAAATCAAATTCAACCTGCTTGAGTTTCTGTCTTCTGATAAACACAAAAGAAGTCACAGAAGATTTTGAAAACAGAAATTATTACTGTTTTGCTTTAAAAACACTATTTAGCCTGTTGTTGTCAATTTTGCCAATGAAAATATATAAATGATATCCTATTAACACATCTTAATGAGCTTAATTTTTTTATTAAAATTATTAAATTATTTGGGTTGCAGTATGAGCTGGTGTTTTCTTTGTAAGATTGTCTTCAGCTGTTTTTCTTCTGTCGTCCTGTAGGTGGCTTGTGGACAGGACCACAGTCTGTTTCTGACAGACAGAGGCTCTGTGTTTGCCTGTGGGTGGGGGGCAGATGGACAAACAGGTTTGTTTCACCATCCGTCTGTCATTACTATTCTCTCTGTCTTGCTTTTTGTTCTACAGCATTATGAAACCCGCCTAAAGGTGTTTTCCAAAAAAAAATCTATCCTGACAACAGTCTGTGACTCATAGCTCCAACCATGTGACCCTTCCCACAGTGTTTTAATGCGTCTCTTTAATAGTGTGTATTTTCAGGTCTGGGTCATCATAACAAGGCCTCGTGTCCAGTGCCCGTAGGAGGAGATCTGGCCGGGGTCACAGTTCAGCAGGTGGCCACGTATGGAGACTGCAGTCTAGCTGTGTCCACAGATGGCCAGGTTTTCGGGTGGGGGAATTCTGAGTACCTCCAGCTGGCTTCTGTCACGGAGTCCACACAGGTAAAGATGAGCAGAAAACAGAAATGATTGAAGGAATTGCTCACTGTCATAAAATTAACTGGAGCACTTACACAGTATACAGCGGTGTACAAAAGTTTTAGGCCACCATTACATTTCTTGTTTTGTCAATTAAGTTATAATGATGCTATATAATTATTTCTCATTA
This sequence comes from Danio jaintianensis, assembly GCA_903798115.1. Taxonomy (NCBI): domain Eukaryota; kingdom Metazoa; phylum Chordata; class Actinopteri; order Cypriniformes; family Danionidae; genus Danio; species Danio jaintianensis. The sequence goes on from CAIGQV010018170.1 coordinate 10,023,742, forward strand.
TCTTTATTAGAATACAACCAGAAATTACAGGTTAGTGTTAGATTGTTTTTTTGGTCAGATTTTTTTGACATATGAAAGGAAAAGAGAGAGATTGATGAATGAGTGCTTGCTGGCTTCAGTGAAGCTTGTTGGAGGTCCTAGTTTGAGGTTTGAACCAGAGTTTCTATCGTAACGTGAAGTACGTTTTTCCAAAAGTTTGCAAAAAAAAGAAAAAATCCTGTATGCAAATTAGGTCCATCTCTGGAAATCTCTGGATTTCAGAGTTTGACAGTAACAATACGCTGTGGACAAGTATACTGGAGACATCTGATTGGTCACGTGGGTGTAATGTTCGCTAGGTCAGAGTTTATTCGGCAAATGTGTTTCCATCTTCCATTATTTGCATTAACCCTTTTTTGCACAAGTCCAAAGCCACCCCAAGCAAGTGTAAAATTATATATATATTTTTTTGGCCGATTTAAGGGATTTTATTCATAATTTGCCGTTTCTATCACTCGTTTCTCATGCGATACTTGACAGGGCGATTGAATCCACCTAGTGACAATGGTTTTATTTTTCCACGTTTTAGTTATTATTCATTCATTTTCTTTTCGGCTTAGTCCCTTTATAAATCTGGGGTCGCCACAGCAGAATGAACCGCCAAATTATCCAGCATATGTTTTACGCAGCGGATGCCCTTCCAGCTGCAACCCATCACTGGGAAACATCCATACACACCCTCATTCACATACATGCACTACGGACAATTTAGCCTACCCAATTCACCTATACCGCATGTCTTTGGACTTGTGGGGGGAAACCGGAGCACCCAAAGGAAACCCACGCAAACACGGGGAGAACATGCAAACTCCACACAGAAACGCCAACTGACCCAGCCGAAGGCTCGACCTTCTTGCTGTGAGGCGAACGTGCTACCCACTGCGCCACCGTGCAGCCCCTTAGTTATTATTATTATTATTATTCCACAAACACACTCCTAAAGAACTGAAATCATATTTGGAAAGAAAACAGTTCCACAAAACACAGTCATGAAATGGCCTATACAGAGTCCAGACCTGAATATTACAGTGGCCAAAATCAGTGGCCAGTAGAACTCTGGTAAGGGCTGAAAGAGGCTGTATATTACGTACCACTAGTGCTGCACGATATTAGAAAAAAGCCCTGACATTTTCACTGTATTTTGTTTTTCTGCAATAAGAATTTAAATACAAATGCATCACATGATTGCTGTTTTTGTCCTGAAGTGCAAAAATGTTATTTCGATTCAGTACAACAGTTCAGTGAGTAAATGAATATAGTTTTACATTATAAACACAATATGATCTGTTTTGTCCAATAAATATTAGTCAACAGCAGGACTGGGGCTCCTATCAACACACAGCAGTGACTCATTTCAAAATGAATTCAGTGTGTCAGCTTTATCAGTGTATAAGACACACATCATACAAAGACATAATATATTGTCAGGTGTTGGTAATTTGTGAATGGGTGTATATGGATATATGTAATCCAAGATGAAGATGTACCTTTTAAATGTCTTTGTATGATGTGTGTCATCATACATCATACCCAAAAGAAAACTTTTAAGCTGAAACGTGTTTGTATTATCCAAAAAATATCTCTTTTAAATCCTCTTCTTTTTGTAGAGTCTTGCTAAGTTTGTTTCCATGCACCTTGTGGAGTGGTAGAGTTCCTCCAGACCCTACCTCACTAGCTGAATCCAGTGAACCAATGATTTAGCTGTCCATTCCAAAAGAGAGGAATTTACTTCATTTTTTACCTCATGTTTTCAGATCAGCTCTCCTCGTCTCCTGCCGCTGAAGGGTGTTGGTCGAATCAGACAGGCGGCGTGTGGAGGAACGCAGGTGGCTGTGCTCAACGGTAAGATCACAGTCTTTTGGCATTTCTACCACAACAACACGACATAACCTGGGTAAATCAGGAATTCCAATTGAGTTTTTGTTTCTCCAAACTTTATTTATAGAATTTTCCCAATGTACAAATATCAAACATTTTAGAATATTATTGTACATTTTGACATATAGAGAGAGAAAGTAAACAATAATCCAAAATCTAATTCAGTTTTTGAATTTATGGCTGGGCATCTATTCAGACGTCTCTATTCAGCTTATTTCAGTGATTGATATGATACTCTATTCTTGGTTATATATTCTAAATGACGTATAAATGCTATAAATATAAATGCTTTGTACATTTAAATATAAATGCTGTGGATATTTCTGGAAAATGAACAGGGAATGTTAGACCTGTAGAGTGTTGTGTTTATTATATTATAATATATGTTATTATAATCTATATGTGTATATGTTATTATAATCTATACTGTATCTATTATAACATTATTGCCGAGTTTCGTAATATAGTTTATTACGAAATGTCTTCATAATTACAAATGCATCGTTACAATATAAGAAAAATAAGAAAAAAGGGATTCCCAAATTTATGTGAAGTTTTGTATTTTTAATTAATACTTTTTAAATATGTCTGTAATACACTTGAATACACTTTACAATGATTGGTAATAATAATAATAATAATAATACAATGAATACACTTTACAATAATTGGTAATAATATTAATAATACAATGAATACACTTTACAATAATATTTAAGTTGGTAATGAAAGAGTTTTTCAGTGCATTGGTTAAAAACATCTAAAGGATTGTAAATCTTAGTTAGTTAATTTCTACAAATTTCAAGTTTGTAGAATTTCAAATTTACATGTTAAAGGGTCACGAAACCCCCCCTGTTGAAAAAAAGTCAGGAAAGTGGGTGAGTCCAGCTTTGTTTAGTTGGGAGTGTGAAGTGGCGAAAGAGGGAGGGGTTTGCATGAAAAGGGGTGTTTCAGTACATGCACGCGCTGATTTTCACAGTGGCAACACAAATACAGACTCAGGGGAGACAGTGACTACATTTACATGGACATCAGTAATCTAATTATTTGCCTTAATATGAATAGGACAAAGCGCCCGGTGGCACAGTGGGTAGCACAATCTCCTCACAGCAAGAAGGTCGCTGGTTCGAGCCTCGGCTGGGTCAGTTGGCATTTCTGTGTGGAGTTTGCATGTTCTCCTTGTGCTCGCGTGGGTTTCCTCCGGGTGCTCCGGTTTCCCCCACAAGTCCAAAGACATGCGGTATAGGTGAATTGGGAAAGCTAAATTGTCCATAGTGTATGTGTGTAAATGAGTGTGTATGGATGTTTCCCTGTGATGGGTTGCAGCTGGAAGGGCATCCGCTGCATAAAACATATGCTGTAATAGTTGGCAGTTCATTCCGCTGTGGCGACCCCAGATTAATAAAGGGGCTAAGCCGAAAAGAAAATGAATGAATAGGACAATAATATAATGAAGGTGTTTACATGAGTTGCTTTTTGAATGTTCCTTTTATGATCCCGTTTTACATGTTATAGCACATAATTCGATTAACCTCATTGCGTTACCACGCTATCCACATTTCCTCCGGAGTTTCATGTAATTTCAGGTGTTTCATTCTTAATTTGTCGAGTTTAACTGCAGTTTGGCACTTTCATTCACGAACATGTCATGCATGCTCCCCGTGACAAACAAGATATTGGATGCGAGGAACTGCTGGAAGAGTGTTGTTTTAATGGAACTTGATGATACCGCACACCAAATGGGAGAAAAACCCCCTCCACATTTCTCGGTAGATGCAGAGACTCGGTAGGTGCAGACAATAACGTCAAACAGCTGTGTGTGTATAGACTATACTGTCACAAAATGCGGCGAAAATCCTACACGACGGTAATAGTTTGATTAAGGTGTTTACATGTTTACATTTGGAGAGCAGCATTTACAGCGGATCTTTCAGTCCATAATATTGTAGTGATATTAACGTACTGTAAACTTAGTAACTAAATCATTTTGACTAAGGTATGTCTTTAAAAACTAAAAGAGTACTGCTATACTAACTAACTTTGCCATCTGAATAAACATAAACAGCCGTGACGTAGCTTCAAAATTTCTTTTCAAACCGCAACAACGAATTTGCTCGAAATAACGCAAAAACAACCAATTTTCACTTTTTAGCTAAATATATGTGTCCTAATAGTGTCCTTAGCAACGTGGGACATATATATGACTGTCAACATCTCAAAACATCTTTTGATTTTTGACTTAAAATGATTTGTGATCATTTAGAATGAAGATTGTGATTTGTAATTCTCAATTCGTTGTGCAGCTCTCCAGCCTTTGTGGAAAAGAACAATATGAGCGTACTTTGAATTATCAGTAACTATATCTCTCTCTGTTTTTGCAGCGGAAGGAGATGTGTTTGTTTGGGGTTTTGGAATTCTGGGAAAAGGACCCAAACTTTCAGAATCTGCCATCCCAGAAAGAGTTCCAGCCACTTTTTTTGGAAGGTCAGAGTTCAACCCTACAATGAAGGTTTCGTCCATCCGCTGTGGACTCAGTCACTTTGCGGCGGTCACAGGTAAACATTAAACATTATCTTTGCTTTAATATTTAGATTTTTAAAAAGATGTGTGTACATTTCTATATCTATACTTTGTATTATATTATTATAAGGCAATGTAATTGTACAGGAAAAGTACAGTAAATTTAATATTGTTTGACACTTGTCTCACATTTTTTTTATTTTTCTTCAAGTCTTGATAACACTATCGTAGAGTTTTTCATTGATCATTTTAATGCAAAAAAATAATTAGTGGAACTCTCCCATTCACTGCGCTCTAAGTTATCTGAAAGTTTCAAATTAAACATGTTAAAATGACACAATGACACAAATTAAAATGTTCATCAGCCAATCAGAATCAAGCATTCAACAGTCCTGTCATTTATCTTTTTTGCATTTCATTTTAGTACTGAATGGTTATTTCTCCATTATCTGTATACACATCATAATGCATCATAAAACTGAAAAGAGGGAGTGTGTGTGTGCATGCGTGCGTGCGCCTGCATGTGTATGTGTCTCTAAAATTGTAAGTCAGTTGCATAATAAAAAAAATCAGTTAACAGGCTTTTATTTACAACCTTAGAAGTTAGTTGCTTTTAAAGCTTTGTTCAGCTGTTGATAAAGTGGCAATGAAAAGCGATTCATACATGAGATTCTTCCATATAGTCTCTTTTTAATGTGCTCTCATACTAACTGCTGACATTCTCCTCAAAACACCTGCTCGACATGCTTGCATAACCATGTTGATATTAAATCCAGCCTGTTTCCTGGCCAACTGCCAGCAGAGAGAGGCTGAGTTATTTGTGCATGAATATTGTTTTCAGACGGAGGCGAGCTGTTTGTTTGGGGTAAGAATGTGCGAGGATGTCTCGGCATTGGGAAACATGATGACCAGTATTTTCCTTGGAGGGTAAGAAATCAACAATGTTGCATTCTTTGTCTGGATTTCATAGTTTGACAGTACCAATATAAAGGCCTATTATAGTAGTATGTATATGTATATGTGTATATATATATATATATAT
>CAIGQV010018170.1:10060863-10092983 GCA_903798115.1 Danio jaintianensis
AGACACACTCACTCAGATGGATGGACGGATGGACACACTCACTGGGACGAACGGACAAACTCACTTGGACAGACGGATGGACACACTCACTTGGACGGATACAGGGACACACTCACTGAAATGGACAGACGAACGGACACAGGGACACACTCATTGGGACGAACGGATACAGGGACACACTCACTCAGACGGACAGACAGATGGACATGGACACACTCACAGGGACGGACGGACGAACGGACACAGAGACACACTCACTGGGACGAAGGGACATACTCACTGGGACGGATGGATGGACACAGGGACACACTCATTGGGACGGATGGATGGATGGACGAACGGATACAGGGACACACTCACTCACTGGGACGGATGGATGGACACAGGGACACACTCACTGGGACACACTCACTGGGACGGACGGACGAACGGATGGACACACTCACTGGGACGAAGGGACATACTCACTGGGACGGACGAACAAACGGACACAGGGACACACTGACTGGGGCAGACGGACAGAGGGACGGACGAACAGGGGACACACTCACTGGGACGGACGGACAAAGGGACACACTCAATGGGACGGACGGATGGACACACTCAGACGGATGGATGGATGGACACAGGGACAGACGAACACTGGGACACACTCACAGGGACACACTTACTGGGATGGACGGACGAACGGATGGACAGGGACACACTCACTGGGACGAAGGGACATACTCACTGGGACGGACGAACGGACACAGGGGCACACTCACTGGGATGGACAGACGGACGGACACAGTGACTGACAGAAGGACACAGGGACACACTCACTCAGACGGACGGACACAGGGACAGACAGACACAGGGACACACTCAATGGGACGGACGAACGGACACAGGGGCACACTCACTGGGATAGATGGACGGACGGACAGACACAGTGACTGACAGAAGGACACAGGGACACACTCACTCAGACAGACAGACGGACACACAGACACTGGGACTCACTCACTGGGACAGACGGACGGACACAGGGACACACTCACTGGGGCAGACGGACAGACGGACACACACAAACAGACACACACAAGAATACAGTCTGAGACACATAAACAAACAGAGGGACACATGGACAGAGGGCTACAGACATTCACAGGGAGACACACAAAGGGTGCGGACACACAAAAGGAGACAACACACTCACTGGGACAGACCCAGACACGCACACAGACGGACATGCACTCACAGGGACGACACACACAGATAAACAGACAGAAAGAGACATAGACAGACAGACAACTAAATTGCATGGTTAAAACAAACCAATCAAGTCGTGATATTTTCAGGTGTCGGAGCTGCTTTAATCAACAAATTCTCCAAATCAATCAATTGCATGGGTAGTCAGAAGTACTCATCAAACATCACCCCACAGAAATCATTTGTAAAATCACAGATATGACTAAATGTCTTCAGAAATTTGCGTCGACAATCCGCAATTGGCACATGTTCTAGCAGTCGCATGGTGTAAACCCCCACTGTACGCTTCAGAAAACACACTTCAAACAGTGGAAATAACAAAGACTAACGATAAAAAAAAAAAAAAAAAAATTTATCAAACCTAAACACAAACTAGGCAGAAAAAAATAGATATATCGCTCACCTCTTTAATTGTCAGAACAAATACGTCACACCTTTCTTAACACTGATAAATTTATGCTTTCGGCTTCAGAACTGACAGGAAAAAAAGCTTGTGACAGAAAATAAGACACCCATCCCTGTGTAAAGAGCAACAAGTGTCCTGTCCTTCAAAGAGGACGATACTCATCCCCGGTATTCACATCAGAAGAGTAAGATCTGTAGGATAGACCTTAAATAAAGTGCAGACGAGGGGGAGATTGAAGGCCTAAACTGACGCCAACACGTGACCTTAACTAACATTCAATAAACCACTGCATTTCCCCCGACTGTTTCCTCCACGCATGATGAAGAGACAGCTTCGCGAAACACTCAAAAGAGCAAGCAGTGTTGAGAAAAAAAAAAAACAAAAAAAAAAAACGAGCGTTTAAAATCATGATACAGTAAACTGCACGATCGATTAGACTACAGCCAGAACAAAGTGTGAGATGGTTTCGCCTCACCTGAATCCTCGGCGCACAATCGCTGCCAACTTGGTCTGAGGCAAACAGAAACAAATTTAAAAACATTGATTGTACTTTGAAGGCAAAAATAACTAATTCATGACCCAGCCACTTGGCATCTGAACGCGAATATAGGATTGAGGTGAGACGACACAAAACAAAAACAGGAGGGAAACTTTCCAAATGAGCATGAAAAGCTTCTTTCAGAGGCTGAACTTGTGACTGAACCATTTTAAAAACAACCCCCGAACCATCAAATTGCATTTCGAAAAACATCCCATTTCAGACAAGGAGTCTGTTTATGCCCCATGTCTTGGCACTGCAAGGGAAAATGACAGGGGCGGGGGGAAAAAACAAAATGATGAAAACATTGGAGTACATTCTGCGCCCTCTAAGAGGAGGACCTGCCGTTAATACATCACGGTTATTTGCAATGTCTGAAGTCCAGGCCCCGTTGCCCTGCATGATAAAATAATGATGTGCTGCTGCTGCAGAGGAGGAGTGGATAAGCGGAAGAAAGAAGAGAAGAAAACATTGGATTCACACGCTCTCTGGATTCGGGATATTTTCGTTTGTTTGCAGGAAATGATGTTGCTCAATACTGACTGCAAGCCTACAGTTCTCCCACCCTTCCAATCCTTCTCCCATTACCGCCCCCCAGAAGCAGTCCTCAGGTAAGCTCTTGGCACTTTTTAAGAATTTGGACATTAGAAACCTAAATGTTTTCTGGGACGTGAATGTTTTTTTTTTTTCACTGTCCTGTGCTCTCATTGGTCCTCAAGGCTCCGATCACGCTCTGGATGTTTTCCTCAGGAACCTGGGTGAACAGAAGACCACATTAATAATATAATAATATAAATCACATTTCCTAGATGACACAAAAATAAAAAAAGATATTGTATAGTGTCAGGTGCAGTGGTCATATGTGAATGCTGAAACTCACCAAAGCGTGATCAAACTTGAAGGTACTGATATAATAGGCTGGAATGTCAGCGGTCGCCAGCGGTTCAGATATCTGAGCCACAATGCCACATTCATCTGTTGGAAAACAAACAGCTTTTGTTAGGAATTAAAATGCACATCCTTTCATTTAGTTTTTTTTTTTTTTTTTTTTTTTTGCTAAAAGTGCCATAGAGTGCATTGATTCAATGTTAAATTGTTCTCTGATATCCAGGTATGTGGCATAGGTATGTGCAAAAATTCTTCATAAGTGTGGTTTATTTATAAACTAATTTCGAGAGGATCATGTGCTTATGATTGATCACGGCTGGTCCCACATCAGCTAACACACCAATCAGATAAATCCTAACTCACTATAAATAACCAAAGTTTCTCACCCGAGTTATCTTCGCCCTTCCACCCCTACTCCTCCACCTTTTCCTAGATAGGGTGGCACGGTGGCCCAGTGGTTAGCACTGTTGCCTCACAGCAAGAATGTCACTGGTTCAAGTCCTTACCAAACCAGTCGACGTTTCTGTGCGGAGTTTACATGTTCTCCCAGTGCTTGCGTGGGTTTCCCCCGGGTTCCCTGATTTCCTCCCACCGTCCAAAGATATGCAACATAAGTGAATTGACCAATCCAAATTGGCACCATAGATTAACTCAGCAGTATATCTCTTATAGCAATTCCTACTCGTCAATAGCCATAACAACCACGGGAGTTCTCGAGACCTACCTGAGCTCAATCTCCCCTCTCGCCCTTCAAACGGGAGGGAGCCATCTGAGCTCAGGGTTCTCTCCCGGCACAGCATGCCAAACATGCTTTATCAATCATCAGCTAAGTGTTAACTCTTGAAACCATTTTATACGCTCATTTATAGAATGAAAATTTCTAGAATGAAAAGCTCAGGGTTGACCATATTTGAAACGGCAGTGAATATTAATAAGCTCAAAAATGACAATTCTGTTCTTACTTACTCATCCTTGACTTGTTTCAGAACGGTTTGAGTTTTTTTTCTGTTGCCGTGTTGAACCCAGATGATGTTTTAAAGCAGAGCTGCTCAACCCTGCTCCTGGAGATCTATGATCAAACACACCTGAACCAATTCATTAGGATCTGAACAGCACTTGATAATTACAGGCAGGTGTATTTGATATGTGTTGCGACTGAAATCTGCAGGAAGCTAGAACTCCAGGAACAGGGTTGGTCACCCCTGTTTTAAAGAATGTGAGAGCACTATGTAATCACAGCAGGAAAAACAAATACCAAAAACTGGTTTGGAACAAGACAAGGATGAGTAAATGATGACAGTATTTTCATTTTTTTGGGTGAACTAACACTTTTAAGATCACCCTCTGCATAAGCATATGAGTTATATTGGCATCCTTTCACTACAGAAAAATTACAGTAAGGCACACTAGGCAATCGCGATTCAAGGCAACCGTGCCTACTGTGAGTACACCCTTAGAGCTGTCAGCTGTGTGATATGACATGATGCATTTGTGCATTAAACACTTATATTCAACAGTTCACATGTGTTGCCTCATTAAAAAAAATAAGCAGCTAATTTCACAATATACACGGTAAACTAACAAAAAAATAAAAATACACAGTCACACAGACAGAATTTGGGTTCTGATGAGCTGTGAGGAGATGAGATACTCCATGCCTGGTTACGTTACCTGACAGCTCTATAGTGCAGGTCCCATACATGCTAAGTATAGTACAAGCTTAGATAAACTTCAAAATAAGGGAAAAAAGTATCTTTGTTGTAATCTAATTAAGAAACGATGTGGTCAATCAAACAATGTCTGGGGTACGCATATTAATAATTCTGTTTGGATCGTAAGAGTGGGTCTCTTGTTCGATTGGCCTGTTTTTCACTAGGATTTCTTCTCTGACACACGAGAATGAGGAAGCAATGCTGTATGAGGCTCACGGGTTGTCATTTCCATGTACTGAACTCTAATTTAGCCATGCCTAGGTATAGCCAGATTTCTATTATATTATATGATTTCTATTTAATGCTTTAACTTTTGATAAGTCTTATGATCTGCTATACCTCAATGTTTTTAACCCTTTATAACAAAAACAACTAGTTACAAAACACACAAACTTGCAGCATAAATGTTCTCATAAATGCAGTAGTCAACAGATTTCCAAAAGAAAAAAAAAAATGAAAATATATATACCTACTGAACTAAGCATCCATATAGACACAAACACGCACATACACATAAAAACTAGATAATCAAATTTTATTTAATTTTAAATTATAATAAATTTGAATTATTTAATTACATGATTAAATTTAATTAAATAGAATAAAAATAAATAAATAAGGGCATCCTATTACTAAACATGTCCATGTAACCATGCTTTGAAACCACTTTGCTTAGGTGTTCTGGCTGGCTCCTTATGAATCTTACTTCAAATTGTATGGTAATTGTATATTTTTATTGTCATATAAACAGCTCAGGCTGAACTCACCGAACCCTAATGGTTGTCCTCCGATGCGGACCATTTTCCAAAGCTCTCCTGATGCGCTGGTGAAGAGGACGTTGTTTGGAAACCTGACAAATAAAGAACAACATGTAAATCATATTTACTGATAACAAAACAACAGACTTAAAAATGTAACTCTAATGAAACCCTCTGGAGACAAAGGTTAAGAATCACAATCAATAAAAACAAGCAATCCATCCACTTCATCACAACCCATGCTTTACTAACTGTAATGTTATTCCAAATCCATGAAACTTTCATTTATCTTCACTGAACATATTTTTATTGAAACTAAACATTTCTGTCCGGCCCCTGAAAGTTAATTCAGCACAAATTTTGATGCTTAAAAATATACACAGATATGAATTTAATTGTTTAAATATAAATGTTCCGAAGAGATTCAACCACCTATATCATGAACAGATTTGTTTATTTGTAAACATTTATCTATGCACATTTATCTATGACACCGAAGCTCAAGCATCTTGCATGTCATGCAGGTACAGTTGAGTTTCTGCATAAATCAAACGGGATTTCATACGGAATTTTACTACTATAAAACAACATCGATGCTTCAAAAAGTACTTAACATTTTGCTTGTATGGACAAATTTAATAAAATATCAATATTTTGTGGGTGGAGTGAGTAAACCAAGTAAATTTTGACAGCCTTTTAATTTTGGGTGAAATACACTTTAAATGTGACATTTTCAAGGTAAAAAAAGAAAAAGAAAAAGAAAAGAAAAATTGGTGTCTACACACCCAGTTTTTAACCGTTTTATTTTGTTTCAGTTTTCAACTTTTATGCATTTTCTTTGTTTATTGAAAACATTGCTTTGTGGCAACAGTATACATAAATGTTCCCATGTGCAGATAAAACCCCCCCCAACTAATTCACAATTAGTTTTTTTAAAGTAAAAAATGTAAAAAGTTAAAATAGCGACGTTATGTGCATGAATATTATATGCTCAGTCTGACATTGATAGATTCATGGATATTGACATCAATCGTTTCCTTCTTCAAAATTCATCCGAGAGTTGTTATCATAGCAACAGGTCTGGTAGCTCAAACCTGCTCGGGCATCTTATTTTGTATAAACAGGATTAGACTGTGTCATTTCAAGCAAAGGCGATACTTAAAGTATGTACCAACTGCTGATATTTTCTTACAATAGCAACCTGTAGATTATATATACTGTATTAATTTAAGGAAAATAGCAAAATATTAAAAAAAAAAAAAAATTAAAATCTGAATTATAATTTCATAAAATGTATGTAATCTACATTCCAAAATAAAGGTACAAACACTGTCATGTGTACTCCGCGAGTGCATGTTTATATAAAGGAATAATAATTTATGGGAATCACGCACACCTTTTAACAGCTAATATGCCGGTGATTTGCTTCAAAAAACTTGCGGACACTTTTACCAATATCAAAATTCTTTTTTGATGCAAAATTAATTTCAACAGCCAGTTATGCCTTACGCCACGGAATTAAGTAACTTTACAAATACTATACTAAAAAAAAAAAAAAAAATGCACTAAAAGTAAAACTACACATTTGTTTTACGTATCAAATTGTAACCCAGGGGTCCGTTTTTCGTACCTCGCTTAAATGATCTAAGATGATTTGGAAGATCCTGGATCTTTTAATCTTGATAACTGATCTGTGGCTAATTTGGTTCTTCAAACAAGTTCACCAATCAGATTGAAATGTCTGGATGAACTGATCTGAGATCGCTCCGTGTGTTATTAAGGACAGATCTATTGATCCTCGAAATCATGATCAGCAATGCAACGATTGGCTGACGGCACAGCGGCGTAATGACATAATCTGATTAATATTCAATTATCCATGTGAGCAAAATTACATAAAATTAGTAGTAAACGTAAATATGTAAGTTTGTTAAATATGACACTCCATAACTTTACACATTTGTTGTGGGATGCAGGCTTGTGTCAAGAACATTTATCAATTTATTTAGTTTTACAATTAGAGCGGACTAATCGGCGTAATAACTGGATGTTTAAATAAATTCTGCATCAAATAAGCATTTTGATATCGGCGAAGGTGTCAGAAACTTTTGTTTTGCGAATCACCGGCATAGGCTATTATCTGTCTAAACATGCGAATGACTGCAGAAATTATTATTCCTTTTACCTTAACATGTTTTACCTAAATGTAACCAAAAATGTTTTAGTGTGATTGGGTGATTTTAACAACAACTGTCTACGTTTACATGGACATTAGTAATCTAATTACTTGCCTTCATCTGAATAAGGCAATAATATGATCAAGGTGTTTACATGAGTTGTTTTTTGAATGTTCCCTTCATGCTCCCGTTTTACATGTTAATAATAATAATAATAATTCCTTACATTCATATAGTGCTTTTCTGGACACTCAAAGCGCTTTACACATTGGGGGGAAACTCCTCCTGTACATGTTAAGTACGTAGTTCGATTACATCAGCAGTTCCTCTTGCGTTTCACATGTAATTTTGCAACAAGTTCAACTGCAGTTAATTTCTTACACTATGCGTGCAAACAGACGACAGCGGATACAAATTCTCAAGCAACAGTACACCTCTACAGTCGCAAAATGTAGCAATAAGTATTACAAAATGGTAATAGTTTGATTAAAGTGTTTACATGTCTGTACTGCACTTCAATTATGCCACAAAAATAGGCATACTCCACGTAGGGCTGCACGATTCTGGCTAAAATGAGAATCATGATTTTTTTTGCTTAAAATCAAGATCACGATTTTCTCACGATTCTGTAGATGTAAAATAAAGGTTAATATGAGTAGGCTGTTATTATTGTTATTTCTCAAACTTATGGTAACAACAACAATAATAATACTATGTGTAGGTCTACTGTTGATTAAAATGCTAAATTTTGTATAAACTTGGAATAGTGGACATGAACAGACTTTAAATATGTCCTGATTGTTAATTCACAGTAAAGTGATGGCATCAAAATACAACTATTCATAATTCTAAAGTTTAATTATTGTGTTTGAGACATATGCTTGTCATTCGTCATTGACAACATTATTAGACAATTTTTTTCACTGGTAAAATGAGACATTTGTCATTATCAGATTCCCTCTTGCATTATATTCAACATTATATAGGCTAGAGTAGTTATACTGAACCAGTAAACATTTATTTTCATGCACAACACTTTGTGTTTGATATAAAAGAAAAAACATATGTATTCATAACTTTAAAATGAGATATGATCATTTAAATGATGTCCGAGTGCGGCTCATAGCTGCCATCACTTTGAGAAAAAAAACACACATACAAACGGCTCCCAAACGATCGGTTGGTGCAACAAACTGAATGTTATTTACAACTTTATCAGATATTATTCACATCCTATGCAGGTTCTGTTCACTGCAGTAGGCATCATTGGCAGGCGCGCGCGCATCCTCTCGATAGTAAACAAACAGCTCGCGGTCAGCTCATGTGTGATTTCGTGGCCCCAAACACATCATTATATTAAGACAGAAATGACATTTTTGAGTGAATTATACCTTATAAATACAGTATGTGACACCTTTAACGACATTTGGAGGTGTCCATGTTGCTGTGAAGACGTTTGCGTCGCTTCTCTCCTGACCGTGAAAATATAATTGGCTGAATCGTAGAAAAGCAGCATTAAGATCGTGTGTAGGGTCAAATCGAGATTGCGATCTTTTTTCGATTAATCGTGCAGCCCTAACTCCACATCTTAATTCGTTTTCTGTTTAGTTTGATTATGACTGTAGTCGGATTAAAGTAATCACAAATCGCTGTTTACATGGTAGACTCTTAATCAGAGTATTGTCTTAATCGTATTAAAAAAAAAAAAAATCGGAGTATTGGGGTCCAAGTAAATAAGTCTGTCGTCTTCTCAAAAACACAAAAGGCGTAAAGCACAAAGTATATTTTGTTTTTAACATTTACACACAAGAGTAACGAGTGTGACACAAATTTCAACACTAAAATAGCAGTTTTAAATATACCCTAATTGAAATGTGTTACAGGTGGCTGGAGGAAATGAGTTGGAAAACAGTATCGTAGTTGACGTCAAACAGGAAAGCCATTAGTGGAATTTAGCTAGTTATTATAATTTGATGAGAGTTTAAAAAAAAAAAACAGCTCTTTTCCCCTTTGTAATAACATACGCTGATGAATCACACACACACAACAGCAGGGGTGTGTATTGAGAAAGTAAATGGGGTTAATTGTGTCTTCATGTTGACGTTAATAGCGTGTTGGTCGGGTGGTCTAACCTCCGGGTTGTCTGCTCATCCATAACTAGCGAGATGTAGCCCTCAATCAGCGAGAAGGAGAAGAAGCGGATGTGTCCAGAATCCTCGCTCTGCCCCGCGGCCTCTTTCGCTCTGTAATGAAGCACAGCAGGGATTCTTATTACACAAGCTTCATTAGAGCTCCACTCGGCTGACACTTTCGCAAGAAATTGTGATAATGGGAGGAGTAGGAGAAGAGTATGATCTTTCTCTTTAATAGTTGGCCTGATGCCTCTGCGTGAGCAGTAAACAAGTTCAGCAGGAAGGATAACCAGGGTTACCATTCCAAGCCAAATGTCAGATTCCCTGACTTAAAACCTGAATTTCCATGACCTATAAAACAAAAATATTTAATAACAGGCAGCTGTTTTTGTTGAGCAGTCCCTCTGTAATTTTGTGATTCTGCGATCCCCGAATTAAACACAAAATCAAGAAAATGCAACCCAAAAAAGCTTGCTTTTTATTGGCACAGATTTCCTGCAGAAGCCTGGAGAAATGTTCAACATATGATTAAATTCTTTCCGCAGCATCTGCATTGTTTTATATTAAATATCATTATATTTGCATATCTGGTGTGGGATATCTCAATTTGTCAGACACATCACAGCGATGCGCTTCTCCTTAGGTGTGTAACCCGCTTTAGATGGATCATGTGATTATTGCAATGGGCATTTAGACAAAGTCTATTTGAACAAGGCTACGTTTGCTGTACACTAGGCATTGGAAGTTAACATTTAAAAAACAAACAAACAAAAAAACTGCAAAAAAATTTTGTGATACTGTTCCAATGACATATGTAATTAGTTTTTTTTTTTTTACATGTTTTTTACGACTATTTTATTTAGGGTATCTCCAGCAGAAAAGGAGCATCCCCATCAAAAGCTACTGGTCAGCCCATGATTCAGCAAAAATTTGAAAAACAAAATCGAAGTATGCTAAAGACCTGAACAGTGCAGTGGCTTTCCTTTATATCCAAAAAAAAAGAAAGATATCCAAAGGTGCTTTTTCAAGTTGTAAAGAAATGTGTTTTCTAAACTAATGAAGACAGCAGAAGTCAATGATTTATTTTAATGATTTAGCCTGACGTTTACTGCTCCAAAATATTTGAAATGCTTCTTAAAATAAAATATATTGTGTCCAATGGGGGGAAAAAGTTTTTTTTTTTTTATCCAAGGTTATTATACCGTCAGAATCTTATGTCAGCCCATGACTACTGTACACATTTCTAAAATTTGAAACAAAAAAACAAAAACAAATTAATTTCTGTGGCTCTTAGTATGCCATTTGAACCCCTTTTCTGAGTTTTCATTGCCAGTTTCAGCCAATCGTAATGGTTTGTTTTGGGTCAATTTAGAATTTCCACAACCAGTGCAGAGCCCTGGGGATCGGAGAGAGGTTGGATTGACCTCCCCCAGATCCAAATTTGACATTTTAATATGATTTCTTTATGCTATTGCTGAAGACATGAACAGTTTTATTTTTTCTGATCATTTAAAACAGTGTTTCTCAACCATGTTCTTGGAGGACCACCAGCACTGCATGTTTTGGATGGCTGTGACAGACAAAGGAGACATTACGGGTCTTTCAGTCTCTGCTAATAAGAATCAGGTGTGTTTGTTTAAGGAGACATGGAAACATGCAGAGCTGGTGGTCCTCCAGGAACGTGGTTGAGAAACACTGACTTAGAATGTCATTTTTGGCCATAATATTCAATAATCTCCAGTAAAATCCAGGAAGGACTGGTTGAGCCTGGAGCAGACAAAAAAATTTTTTTAATTAAAAAAAACTAAATTTAACCGGTACAGACTGGTTACTGTATTTGACTGCTGATTGACAAGTGAGAAAGGAAAAAAAAAAAAAAAAAAGCTGTAGAAAATGCCCTAACCATTACAAGAGAAAATCATGTGAAACAAAAAAAATACATGGAAGTGGGAAATAAATGGGATGATTTTAATTAAGAATTGAAACCAGTGAGATCAACGAGACCTGTTTCTCAATTGGTTGTGAACACCTGAAATGAGTATTTAAGCAGCAGAAGTTAAAGGATCATTACACTGATAAAGGCACACGGCCGAAACTTTTCTTTTCGCCTGCATGTGGTTTATCTAATAAATTATTGAGTGCATTAGGGCTGCACAATATATCATTTCAGCATCGATATTGCAATGTACACATCTGCAAATCACATCGCAGGATGTGCAATGTTAAGTTTATATGTTGGTATTATATTTGAGCAAGAGCCATATTACTGAAAACATGAGATTTGTTGATTTTAACCATAATAGAGTGAAAGATTATCATCTGCATGTGCTTTTAAGGCCTGTGACTGGCATAAGACATTCAGGCATAAGAAATTGTACCAATTGTATTTTTAATAAAGGTTTATTTTATTTACCTACAGTATTCATACAATGAAGACTATACAGTGTTATCTTACATATGATAATTACATTTTTGTACCTGAACACTGTTTGACTCCCATAAAAAAAAAACAAAGCACTGTATATTTAACTTTTTCTTTGCTCTACTGTATTTATCTATACTTTTAAATTGTTTAGTATATTTTATCCATGATTCACACCCAGGATATTCGCAAATGAGTCTAAATTAATTAAATTCTTTCCAAATATGGTGAAATTATATTCATATCGTACCAATATATTGCAGAAAAACTAAATATCGCAATGTCATATTTTTCCAATATTGTGCAGCCCTAGAGTGCTTCTTTGGTACTTGTCATTTGAAGAAATTTGGTCACAGCACCAAACCTATCTGGTAGTGATTTACAATAGATAAATGGGAAGTAAACTCTAAAATGACAAACAAAAATCCATTGTATATTCCATGACTTGCAATATAAAATATAAAATATACATTTCCCTGACTTTCAATGTCTGGTAAATAATAAATAATCTATTAAAATTCCATGATATTCCACGACCTGTGGGAACCCTGAAACACACAGCCCTGATCTTGTTTCCAGTGGTTTCTCTCCTGTTGTAGTGTAGTGTAATGCGTTCCCTACAGTCAGCTAGGTGTATTATTATCATCATCATCATCATCATCCCCTAATAGATCTGGCAGATGGCTCTCGGTTATTGGCATATGTGAGGCCTGGTGCCGAGCTCTTACCCGCCCGAGTAGAACATGACGTCCATGAGCAGCGTGGCCACCGAAGGCAGCGTGTCGGGGTCCAGGCTGGTAACGCAGAACATGTTACTGGGACTGGAGAGCGGGTGAATGATTGGTCGAGGAACTGAGGGAAAAAAAACAAGACGACAATTCAGGCATTAAAGTCTGTGAAATCTAAAATTACAAATGTTTCTTTGCTAGCACACATTGTTATTTTATAGGTGAAAAATTAATCTGTGTAAGTTAATTAATAAAAATGTTTTGTTTTGGTAATCTTGAATCAAAGTCTGATTATTTGCTTTTGCATTTGGAGTGGCGGTCCTTCCCTGCCCCTCTTACCGTTAGTTTGCAATGAGCAAAAAAATAAATAAGCCCCATTTCCTACTCAATATTTTGTTTCAGTTGGAAGTACATCAATATACTGAAATTAAAGTTTCAGCAACTTCTGGTTCACTCTGAAACCCAGAGTTTCTTCAACTCATTTTGAGCAACAGGCCTCTGGTGTCTGCCATGAAAATCCTTTTGGTATGCTTTATATACAAAACTGCATACTGAATGGGATTCATAAGCTGTAATGCATTTCTGGATGAAATGAGGAAAAAGTAGAACAACAATTTAATTTATACATTGAGAATCGATACAAGAATTGACTTTATACATTAAGATATCGATTGGATCATGGAAGTTTTAGTTTTATACCCATTTAGTTTGATGTGAACTGAAGTTTACTGTCAGTTGAAAGGCATTACATTCATTTTCCTACGACTTAGTCCCTTATTTATCAGGGGCTGCCACAGCAGAATGAACCGCCAACTATTCAAGCATATGTTTTACGCAGCGGATGCCCTTCCAGCCACAACCCAGTACTGGGAAACACAATTACACTCTCGCATTCACACACACAGTCATACATTCATTCATTCATTTTCTTTTTGGCTTAGTCCCTTTATTAATCTGGGGTCGCCACAGCGGGATGAACCGCCAACTTATCCAGCATATGTTTTACGCAGCGGATGCCCTTCCAGCTGCAACCCATCACTGGGAAACATCCATACATACTCAATTACACACATACACTACGGACAATTTTAGCTTACCCAATTCACCTATACCGCATGTCTTTGGACTTGTGGGGGAAACCGGAGCACCCGGAGGAAACCCACGCGAACACAGGGAGAACATGCAAACTCCACACAGAAATGCCAACTGACCCAGCCGAGACTCGAACCAGCATCCTTCTTACTGTGAAGCGACAGTGCTAACCACTGAGCCACCATACCGCCCAAGTTATTGCATGTATCCTAAAAGACACTGAATGTTGAGCGTTGATAATATCTTAACAAAACCTAATGCTCATGGCATTTCTGTGTGGAGTTTGCATGTTCTCCCCGTGTTGGCGTGAGTTTCCTCCGGGTGCTCCGGTTTCCCCCACAAGTCCAAAGACATGCGATACAGGTGAATTGGGTAAACTAAATTGTCCGTAGTGTATGTGTGTAAATGAGAGTGTATGGATGTTTCCCAGTACTGGGTTGCAGCTGGAAGGGCATCCGCTGCGTAAAACATATGCTGGATAAGTTGGCGGTTCATTCCACTGTGGCGACCCCTGATGATAAACAGGGACTAAGCCGAAGGAAAATAAATGAATGAATATACTACTTTCAAGAGGTTGCATCATACAAACAATAGCTTAAAACTGGGCATAATTCGTTTTTTTTTGGCTTCTTGGTATCACTCTGTCAGTCTAGGTGACACCAGCCAGTATAGAAAGACATGAGTAAGGTCAGGGTTATAGGAATAAATGAAAAATATATAAAAAATAATAGTAACATTACTGTCTTTGTGTAAAGTACAAAAATGTTTTGGTTCATGCATCATCACATGTTATATGTAGAGCCAGACAGATTCTGCTGACATTTTTTGCTATTTCTGCGCAGAATTTGGTATAAATTTCTTTTTTTTTTCTTTTTTTTAATCTGCGGATTTATGCGGAATGATTTTGAGAGTATAGCAACTTAAAAATTCAAACATTAAATAAAAAAAAAAAAAACCTTTTAACTTTTATTTAAGGTGTACAATGCAGATCCAATTAGATCCACCTGTTTGGTAAACAAAGCACGTTTTTCCCATATAATATATCTACTCAAAGGCATTTAATGTAAATAATTCATATAAACATCTGCATATAAGTCAATAATATTACTGAAATGAATATAATATATATTTACACAGATTTACATAAGTAAATAAATAGACTCAATAATGGGCTTAATAATTTGCAGATTTCTGTGTGCGCAGACTCCGTGTGGGTCTATGTTCAGCCCACAGCCATGTTCGAGTATTAGTATATCAGGCTAAATAACTTTTATATATAAAAAGTCATTTATAAATAGACAAAAACTCAAGAATTACAACAACTTTAAAATTAAAAGACAATAAAAAATTATTATTTGTATTATTTCTTTATAAAAACTACAACAGCTAAAAGATGCTAAAATGCAACTTTTTATTTTGATAGAAGTTTGTGAAATTATTTTCTGAAATCTTTTGAATAACGGATGAATTACAATAAAATACAGAACATACCAGTAAGTACAGAAACTATTAGAGGTCTACACCTGTGCAACACATTTAAAGGGCACACCAATAAATGAGTCACACATTACAGCTGATGCCTAACCACACCATAAACACACATTCAGCAGGTGCTTCTCTATTAAAAACATCGATTTTTACGTCACTGTAATAAAATATGTTCTGATGTATACAAGGTCTAAACTCATCTTTTTTCCAACCAGCTTAAAGGGATAGTTCACCCAACAATTTAAAGTCTGTCATTTACCCCTGTTCATTTACTGTTCTCCAAATGTTTCTTCTGTAGAAGAAGATATTTTGAAAAATGTTGGTTACCAAGCAGTTTTAGCGACCCCTGAATCATGTTTTATGGATGAATGGGGAAAAAAAAACACTTTTCTCAAAAATTCCTTAAAATGCTCCAAAAGAGGAGAAAAAGGTCAATTATTTTAAAATGAAATAAGTGTGTAAATGACTGGATTTGCATTTTTGAGTTCCTTTAATGGTGTGTTCACACTTTGTGGGTTTGGTTTAATGAAAGAAATCTCTGTTTCAATTGCTTTCTGGTGTAAATACTGGCATCCAAACAAACTCTGGAGCAGTTTTGATTGATATATAAACAACGCAGACCAAAGACTCGTAATCCAACCAAAAAAAAGGATATGATGTTACATCATGCAACCATAAAATCAAATACAGAATGTATAAGAATATGATTTTTTTTCCCCTCATCGGTGACCATAAAACATCTCTCCTTGGAGCAGATTTAAATTTGTATGTGACAGAATTTCCTGGTAATGTTTCAACATTTTGTAAGCTCAATTTCTAAACTAATAAAAACACCATCATATATGCACAAAACCATAAAACGAGCTTGATTCTTCCAGCATTGTTTTATATGTTGAGTAAGTTTCTTTTTGCAAAATATATGCCATTTGCTTTGTAATTTATAAGCCCACACCTAAAGATACAGTTTCCATGATACATTAATCCTAAAATCCTGAACAAAATAACAGAGAGAACTAAAACTATAACTGTGAACACACTCTCTCGGTGAAATCACACATAAGTGCACATGGCACCCTGTATTTACACACCCTCAGACCAATGACAGATGCTTACCCAGTTTAGGCTTGACGAAACCATTGGTGACCCCGGTGCTGTTGGCAGCGACCGCTTCTCCGTTGACGACCCTCAGCAGAGTGAATTCTGAAGACAGCGTGTGCATGACCATGGGCAGATCCCGCTCTCGAACCTATAGACACAAATCACCAGTGTTTGTCACGTTACTTGAAAATGGTAATTGGTTATAGTTACATTATATTAAAAGTAACTAGTTACCAGGGAAAGTAACTACTGTGTTACTTTTAAAAAAAGAAAATATGTCAAAACACTTGGATACCCCAGTAATAATTGTTAAATGAATTAAATATAAACTGAATACAATTATTATTATTATTATTATTATTATTATTACTATTATTACTATTATTATTATTACATAAAACATTGTACACTATTCTATACTATTTGAATGTTTCTGTGGGACAATGTGAGATGCCTACCAAACTTAATATATTATTATTGTTACTATAGTGGAACAAAAAAAAAAAAACCTTAACAAATGTTTAGAACTTTAAATATTTATTGCACAAATCACAACTAGTCAACAAATAATTGCTAAAACCCACACAACTCTGCCTCTGGTTGAATGATAGAAATGTTTCCTACCTAAGCCAATAATCTAAGTTCTGTGGTTGTCCCACTCTTAACACATCAGTAATGAGCCACCCTCTCCCCCGCAAAACACCAAAACAGGTCCTGCTGAAAATTATGAATATTAGCAAATAAAATATGTATCAATATAACACCACATTTTAATGTCAGTAGCTGTTCCAATCCACCTTTTTTATGTGCATTTTGAAATAATCGCAAAAAAAAATGCTTAATGGGAATGAAAGGATATGCATAAATTAAGAAAATTACTAATATTTAATAATAATGAGAAAAATTTTATATGAAAAATGAAAATATTTATCAAAAAAATTCCAGCATTGACATAAAAAAGCCATGTGATTTTGTTTTAGCATATCACGTGATAACAAAAATGTCATTAAGAGACAAATCAGCAGACCGACCACATTGTGAAACACCTGAAATCTTGTTTCGGTCATTCTAAAATCCCTCAAGCACAATTGTCTCAAAGTGGTTTGGTATGATTTCCTCCAGAATGTTCTTGAGCATCTGCACTTCCAAAGTGTCGCACGCTCAAATGCTTATTTGACTCATTGGATGGATATGGTGCTTTATTCGCAAAAGCTTTATGCGATATTCCTGTTTTGAAGTCTAACTGGCATCCTTGGATGGAAACATGGAAGCTAGTAATGGTAACGGCATTGTAACGGGGGAAACAGTAATTCATTTCATTACTCATTACTGAAAAAATAACTCTGTTATAGTTATTCCGTTTATTTAAAACACAGTTTTTCCCATTACTGCAAATCACACAGAAAAGTTGAACTAGTTCCTTTTTTCATTGGCTGAGGACTTCAAAGAGGGTAATAAATAATAGTAAACCATTAAAATGTTTGTGGATAGTGGCAAATTAGATTAACTTGTGTAGTATCTGAAGCAGAGATGATATACCAAGCAAGTGATGATGAAACTGAGTACAAGCACAAACTGATTAAACTTATTTTTCTGGAGTTTTGGTAGTTTAGATGTTTCAATTCACAAAAACAGTATCTCATCTACAGTAACACAAACAATGCACAAGCAGAAACCCTTAATTTAGACTCCGAATCTGCCATTTCCTTCAGTAACCAGAACCAGCAGACTCAAAAACATCACAAATTAACATTCATTTGCATTTCAAGCACCAATACCAAACCCAGAATTCATTACAGTGAAAACAATACATAAGGATGTCTTGAGCAAAAACTCAGTGTTCCAGTGAGGCCCTGATAGGCCCTATAGACCATTTTGAGGGATGTAAACAATAACAATGGTCCTAACCTATTTCCTGTTTTACATTTTTAATTATCATAGTTTCCGAGAATCCCAAAAAGTCCACATATTGATAAATAATGTTATGACATCGGTTTTAACGTTAAGTTATGATTGATTTAACTTTTGTTAGAGTTATGAAATAGTTTGACAACAGGCAGGAAATGTTCATGGGCCAATGACATCACCAACTTGAAATGGTCTATATGTGCAAAACAACAACAACTAACTGCATTTCAAGGTTAAGTATCCATGAATATACAGCTTCTTTGGACTACTTTACAAGCTTATTAAAGCTAAAGAATTGAAATAGTTTCAAGGATACCCATTTGATATTATCCCATGAGAAAACTAGTTAAACTAAAGTAAACATTATGCGGGTGATTCTCACGAAAACTTCGTGAATTTTTAAAAAATGTTTAAATTTCCTTTTTGTTTTTGCAGATATTTGAAACAAAGTCTGGAGAATTTGTCAACATTAATTAAAACATATATACATATCATTTAGTACCTTTTTGAGCATAATTTCCAAAATAAGTAATAAAAAAAAATCTCATTACCGCAACATTCTGCAAAAAAAAAAAAAAAAGCGAATTCACTTTGACATTTTTTAAAAAGGGATTATTAACAGTCATGTGAAGTTACTTGAGATTCTGAAACATTTATTTTTAAATTAACAGGGTTTTTTTTTTTTTTATTGGTTTTTCTCATTACCGAAACACCTTACCAAACTGACAACACTTTTTTTAAAATATATTTTTATAAAACCTGATGTATTTTCAAAATGATGTGGTTAACCTGAAAGGACATGATTTGTAGATTCTGCACATGCATTGAAAAGCAAACAATAAAAAAAATGTGAATAAAATAACACTTAATGAACATTGGTTGCGGTAATGATAAATAGGTTGCAGAATTTAGGTTAATTATTTCAACATTGATTTTAAGTATACTATGTATGAGATTTTGTTGAAAACATTTAATGTAGAAAAAACAGCATTGAATTTCAAATCTGTTTTATTTTTAGTGTTTCAAAAACAAAGTCATAGAAAATAAAAATAAAAAATATTCCATTTGCTTGGATAAGCTGAAATGAATCATCATCCCTGCTTGATGGTGTGGTCTGCAGTACAGCTTTAACCCTCTGGTGTCCCTTATTTGGGAATCACACTTGTGGTCTTAGCCGGTCAAAGAGGGATGAACAACCGTAAAGTACCCACTGTTTTAGTTTTTTTAGCTAATTCAATCAAATTTCTATAATATTTGTATTAATATTTAATTAATATTTATGCAGTAATTAACATACATTTTCCCCATTGAAAACAATGGAATTTTTGTAGTTTTTATTTTTTATTATGTTTAAATTACTGCAATATTTCTTAGTAGTGTCTGTCTGCAGACTGCAAGACAGGGGCATAACATGAAGGGGGCGTAACTTGTAGTAGAGGCGTAATTTGAAGTCATGGAGACCCACATGTCAAAACTATGTTGTCGGCAAGATGGCGATGTACCCATCAGTTATTAACATCTACACCTACTCCACACCTAAACCCTACCATCATCGTTATTAACGTCTACACCTATCCCAAACCTAAACCCAACAATCACAGTTATTAATAATCAGTGGTGTAAAGTAACAAATTACAAATACTCAATTTACTGTAATTGAGTAGTTTTTCCTCAGGAATTGTAATTTTCAGGTCACTGATGAGAAGATGACAGATGTTTACTGTATGATGACCAAAATGGCCTTAAACACCACAAATTTGCTAAATCATCATAGCTTCCCTATTATTAGCAAAACATATTAAGGCACCTCATTCTCCGCAACTATTTTCTCACATACCGCAACCGTTTAAGGACAGTCAATTTCAATTTCAGCTATTAGGTTTAAGTAGTTACAGTATCTCTGATTTAAAATCATTTCATTTAATTTCTGTGAATCGGATTAAAAAATGTCCACAGTAGTCTTGATGTTACACTTTTTCTTCATGTTTTTAAATTATGCATGAATAAAAGACAAGATGTCCCATTTTGGTGTCTGCAAAGAAATTTAAATATTCATTGAAAGCTTAACGCATGCAAGTAAAGCATAACTTCAGTGTTTCAAATAACTTGTGTGAAAATAAAGATAAAAATGTTCTATTGTTATACAGTGTAACAAATATATTAATATATAAAAAATTAAACATACTTATTCTGGCCTGTACGCAACATTTATAAAAGAATAAGTGATCATATTTCAATAATAATATTAAATTAAATCATTTGAGCTCACAAATGGGAAAATCCCAGTGCAACCTAGCAATCGGAAAAATTTAAATGGAGTAATAATAAAACCATACACATTAAAATACTACAAAAAACAATTTTATATAGTTATGTAATAAATAATGAATCAAGCAAACATTAACCAGTCATCCTCTGAAATTAATTACCTTTCAAACATTTCCCAAGTGCTATTTCTTTTATTTACAGTATTTCCAATTATATTTTACTTCTACATATACACACACATATATATATATATATATATATATATATATACACACACATATACATACATACATACATACATATATATACATACACACACACACTTTTTTTAATAAAAGATTTTAAATTATTAGCCCTCCTCTAAAATTAATTCTTTTTCAATTATTTCCCAGGTTCTGTTTTACGGAGAGAAGATACTTTGAACATGATGGATAAATATTTGATGGCAAACATTTATATTAATGAAAATAATAATAATATTATACTATAATAATAATAATAATATTATTATTACAAGAAGACAACGACTAAATTTAATATAGAAAACGGTCAAAAAGCTGAAATATAAATGTCAAAATTTAAGTTACTGAGCTCAATCTTACATAAAAGGGAGTTTTTTCCCAGGGCTGTAAAATCAATTAACATCTCTATATTCACATAACTATTTATACACTAAATAACACTGGTCATTTAACTGAAATTATGGCTAAACATATTAATAATAATAATAATAATAATAATAATAATAATAATAAAAACAACAACAACATCTAATATTGAAAATGGTCAAAAAGCTGAAATATAAAAAAGCTCAATCTTACATAAAGGAGTTTTTCTCAGGGCTGTAAAACCCATTAACATCTCCTATGGAAGACAATATTCTCATTGTTTTTTTTTTAGTTACTCAAAAAAGAAGACATCTGTGTGCTCTAGGCCTAATGGGCCGGATACAGACGGGCATTTCATAACTGCTCTTAAAGATTTGAGTAAGCAGGCCAAGGTTGAGGATGAGGAGGAGGCCGGTCATCTCCTCTCTTTCTAGAAAACTCTGTGATTATTCCTCTGGCTGAGATCAGCTGCTGTGGAACGCAAACTTTCTGGTAAATTCCAGCGAGCGGCTGTTGATCCTTTATCCTCTTTACATAACTACCCCCAGATTATCATCGCTCCCACATTTCTTGTTGGTTTCAGAAACCGGCAGTGGTGAGCGTGCAGCCTCTGATATACTGGACATGTGTTCACAAACACTGGATATGTGCTGAGACGACAGCAGCTGGTTGTGGTCTTGGTTGATGAGTTGGTTCAAAAAAAGTGATGACTTGTTCAGTTACTGTATGTTTAGAGTATATTTTTGTTTGAGCATGTAAAAGCAATAAGGATGCATACAGTTGATCAATATTCTTTTTATTCTTATTTCCAGGGTTTCTGCAGGTTTCATCAAGTCAATTTTAAGACGTTAAGACCCTTTTAAGACCATTATGAATTAAATTTTAGACTTATGCAGGGCTAAACACTAATGATTTTTTCTAATGGCCCAGTTGGGTCAATGTTTTTTTTTTTTGATTGCCACAAAAATCAAAATGTAATTATTCCTTAGCCATATATTTTAATGTGTTAAAACAAGAAAACTCTAGTTGTTTTTTTTTTTTCAACATAATATTTCTTGTTAAAAAAATGACAAGTTTAACATTGTTAAAAGCTGGCTTTTGGTCCAAACTGATTGAGTATAACTTTTATTAAACTTAATGAGTTTCTGTTATAAAACCTAAAGTTTCAAAGAAAGACAAAGATAGAAACGAGTTATTAGAAACTAATTTTTAAAACTACTATGTCAAAAAATGCGTTGGAAAAAAAACAAAACAAAAAAAACCCCACTTCTCTACTTTATCAGCGCTTATAATATATAAATTCATTCATTCATTTTCTTTTCGGCATATTTATATATTTATATATTTAGTCCCTTTATTAATCAGGGGTCACCACAGCGGAATGAACCGCCAACTTATCCAGCATATGTTATACGCAGGAGGGCTAATAATTTAGACTTAAACTTGTACACATGAACAAGTAGTTTAACTTGTGTGAAGAATTGGTAAATATGCGACTCTAATAAGATGACAAATATCCACGGTATAGATGGCTTTATTTATATAGTCACAACAGACTGGTACACTACCTGAAAAAAAGTCTTGTCACCTATCCAAGTTTTAGGAACAGCAAATAATACCTTATTTTCTAGTTGATCATTTGGTATCAGAAGTGATTCATATGAAAGGCAAAGGATTACGCTCAAGATTACGCTTATTTTACCAAAATAAAATATAATTATGCCTTGATTTTTAATTTTTTAATTAGGACAGTAAGGTCTGACTTTGCTTAGACAAAAGTCTTGTCACTTAACAGAAATAATATACAGTATAGAATATAAAGTCATGGTGCAGTGGAAAAAGAATTAATATTGTGTATGACTCCCATGAGCTTGGAGGAATTAATAGTCATCTGGAATGGCAAAGAAAGCCTTCTTGCAGGACTCCCAGAGTTCATCAAGATTCTTTGAATTCATCTTCAATGCCTCCTCCTCCATCTTACCCCAAGACATGCTCAATAATGTTCATGTCTGGTGACTGGGCTGGCCAATCCTGGAGCCCCTTGACCTTCTTTGCTTTCAGGAACTTTGATGTGGAGGCTGAAGTATGAGAAGGAGCGCTATCCTGCTGAAGAATTTGCCCCCTCCTATGGTTTGTAATGTAATGGGCAGCACAAAAGTCTTGATACCTCAGGCTGTTGATGTTGTCATCCACTCTGCAGATCGCTTGCACGCCCCCATGCTGAATGTAACCCCAAACCATGATTTTTCTTTCACCAAACTTGACTGATTTCTGTGAGAATCTTGGGTTCATGTGGGTCCCAATAGGTCTTCTGCAGTATTTGTGATGATTGGGGTGCAGTTCAACAGATGATTCATCGAAAAAAACTACCTATTGCCACTTTTCCAAATGATCAACTAGAAGTCAAGTTATTATTTGTTGCTCTTACAACTGGGATCGACGACAAGACTTTTGTCAGGTAGTGTACATGTTTGTCAAATATACGGTGGTTCTTTTACAAAAAATGTAATGCTTGAGTTTTTGACCTTTTCATTACTTTTAGTTCTTGATTTGTGGAGTTGTATCACTTTATAAAGTTATAAGAGCCGTCTTATATAAATGTCTAAATATAAAATATGGTGTATAGAACATTTATTATATTAAAAAGACATCTGTTGTGGATTTTATCTAAAGGAGTTGTTGCTCCAACACTTTTAGATGTGTCATTATGAAAGTTTTGCATTTTAACTAAGGTGGCTCAAACTATGGATTTCCGACAGACTTCGGGAAACACTTGTCATCGTTTATTTCACAAACAATGCATCATACTTTCAGCTGCAAGTTACGTCATTGTTTGGAAAACACAATGAGACTCAAAAATCTCCTTGGTGAACATATGAAAACCAGCATTGAATCTACACCTACAAAATTCTCTGACTGAGAGAAACAAGAATCTCGTCACAGGTACCACCTGCACAATACCATCCCAGTAGTGAGGCATGTTATGCAATGGACGTTTTTAATCGACAGGCACTGGAAGAGTCACGAGCGTAGAAGGAAAGCGGAATACAGCAAAATATTAAAGAGAGTTGACCTTGCAAATAGACAATCCCCATTAAACAAAGCAGGAGGGGTTTAGGGACCACTCTATGAACATCCTCGAGTGGCCCAGCCAGAGCCCTGACTTCTGACCAAATAAGACATCTCTGGAGAAATCTAGAAAACGACCATCCATTGACAGTTCCCATTCAACCCGACAGCGCTTGAAGATCTACTCAGAAAAATGGCAGAAAACCCCCAAATGCAAATGCAACGCAAGGCTTATTGCATCAAGATACCCCAAAACACTTGAAGCTGTAATTGTTGCTTATGGTGCATCAATTAAGTAATTAAGGGTATGAATACTTACACAATTTAAAATGAAAAATTCTAAATCACCATGTACTCACTCTTTACTTCAAAAGCTTAGTTCAAAACATATAGTATCTTTGGCTCCCATAGCCATTTTGTTCCTACTATAGAAGTCAATGGGTATCAGCAACCAGCCTTCTTTTGGGCATTTTTTTGGTGAACAATACCATTAATACTTACGTTTTTCCTTTTTAATAAATTGGCCAAGTGTGAGGAATTAAGGGGTATGAATATTGGTATGAATATATAATATAATATGAACATATTATATAAACAATTGGCCAAAGATTTGTCATATTTGGATTATTCATACTTGAAGATTTAACTGACGTTAAAAGTGATTGAAAGTGGACAAGGACAACATATTTAAACATTAACCTCTATTCAAATTATGCTTACAAATAAATTTACATTGTCTTTACTGACAGATTGCTGTAAGAGTATACATTTGTGTGTGTTAAATGACTGAAAATTTGTTTATTCATGAAATAGTTTACCCAAATTAAAAATTTCATCCATTTACTTACACTCAAGTGGATCTTCTGTTAAAACAAAAATAATAATAATAAAAATATATATATTGGGGAAAAAAAGAGGAACAAAACTATTGAAGTCAATGGCTGTTTTTTCCCCCGCATTCTTTGTGTTCAGCAGAAGAAAGAAACGAGTAAATAAATTTTCATTTTTGGGTGAACTATCCCTTTAATCCTGGTGGTAATGCAAACCGTATATATTTCTAGAACATTATAAAGTTCACATCTTGCTCTTTATAGCAATCAGTAACACTCACCAATATAAAATCCGTCTGATAGGTTGACAGCATGAACACAGAGATATTATGGTCTGCCAAAGGAGCGATGACTGATTTAGCGATTTTGGTAACTCCGATTGGTTGAGAGCTGGTAGCGCTTCCTCCCCCAGACACAACATTGAGAGCTAACCACGTCGCATCAGCCACACTGAGATATTCAGACTCCGGCAGCTCTGAAACAGACAGAAACACACACACAAAAAATAAATAAATAAATACAACTTTTTCTGAAACTCTGTTTAACTTTTACGTTTACTTCTCACAGGTTTTTGCCTTTTGCCTCATTTGTCAGTCACTTTTGATAAAAGTATCTGCTAAATGAAATATAAATGTAACTAGATATAAACAGACCTATAAATATTTATATATTTTAAAGGAAAATAAAACATATGACCTTTTCCACAATATCTAACATACATTTGGCACTGAAAGCGAAGATTTATTATGGGAACAAAACCTTTTTTTTTTTTTTTTACAAATACTTTTAAACAGACAAAGTAATTTAATACTTTACATTTCATTATCAATTTGGGTTACTTCGGACCCAGGTATTTATAAAGGACATGCAGGTGTCAACATACTTTTTGTAAAATGATATATGAAGCACACATATCAGTATTTTTATCATATTATTACTGCATTTATTAAGCCTCATAACATAATTGTTTCCACTTTATTAACCCTTGTGTGCAGTTGGGGGATGTTTTCATCCACTCTGGGGATGATTTTGAGTCTTAATTTGGCCACAACTTTCTCTGTGTTTCAGGAAATGGAATGGTTTTTGGTGACGAATCTTATTTTGACACATATTTTGGGAAAATGCTTTGAAAGTTTTCAAAAACTCAATAATATACTCTGCGCAAATGTACTACCCTTTCGTTATGTTAATGACTGTTTTTGCCCCATTGACTTTCATTATAAAGAGATTTTTTGATTATTATTATTGGTGGATTTACCTGTTGAAAAGAGGTAACATTTCCAATTTGTACTGTTGATCAACAGTTGCAGTGCAAAAAAAATAGCTTAGTTTGTGCCTTCTATATGGAGTATAGTGTGTGTGTGAGAGTGAGAGAGAGATAGAGAGAAAATGAGTGAACCCAACTCTTATCATTTTAAAGCCCTCAAAAACCAAGAAATAGACATTGAAAAAAGCCCCCTGATTCAGATGGAGGAACACTTCCTCACCCGCTGCACAAACTATCAGCACATCAGAGAAACATTCTACCCCAAACTCCTGAGCATTTACCCTCAATTCACTGAGTTAGACAATAAAACACAACTGCAATATTTACTAGGGGGAAAAACTGACTGTATCCTTCTAGCGGCACAATACATTAATGCCAGTCACAAAAAGAGAGAGGAGACCAATTAAAAAAAAACATCAGTGATGTGCTTGCAAACACACGCATGCACACACACACACACACACATCTAGATTATTATAAATGAATCATTGTAAATATACTGATTGTTTTTTGTTTTTATTACTGTTTTATTCTAAAATGAATTTGTATGAATAATATGATATAAATGAATATGATATATTGAATAATATGATATATTGAATAATAATATGATATATTGAATAATAATAATAATAAAATTATATATTATTTATTTAATTATTATATGTATATATCTTTTTTTATTTTTTACTGCTACTATTACTACTACTATTTACTGTGTTTACTGGTTTTTTTTTTGTGTAAATATATGTATGTTATTTTTTTTTTTTTTATGTAAACTTTATAAATGCTTTGGCAATACATTTGTAACATTTGTCATGCCAATAAAGCAATTATTGAATTGAGAGAGAGAGAGAGAGAGAGAGAGGGAGAGGGAGAGGAAGAGGAAGAGGAAGAGGGAGAGGGAGAGGGAGAGAGAGAGAGAAGAAAGAAAAAAGCTTAATGTTATTTCACAGCCACGGACATGATTATTCCCTACTTGATAATGTTTGCTTGTTGTTTTAATCAAAGTGCCTTTCTGATTTGACAGAAATCTGTGCAGTTCAACAGGACTTATCAATGCATCTATTCTTTTTCCTGCAAATAAATATAAAGCAGTTTTTATACTAGTTTAACAGCACAAAAATATTAAAGTGGTCTCAGTATTTTTAATGGGCTGCATGCAAAATGTGGTGGAAAACCTAGATGTAAAAAAACAAACAAACAAACATGAATGTGTTTTTTTCATTTTTTCAACTGAATTGCGGCTGGAAGAGCTGCCAACAAATCTACAAAACTTCCATGCATTTAAAATACCTGTACCTGTTGCGCAACATACAGCCTCTGAAATCCCTGGCCACAAACGGGTTTTACCTTGGCAACCAGTGTGTAATGACATAGATTCACTCAATCAACCACAAAACCAAAGCGACTGACAGCTTAGCCTCTAGTAACCCATAATGGAAGTGTGGGGGGAACCCGCTGATGGAGCAATATGTGGTCAAACATTGGCAGGGAGTCAAGCGGTGAGGAATTATAGAGAATCTGTGATACTTTACATTACTTAATCTCGCCTCGCTGCACTAAACCCAGTGCACTCTTAGTCAAAGAGTAACCATAAGACCTACCTTTAAAGCCATCTTCATCCACGATGATGGTGTAATCCTCTGGAGTTTCAGTTAAACTAAAAAACTTACATCTGGAGAGAGAGAGAGAGAGAGAGAGAGAAAAAGAGTTTTTGAGTTTATTTCATGTCAGCTTCTCTGGCTATGTCATGGTAAAAATTGATATAATTAATCAATGTTTTATAAATATCACTTTTCTATAATAAAAAAGGTACAAACACCTATTAAGCAAAAATTACTTTCATAAGGGGTTTAAGCACAGTTGTGTGGGAACAGTCTGTGAATATAACCAGCTTCTAATGGTAAAAATGCATTAATTTTATTTTTATAATCACACTTGCAGAAACACTTTGATTGACATTCTCCCTTTGTACGTGTCAGAGGAAGAAAGCCCCACCCATCAGTGACCATCTCTCCTTCATTAGCATAGGATATAAGTCTTGTTTTTGAATCTGCCACTATGCTGACACACAGGCATTGTAGCTCCGCTCTCTTCTGGAAAGAGTCCTGGGAGCACAATCTCATTTGAATTTAAAGAGACAGTCACCAAAATGGCACAATTAGGATCAAAGCCCAAAAGGGGCAGTTTCAAAGAGTTATAAACCATTGTACCAACTTGTAAGGTATTTTGAGGTGAAACCTCACATACACACAGACATCAGAGACTTACTTTCTACTAAAAAGGGGCATAATAGGTCCCCTTTAAAGTCTCTCCACATAAAAATCATAGTCTGATAACATTTTAATTCGAATAAATTCCAAAAGTATACACTTAACAGTCTAGTTGCTATTGCAATATTGACATATTGGAGGAACTTCTCCTTTGAATAAATATCCATGAGTAAGTCTCATGTGTCCAATATGGCATCTAGTGTAAACAACTTCATCATACCTTGAGCTAAAAGAATAGTTTGATTTTCTTCGTACTAAGGGCTGTATTTCGAAATTCTATTTTTTTTTTTTTGGAGCATTGATCCTATGCTTGCAATTTGTTAGAATATAGCTTTTGATTAGTGGCTTTAAGTCTGAAGGTGGGCTTTTACAATCCTTAATTCTTCCTGTAAGGGCTGTTTTACAAAAACAAAAGTGTGGAAATGAGGAGTCGAGTAATAAACAGAAATGGATACATCTGTGACAGAAACATCTGTGAGTGTCAGTTTGCTTCAACAGCCTCACAGAGATCACAGACAGAGATGGCAAAAGTAAAAACATGGATAGTTGACAAATGCTTTACAAAAAAACATTTTACTGTTGCATAAAACAAATCAGACAATGTAAAACAAACAAACAAACAAAAAAAAAATCAGGAAACAAACATTTAATAATAAAATAATAAATATATTAATAATAATATTAATAATCAAATAATTAATAAAATATTAATAATAAAATAATTTAATAAATAATTTATTGCAAACCACAGCAATGTGTGTGATATTCAAATTAGCATTATTTTGATTTATTGCACAGCCCTAATAACAATAATAATAATAATAATAATAATAATAATAATAATAATATTTTTAATAGTAAACAGATTCATGGGAGGTATAAAGTAAAGGTTTTTCTTATTTAAAAAAAATACAGCATGAACACAGTGGAATGCAAACATTTTAATCATTCTCAAAATGTTTTAAATGAGAGATTTGTTTTTACAGTATGTAAGTTATTAATAATTAACAGCCTAAATACTGTTTTCACACAGGCATACCATGCGACATTTTACAATCTAAACTAACCTGGTCCAGTAATAAAAATAAAATAATAAAAAAAAATAAACGCCAACTGATTTCATATAACTTTATATGAATATATATAGCAGCAACAAGATGGGGTGACTATAAAGAGAGAACTGTTTCTGGAGAAATGTAAATAGTCAACTCTTTATAGGGCACTCATTGAAATACTTGTTGGAAAAACGCTGGAGTTATACTTTTGAACATTTATATTGTAATATATGTAAATTAAGTTGTCATATATAATTCTTCACTCGATAAGGCTTAATATGATTATTTTTTCCAAGTTAGACATTTAACTGAAATATTTTCCCCCCAAATAAAGAATGATTGATGCTTAAGCAGTCATTTATAATACGAGGAGGACAGTTGCATTACATTAATGTCACAATCATGTCAAATTAGAAGTAAAATGAAAATGAAATAAATGAAATGCTGATTTAACACACAGGCAGCATAATTTATTTCCTAATGATATGTACACA
Organism: Danio jaintianensis; assembly: GCA_903798115.1. Taxonomy (NCBI): domain Eukaryota; kingdom Metazoa; phylum Chordata; class Actinopteri; order Cypriniformes; family Danionidae; genus Danio; species Danio jaintianensis. The sequence continues at coordinate 10,091,332 of CAIGQV010018170.1, forward strand.
AGAAAAATACATCTGTGCTGCGTGTGCCTGTGCAAACATAAACTGACATACATTGGTGCAGAAATGATGGGTAGCCACAGCTGGCTCGTAACGCTGCTCGTACAGCCCAAACGGCACCAGATACCAGGTAATAGGAGTCCTTATTTATGGGCCTGTCACCCACACAGTGTATCATTTTGCCTCTGGGGGGGGGAGCAGGCCACTTGTTGACTCTGGAAAGCAGCATCTTATCTGATACTGCCAAATTGGGGCTGGAAAAAGGGGTGTTTTTTTAAAAAGTTTTTGCGAGCTGTTGGACATTTCTGACCCCTGTGTCACTGGATCATTTCAAATCCCTTCAGGATAAACGTGGAATGACACAGCATAGCAGTACAAAGGGACAATCTAGATGTCTTCATCTACTGCTTGAATTGTTTTATTATTTAAGGGGCCAGTGAAATTAAAATAATGTTTTTTTTTTAGACGTTAGTATCAGTATTTTAGTCTTCAAGGATATCTATAAGCTAGTGTCGTACAAAACAATGACAAAATTTGCGTTTAGAAGATATAAAACTGATACAAACATGTAAGACTTGCAGTTTGTCACTTCCGTCTAAATGGATCAATGATTTTTTTTCATGTCACCTCATACTTCAGTTTCTCATCAAATCTTGACCAATCAAATGCCCTCTAGTGTCTGACATGCCCCGCACCAGTCAACATGCTTCTCATTTGATGTGCTTGAGCTTAACCACTCTCACTGGCAGAGCTGTGATAAAACAAAACACTATTGGCTGTTTTTTTTAAAGGGGAGGGGCTACTCTTTGTCCCCGCCCTCTCTTCGTTTTTCAGTTTTTCAATTACGTCAAACATCCAGTAAAAAAAAAAAAAAAATGCACATTTCAAAGCACTTCACTGGACATTTAAAGTGCTAATAGACAATTCCCTGCTTAGTCACAACTACCAAATTATACATTACTAAATGAAGGGACTTTTTTCTACATTATTCAAAAATAAAAATAAATAAAAATCGACCTTTTAGTAGCTCTATGAATCCATTCAGTTTTAAGCTGAATTTGAGTCACCATGTGAAGAGTGATGGATCTACACTAATGTGAGTCCTGAGCTAAGCAATAAAAGCAAAGCAATAATCATAGAGGAAAGACGGGTCTTGTGCCCTTAAATCAGAGCAACAAAACATCTGTAATGTACAGGCTGAGAGTCACACACACGCATGCACACACGCACGCAAAAATACACACACAAACAAACATGCGCACTCACACACAAATGCACGAACACAAACACAGGTGCACACACACAACTGCACAAGCATCCGTGCCCACGCAAACACATGTGTGCACACAAGCACACACGTGCACCACAAACACAAACGCACAAACTGTAAAAAAAAAAAAAAAAAAATCTTGCTGCCTTAAAATTTAATCATCTCAACTCTCAACAAATATCAAGTTTAACTTTGTATAACTTAAATTTAGTTGAAACCTGATTAACTTGTTAAAATAAGTTAAAGCCAGATAAAATATTTGCTGGCACTTTTTGTCATTACTTTTTTTACAGTGCACAAACATACAAACGAATGCGCACACACACAAACACAGACATGCAACACACACACACACACACACACACACACACACACACACACACAC
>CAIGQV010018170.1:10093383-10108524 GCA_903798115.1 Danio jaintianensis
TTGTTGTCTTTTCTTGTCCTTACATATTTTACAGTGCACAAACATACAAACGCATGCGCACACACAGGCACAAATGTGCACACACACACACACACACACACTTATTTCCTAACTCAATTTTATAGAAGTTCTGAAATTATTAGAAGGCTGGTCCTGTTTATCTGCTAATGTTGCTGGAAATTCAGACTGATTATGCTAAATCTAAAAACAACAACACACTACATCACAGTGAAATCCACATCAGCTGCAGAACAAATATTTTGTTGGAGGTAAAACATCAGGAGGCACATTTGCTTCACACCAATATGAATATTCTCCTTCATGTCATCCAAACCAATCACATTTTTTTCTCCTCTATCTTTAATATTTGTTTTATAATTATTGAGGGTGAACAATCCCCTTAAAAATCAACATTCAAAGTAGGGCTGCACAATATGTAGTTTGAGCATTGATATCGCATTGTCTGCAACAGTCACATCAAAAATATATGCAATGTTGAGTTGGGATTATAGTTGACCGAAATCCACAGGTTAAAACACATGAGATTTGTGGAGACACATAATTCAACCACCATTGAGTGAAATTTTTAAATGTTTTTAAGGCATTTGTGAGCATTTTAAGAGTTTGAAGCATTTTAAGAGAACATAGAGCATAAAAAGTTTCATAAATATACATTGTATTGAATTATTTATGATGAAGGCTATGCAATGCTCTTTTACATTTGATTATTCAATTCCTGTACCCTCAGGCAATCCATCTCATGAACACTTGAATGATGGTAATTATGGAACAAACATCACTACTTGCTATACACTTTTTATACACATAAACACTTATTTAACAACACATTTTACATGCTAATTTGCACATAACAGCTGCCATTTAACATTGTATATAGTAATATTCCTGTACATACACTTGTCAATTTGTATATTTGCATTCACTACTACTTTTATTTTAAAAATATATTTATTATATGTTTTTTGTCCTGTCTCTGTAATTCTGTTGCACTGTAGAAGCTGTCACCAAAACAAATTCCTCATATGTGTGAACATACCTGGCAATAAAGCTCTTTCTGATTCTGAATACTGTTAGACTCTACCCAGAAAACCATAAAGCACTGTTTATTTCACTTTAACATTTGCTCCATTGTTTTTATTTATGACTGTAGTTTTTTTATTATATGTATATAATAAATTACATAAAATGTATTTATATTTCACTCCCATACAAAATCATCCCAATCAATCTAAAGTAATGACTTTCCAAATAGAGCTATCTGGTGAAATTGTATTTATATCGCCCTATATATTGCAGGACAAATAAAATAAAATAAAATAAAATATCGCAATGTCCAATATCGTGCAGCCCTAATTTGAAGTCACAATAAAATGAAAATAAATCTGTTGTAACAAATGTATTGAACTTATTGGATTGTGTTACGTTACAAACTAGAAGAGAGCCAGGTGGTTGGCATTTCAGAGGTGAAATAATGTGCATAAAATAATAATTTGATATATTAACAGAGAAAACAATGCTTTTTCTTTAATTTCACATTGACATCAATGCTATGTATACTACAATGTTTTCTTTCTTCCAATTTCACATTTGACTTTATACTAGAATTTTTGTACGAACAGAATTGAGCCCTAAAACACCTGAAAAAACAAACAAACAAACATCCAATCATTATATGAGTTTATATGCAGCTATGAAAAAACCCATTAAGAAACGACTTGAAAATGTAGTTTCTTCGGATTTACTAGGTATGGCTTTGTGATTCTCAGACAATTGGTCAGAATAACAAATGTTATAGCTAGTTGTGATTGAATTATTCTACCAAATATTGATTTCCTATCTGTTCTGAAATAAAAACATTTGGTATGGCTTTGCCTAAAGATTTAAACAGGTCTAAAAAGTCACCTTTTATTTTATGCAAAATAGTAATAGTAATTGAATACATCATTTAATTATATAACAAGGAAAATGTCATAAGTAGTTTACAGAATAAAATATATCCATACTAAATCCAGAGAATTGTTAAACAACAACCACCATGATTTTCATAAGACAAACATGAAATGTCACGCAGTGTAACAGTAGTTTATATGCCTAAAAATCTGACACATTTAAAACAAGCACATTTTGACATATTAAAAGATCAAAGTGATGCCCCAAAATACAAATAAGTCTATTTGCAATTTTAAATCTTTATACTTTGCCACTATGCGTCAAACCATGAAGTTTTACATATGTCAGCAAGAAGTTTATGTATTTTAATGAGTACAAATTAAAATAAGCATGCTGTTTCATTTTAGATCTAAATTTGATTATATTTAGTAACTATTTTAGTTACTTGAAACATTAAAGTTTATTTACTTGCATTAAATATGTTTTATGCACATCAAACCACGTTTGTAAACTGAAAGAAATGGTTTCCTCATCCTCTACTCATTACAAATCGGTACAGGTTTCCTACTTCTGCAGAACACACAATAAAAGCTATGTTATGAAATGTTGGTAACTAAATAGGTGACGATAAACACAGACTTCCACAGTAATTCTTATTATTTTATATAAAGTTATTAAGTAAGATCAACAGTTTGGTCACCAACAACTTTACAAGTGTCTTCTTTCAGCAGAAGAAAGAAACTCGGGTACAAGAACAGGGTAATACATTCACTAATATATTTAGTTTTGCTATTAATATGGTCACTGAATTTGCTGGATCTTCTTGAATAATAATAAAAAAGCTGCTTCCTCTATATTTTCCTGGACAAACAGTGAGCAAGCACAACCTGAGGGCTGGCGAATAATGTTTCCAACTGCAAGCAACTATTTCCAGATCTGCCCTCGTGTTGTGCACATTCTGCATCACTCTGAGACACTTCACAAACAGCTACTAAATAAGTTGATTCAAGCTGCGCCTCTGTGACAGAAAAACAAGTGTTTCCCCCTCTCTCCCCTCGCACAGAAGTGTTTGCCAAGTCAGAATCAATTCGAAGACTGGAATACAAAAAAAGAAGGCATGACGAAAAAAAGCATTTCCACATGAAATTGCATGTGGATCCAAAAAAAGCTCTTAAAACGCATTTCATGGCCCATCGGGCAAGACATATAGCAGTGAATACAATAGAAACCCCTGAAGAAATGCTGTTCACTGCCAGACGCAAACCACAAGGAGGAATATGTAACTGCAAACAGAACCTGAATGTTAAAAACAGCCCAGTCGCAAAGCTTTTTGCAGTGATAAATCTTCAATCCACGAATTAATAAGCCTGCATTTGCAGGCAGACCATGCATGTTTCTGCTGATGCGTTACTTTGCGATATTCTGTATTTTTCCTTTTCGATTGGAGATGATGTCATCCTTGCTGCGAGTCATGACAAAACATCTTTGATCTCCAAAGAAGAAGTTTCCTATTCAAATAGCCACAGATTAAATTTATGTAAATTCATCCACTTATTTGTCTCCAGAATGCATACTTTGTCAAAACATGACAGCCATTAAGAACCACAGCACCAATAAAGCACTTGTGCTGATCCAAACGACCCTGGAAAATGAGTTTTCGAAATAAACATGTAAAACAAAAGGGCCCTGAGGGGAAACGGGCCCCTGATCTAAACCACTCAATCTTTTTTAATCAAGACACTAACTCAAGACATGAAAACAACCTACTCTATACTGCTAGAGGCCTCTCTCTCTCTCTATATGTGCAATATAACAAGACTAAATGACCGAGCAGGATGTTTCTCCCTGAGGTTCAGTCTCCGAAGCCGGACTGTAGATTCGCACACTCTGCTAATGCAAACACAGCAAGGGGCATTTCAGATTGAATGAATAGATGGTCTTTCACAAAGACCCTCATCTGAGAGAGTGCATGACTATGAAACACAAAACAACTGCAGAGTGCGTTTTACTCAACTAGTAAAAAACACACTTCATTGAACCAATGCATTTAAATCATGCACAGGCCACAACTTTTCCCTCCTCTCCCAGTTGTTTACAGGTTTCCATCAGCAGCTCAAACTGATCAGAACAGGTCAGTTCTTGATTAAAGCACTGAATGGATAAGTCACCAGGGTGCCCCTTCATCTGTATCAAAGCCGTGATGCTGAATACGTGACCGTGCATTGAGGATCACAGACGGGGGGATTTAAAGCAACATTACCCCCCCTCCATATATTTATATCGCTGCACAAGAAGAAAAACAACCCCGAGCACGTACACACACACCCCTCTACCGTCGAATGAACTTCAGCAACAGCACAGACAATCTTTACCGATACACAAAACAGCCCTGACCGATTGCTTGATGATGATGTCATGTGCCTCTTAACACGGAGCAAATAAACATTCGGATTAAAAAAGCAAGGTAAAGGAGCGCTGGAAGTGCATCTGCCTCTCGTACGAGGTGCGTAGCGGTAAGCTAACGCAATTCCCATAAACAATTTTGCAAAAAGACATTGAAATGACAGCGGACACAAGTTGAACACACCGCAAACTTGATTCGAGAAGCTACTTACCTCGTTTTGGAGGGCAGAAAGGCTAGTTTGATTAATCCGTGAGTGCAAATCTGGATGCCCTCTTTCGCTATACTTGCTACTTTTAAACTGTGCTCTAAAATATGCAATTCCATCTTTTGCGTCTTCTCATTTGTGGTACATCTAAAAAAACATAACTGCCTATTTCGTTTGGATAAAAAAAAAAAAAGAGATAGAATAAATAAATAAATAACTGGAGCTTATGGACAGGGCTTTAAAACCTTCAAAGCGGAGCGGAAAGGAGGGGAGAGAAAAGGAAAAGTTGTCTGCCGAGGAAAAGAGAGAAAGAGAGTAAAGCGGGGTGAAATAACAGAAAGCACAACGAGGTAAATGGGAAGGGAGAAAAAAGAGGACTGTCGGCCCCCGTGTTTCCACTCCGACAAGGATTGGAATGGGCCAGCAGCTGGTAACAGTGAAACAAACAACCTGTCACTCAAAAAAGGGGGCGGGAGCAATTATGCAGGAAGTGCATGTTGGGAAATGTAGTTAAGCGCTACAATATTCCTCGATATATTTGTGAAATGTAGCCATAGTTCATAAAATGTCATGGGTTTAAAAGTATGTGTTTGTTTCTCGAACTCTAAATATATTAACGAGTTTTAGTTATGTCATTCTGCTGAAATTAAAACGGTCATGTGTTGTGAAACAGGCCTTGTCAGGACCCTCTAAAGCCCAGAGAGTACATTTACCTGCTCATTACGAGGTAAAATAACCATGTTACCCATCAAAAGTAGTTTTAGTGTTCATTTAAATGACAACCGCATTTTGAGTGGACTGAAAATGCAACCTTTTGAAAGTAATTTCTAAAAACAGTAGTTTTTCCATCTTCATTAGTACTTCACCACAACGTCAGACTACAAGTCCATCGCTGCATTCAAAAGCACACTAACTAAATAGTGTGTGAAAAACATTTTTGTGACCAGAGTAGGGTCAGAAAGAACTTACACGAACTGTAGGATTTGCTGAAGTACACATTCAATAGACATTTCACAATCCTGTGTGGCCATGGGAGAATTTATAAATGGAGCTGAAGCAACTCAACTATTGCTGGCATGTGATGTGACAATGTCAACAATGTGGAAGTAGTACGTGTATGCCCAAATTTAATTAAACCCAGATTTATACTACATACAACATACTTCTTTTTTTAACAGCCATGCAGTGAGTTCAAATTCATATACAGTACTTACTCAGAATGGGTGTGATTTCCTTATAAATTGACATCTACAAATACTGGTCTCGCATACACATTCAGATTTTTTAGGTCGTTATTTTTTTTGTGATTGATAAACAGCTTGACAATGTTATTGACTGTTCTTAAAAAACGCACAGAAAATAAAACTTTCATAGATGAAATGCACTCTAATATTGTCCAGTTTTCTACATTAAGTTAGTGCAAAATTTAGCTAGGCATGATTTACCTCGCTCTTCCCCCAACCTGAGTTATAAAGTCTGATGTTTTCTTAAGCCTGACCTAAATCCCGCTAATCACTGACTGTGTTAAAGATGAGACGGTCAATATCAAACCATTCAATGTTGATCTAAACTTCCCCCCCAAAAAACAGTAGGTGATTACCAGATTGAAGATGTGTAATGAAACCCACAGACATTTGATAGTTAATGTTGATTCAATTATCAAAGTACAGATTCCCAATTAAAGATATAAAACAAAAAAATAAAATAGTATATTTAAAACAAGAATATGCAAATAATATACATAATTATATCATACCACATTAATCAACACAAGAAACCAGAAGTCCAATAATTCATGAGTGCAGTCTATTGGTAACAAGGGCCCAGTGCTGCAGTGTGTCATAAAACAACAAGCATTCTTTGTGTGCAGCTGTGATAAGATCCCTGGGACACTCTGATCTCTCATAGGGACATGCATTGTTCAGTTCAAAGGACAGCGCTCATCTTTAGATGCTATTCCTTTCAGTGTCACCTCTCAAGACGTATTGAGCTGTGAGCTTTTGACTTCACGCAGGCAAATTAATGCCCTTTATCATTTGTTTTAAATATAAGGCATGCTTAAACTCACAATTAAAGTAATGATGTTTAATTGTCTTTTAAAAGACTACAATGCATACCCCACTAAAACCTAACGGATAGTTCACCCAAAACTGAAATTTCAGTCAATTTACTCAACCTTTACTTTTCAAAAATGTTTGACTTCTTTTGAACGGAAAGATTTTTGAAGCTGGACACATTTAACCATTGACTTCCATAGAATTTGTTCTTCCTACAATGGATGTCAGATTACAGGTTTTTAGCTTTCCTCAGAAAAGTGCATTAAACAAAAAAAGAAACTTGTAAAAGTTTAAAACCACACAAGTGTGAGTAAATGGGGAGCTTCTTTTTTTGGGTGAATCATCCCTTCAAGAGACTACATTTAAATTGCCAAACAAATATGTATATATACTCATACAATGATTTTTGCTCGATTAAACCACTTATTTAAAAGGAGCTGAATCAACAATTCTTAAAAGTTTTTTTTGTACAGGGTTAAGGGTTGTTTCTACAAATTTAAGTGGATTGAGCTTAACAATTAAGTTAACCAATTTGTGTTGGGACAAAGGAATTGTTTAACCCAGCATTATTTTTTTACGGTGTATGCAAGTAATGCACTAAATAAAAAGGTTTAAGTTTCACATGATTAAATTATCAAGAATTGATTTAACATCACTGAAGACAGGCAAAATAGAAGCTTTGATTGTTTGCTGATTGACTTCAATGATCCATGAATGACAGAGGCTTCTAGAAAGCTTATTTCAATCTGAGTGGAAATTAATGGAGCTGAGATTTAAAGGAATAAAATGCTTAATGAGCATTGTTTAGATCAAACTGACTTATCACTCCTGACCAGACACGTAATAAACAAACAGCCAGCTGAAAACTACAGACATTCCCCAGAGAGCAAACACAGCAATAGAACATTCAAGCACTCACAAATAAAGGCTTAGTTACACACTCAAAGGCAGCAGAAGTGGCACACTAAAAGCGGTGTTCTGCAGAGCGAATCCTTTAATCTGAACCCCATGACCCATGTGAAGCCCTGAGAACCAATCTCCTGCCAGCATGACACAGGCTATGAGGCTTTGGGACTTCAAATCTGAACATTATCCTCTGCAAGGTGAACTCTAGTAAAGCAAAACTGCAGCACAAAAGATTTAATCTAAAAATCAGTTTAAACTGCTAATTTGTATTCCCAGAGTAACACTAAGATACTTGGGATTTTACATCTGTTCAAACAAAGGCCTTCTGGAGGTTTTTATAAGATTTAAAGAGGTAGTTACTTGTTACCAAAAGCAGTAACCACTGACGTCCATAATAGGAAAAACAAATTCTATTGAAGTCAGTGGTTATCGGTTTCCAACACTTCATGTTAAAAGAAAGAAAAACAAACTCAAACTGTCATGAGTAGTTTCCAGTTTAATTTTTGGAAGAACTGTCTAGTTAAAAGGGAACAGATTTTGAAAAATGTTGGAAACCAGTAACCAATGACTAGGGAAAAACAATCTATTTCAGTGGAGAAATTTGTAAATTAAACAAAAAACAAAACTGTAAACTGTCCTAAAAAAAAAAAACAAACAAACAAAAAAAACAATTGTTTAATGGAAATTCACAATTCTGTGTGGGCCTATCAATGACCTCCATAGTAAGAAAAAGATACTATTGAAGTAAACCATTACTGGCTTCTAACATTGAAAATATTCAAAAGGGGAAAAAAACAAAAAACAAAAAAAACCCACATGCGGTACATTGTGAACAACCCCTTAATTTTTCTTCAAAGACTTCAAATCTTTAGTTTGCATCAATTGCATAAAGTAAATGCAAAAAAAATATGACTTGGTAAAAGAAAAAGAAAATAAATAAGTTGAACAATTTTCTATTAAGATCTTTATTGTAGTAATTACTACATTTATGGTACACAAACACCGATACATTACTTTATCAAAACTGCATCATCACAAAGCAACGGAAGGTTTACGGTTTCCAGTACCGCACAAACTCCTCACCAGCTGTTAAAAACAAAGTGAAGTGGCATTCATATTTAAAATGCTAATACAACAGGTCTGATACTGTTTACAATGAAATCAAGTGTTGCCTCAAAGACAGGAGGCATTTTATTTACCAAAAAAACCTGCAAAAGGTCTCACATGGCACTGATGTGGGATCACGGCGTTAAGGATCGCCAGTGATGAGAAGTGGCTGATCCCGTTTGAAAGTGATCCAAAGATGTGGATTGGTTCTCACCTTCTTGGAAAAGTCTGGCTAGGAAACTTCTCCAAATCCAAACCTATAAATAAAAGGAAAAAACGATTACACCTGTACAATCACATTAGAGTGCATTTTAAAAAGGGGGACTGTTCCTAAGAAATCCCAACAGCAATGAAACTGAAGTGACTCATTAGGATGGGTTTTAATTTTTGGTCACGTCCATAGCAAGTCAGGAACAGTGCATCCTAAATGCCTTGGTAAATGACCAAGTGTATCATTCTCATGCAACCGGGAACACAAGACCGAAGTCTTACTTTTTATTCTGTAGCACTGTGCGCAAGATTGAAGACCTCCATTCATTCTTCAGTCCAGCCATATGGGACCTGTGGGCACAAAACAAATGAGGCAGGATTATCAAGACATGCAGAACTATTGAAACAATGACATGGCTTCTAAAAAGGGCAGGTCGCTGTATGCACTTTTGCTCCCCAGAGAGCAGATGAGCGCAGGGGGGGTTATATATGGTTTAGGTGGGACATGGTGGTTATGTAAGAGAAGTAGCAGCACAATACTAACAGACTCGTTCCACAATTAACTAGAGAATGAACTGTGTGTGCATTAAACTATACAATTAAACACAGATTGGGCTGCATGATTCAAATAGACAAAGGCTGCTATTTCTATATTAACTTGTTGCAATCTAAGGCAGTACAGATTCTGCTTTCACCAAAAGAAATGCTAAATCATTGTTTCACAAATACAGAGGAGTTTGAATCTAATGAAATTTAGATGGACTTAAACAGGACGCTAATATCCACAATGTAAAAGACATTGACTAGATTACACAAATCATGAGGGAATCAAATCTAAATTATTTTTCAACTGAATGTCAATTCAAATTAAATACTGGATAAGTAAATCACAAGTACGTAAGTAACTCATATCACCTCTTAAGTAATCAAATAGGCAAAAAAAAACAAACTAAGCATCTTTACAACAACTGGTCTAAAAGTTGTTTAAGAAAAATAGGCCTATTGTACATTAAAATGCCACTCGCATAGTAATAGATTAATCAATGCATGATTGATGCATTGATTTATGCATCAATGCATAAATGTTTACCATTTATAATTTTAGCAGGGAAAAAATATAAACGACACTTCCTGGAGTTCCAAAAACGCAATCCAAATAAATAAACTAAAAATTGTAGTCAATTTTACAATGACTTTTTATTACTACTAATTGTTAAGAAACCAGAACATTAAAAAGGACAAGTGAAAATTTCTCAAATTAGCAAAAAGTTGCATAACTTCCAACTTAAAATTCAGAAAGTCACTGGATTTGTGATGAAGAATTTGCAGAGTGGACATTATAAAGAAAGAAATTCAGGATGGTCTTGTCTCAACCACTGCCAGGACCCAACAACAAAAATGCAAGGTCCATTAAGAACAGGCGTCGAGGTTCTCTAGCACTGGCATTTGAGCATTCAGTCAGACATACAACTGGATGCAGATACCAACAGTGCTGCTCACATCATTTCTAACGGCCATATTCAACACTACAAACCTCCAACAGTCCTCCATCTGCATTAAAACGGGTGCTGCGCCATCTAGTGGACATTCATCCGATCACACCTAGAAAATGGAAATTTACAGATGAGATGTTGCTCTTCAACAAATTAAGGTACATCCTTTAATCTAACTGAATGTACTGCAGTGTTTTTCCCACAAAGCTAATGAAATTAGCAACATGGGTAAAGCGATACTACAGACTTTATCTTTGAGGCATTTCCAACGACTAAGCCCTACTGAGAGGGGCCAGTCGGGATAGACCTCAGATTTCCCAATACACAAAAATGTTTGGTTCCACACAATTCCTTCATGTCGTCTCAACACAAATTCATTAGTACATAAATTGACTTAACGGTTTACAAATGTAAGTGGATTGAACAAAATTAAGTTGTCCCCAACAAAACAACAAAAACTCAAGAATTGCTGATTCAGCTCATTGTAAATTAGTTTGAAGCAGCAAAAAACATTTTCTATCTATCTAGAGTCTATGAACTATGAAACAGAAAAAAAAAAAGTGACATTTACCTTTTTAATCAAGTTTCCTTAGAATGAATAGACTCCCAGAACTGATCCCATTTCCCACTCTAGAGCCTGAAAACCGATGACACAAAATATTAAAACCGAAGACAAAGCATGTGCATATTTTAAAGCACACTGAAATGTTTGTGTTCAGAAAGGCAAATCCTCTTTCATGGTTTTTAAGAGCAGTTGAACATTTATGCCAATCATCATTACAAATCTTAACCCCAGTTTAATATCCCAATGAACTCTTACCTTCAGTTCACAGGAGGACCATAAATGTCACCCGAAACCTGTAAGTAAATACAATTAAGCCACTCGCAAAAAAATAAGCGGGTACAACTTCTGTGGTAATGTCTCTTCTCATAAGTAACACTGCTATTGGGACGGCACAGCAGTGGGTTGCAAGAGAAGGGAATTGTAATTTTTGCACTGCACTAGTTACTAAGCCCACTAGGACTAGACAGTGACTAGTACTGTGCATTTTATTTTGAGAAACAATTTAAAAGCACTTACCATACAGCATATGTTTGTTATAATGGGCTTCAAACAACATTGAGAGATCTAAGAATTCCCTGGTGGGAGAAATAAAAACATTAAGTTTCATAGATCCTAAATTACAGCCATGTGGAGAATATTCCAGGCCTCATTGTCATCACTGCAATGGTGTCTACAGTCATGAAAGCAAACCTGGTGTTTTTCTAGCCTTGCAGATTGAGGAACTCGCTCTATTTGAGAAATTCCAGTTTTTAAGTTCTGCTTGGCAATCTCTGACCCATCAACAGCCAAATGCACATTGAAGTAAAGTTGGTTTTATTTTCTCACATTCATTTTTTAACAATGACAACTTGTAACACACTCCCTATATTTTGTTTATTATGCTACTTTGAATATTTGGTCTGAAATCACATGTAAATTACTTCAAAATAACATTTGCTCTATGTAATTGACTGAATGTAGTATTTTGATATTCATTGTCTGCTAATATTATTTCACCACTTAGAATTTGTAAAGGAAACTTTTCTGAAAATAAATTAAGGAGAAAGTCCAAATGTGTGAATAAAAAACCAACTTTACGCCAATCAAACACCACAAAATATTAATATACAGTAGTCAACATTTGAAGTGAATCACCACAAAAAAAAAAAAAGTACTAAAACTGATCAACATTATTTTCTTAGGACAATTTTTGAGGACCTTTTTCAATCCACTAAAAATGTTGACTACTGTAATTGAGAATTTAATAAGTAATCAGCAAAAAATAAATAAAAATAAACATGCTTTAAGTTACTGTCATGGTTTCTGCAGGTTTTATTAAGTTAACTGTTAAAAACAGAACTTTACGATCAAAAGGAACAATACATTAATATGCTCTTGAAAATGTAAACAAATTTAGTTTAACTCGCTATACAAAAGGGAAAAAAAAGCAATAGATCGGTTCTCAAATACGATGAAACGGTTAAATGCACGTTACATGTACAAAAAAGCACACTTAAAATTATAACTGCTTTTTGGAACAAAATTACTTGAAACAAAGGGTTTTCTATTAACCCTTGATCTGCCTGCTCTACCAAATGGTTGACCATATTTTGTTTTAAATAATGACTGTTAAAGTCAGTGCTTCCCACACAAACTTTACTTGGGCGGGCTGCTCAGGTATATTAACGGCCACCCAAGCATATTTGATGACACTTTTTTTTTACTACTATTATCATCCTTTTTTTTTATATCTGCCCAAGATAACAAATATCTGCAATCAATTAAGTAATGGAAAATCTTCTCTTCACCTGTTTCGTAGGCTACAGCAATTTTTTGTTTTGGTTTTTAAGAGAGTCTGTTTTTATTCTTTTTTTTTCTGTCATTTATTTCTCATTTGCTGTATATTTTATTAATTTGATGTTAATATATTACACAGGCTATTTTATACACATCTAAAACGCTTTGGCAATACTGTAGAAAATGTCATGCCAATAAAGCAACCTGAACGAGAGAAAGAAACAACAATTAAACAGTTTAAAAAACTAATAAAAAAACAACCACATTATTTTTGTTTGTTGCATGTAATTGACCATTTATGTGCTGTGGGTAAAAGGTGTCTTTCAATCTGGCTACCACCACAAGTATATTTCAAACCTGTGGGAAGCACAAAGTCCTTTAAAGAATGGAGTGTTTTAAAGAATGGTTTACACTACACAGGATTGTTGGTTTACAAAAACAAGTGTAGTAGTGCAACAGGTTTGTTTGTTTTTGGTTTTATTGTAAAAAAAAACTAAATAACATGTTAAATGAGAATCTGAAATATTTTATGGCATACTTATATAAATAATAGTTATTTAGTAAATAATACTATAAATAATACTAGTTGTTTAGTATTCAATTTATTTAAAAAAAATAATACCTATTTGGTCTTACACTTCATATTTTCAAATTTGACATGGTACATGTATTAATTCCGGTACTTTTACCATAAACCGACATATCAACCATTTGGTAGAGGTTGATATTTTACAAATTATGGGATGTTGAAAAAACGCATTGAGTGTGTTAACTAGCGATATTAGAAGTTAAGAAATGAAATCCAGCTCTTTTTTTTTTCTTGGTGGGACAGTTAAAAGGTTAAGTAGGTTTTATAATAACATTCTTCTCTATATTAAGACCCATATTATGTTCAAAAATCTGCAGGACGCTTCTACCACGTGGTGTAACGTTGGGCTACTAATCAAAACGCAAAACAAGATTTTGCGTCAAACTTATCTGTGCTAATAAGACAACCGGTTAATAATTAAAAAATGACAAATTATAAGATATGCCATCCAACAACGTTGGGGGGGGAATAAATAAACGACGAATTACCAAGTTTTCAGTCAGACGTCTTCAAGCTCTGCACGCTCTCCCAAACAGAATGGAGCTGAGAAAGACACCGAAAGCAGTACGGCACGTTTTTATACCGACCGCCTGACTTTGCGACATTTTACGGCCCTACGCGCTACTTTGCGTTTCTGTGGTAACCTTTGACGTAAACCAGACGAGGTCATAGATATATTCACGCGGTTACATTTATTTATATAATCGTGTAAAGTTTTTTTTTTTTGTAGATTCATTATTTCAGTGATTTTTTAGTAAAATAAAAATAATCTATCTTTTATTTCTGTAACTGTGTATTTTTTGAGCATGGAAAATAGACATTACACACAAAATTAATTATTATTATACATGTTTAATTATAGTTATACATGTTATTCCAGTGACAATAAAATGTAAAAAAAATAAAAAATAAACACTTTCTTGAAAACGTTTGACTAATACACGCAAGCACAATAACTCTACTTAACAAACGTTTTTATCTCCTAAACTAGTTAGTATATATACATATCAAATATACATTTTATTATATTATTTATATAAAATTATATACTTTTTATATATAATTTTTTTTAATAAAAGACAAACTTTCTTCAGATGACATACTTTTCCATCAAAACCTCGGCAAAACTTTTCAATTATCTTTAAATTAACAGACAACCGCAACAATAATTATAATATTGAATTATATAATAATATAAAACGTCAGTCACGTGACCACACCTATTTCGCGCCAGTTAACGTCATACAAACATTTCGCTCGACAGTTAAACTAATCTGAGTAACTGGCATATTATTTCTATTTTCATGATGGGGACTTGCTTTTCACGAAAAAAGAAAAAGATCCCTGATGAGTCCTATAGATTTTGGGCTGCTGTAGCATCTTCTCTTCGACTCGGCTGGCTTGGGACGAGAAATGACAGGGCGGTTAGTGTACTTGGCTAGTTAAAGCGACTCATTATTAAATGAAAAAGATAACTAGTATGTCGAGTGTAACAAATAAATTACTAGAAAGAGCTTGAGTCAATATTTATGTGTGGATATTGTACAAGCAGTTTATTGTTCAAGCAAAAGTGTCACCATTTTAAAATCTTTCTCTTTATCTAGGAGATTAAAGCATGTCAGACGGCTCTTTTCCCTTATCTGTTGAGCTCATCTGCTATAGAAGAAGATTTTCTTGGCTTCGAGGAACATCTTATAGAGGTAATTTATATCTGGAATGTGCCCACTTATATTATCTGCTACTGTCTTCTTGTATAAGTTACTCTCTGTTACTTGTTGTCGGTGTCAGTTCCAGTTTAAATCCAAACAGTTGTTCCCAAAACGAAGTTGGAATAACCTGTTAGTTCAGAACTACAGTTTAGCGTTATCACATCTATTGAGTGTTATCACATCTATTGAGTGTTATCACATCTATTGAG
>CAIGQV010018170.1:10108534-10164459 GCA_903798115.1 Danio jaintianensis
TCTATTGAGTGTTATCACATCTATTGAGTGTTATCACAGTCTATTGAGTGTCCATCCTCACAACACTTAAAATGCAAATCTTCTTTTTTTAATACTTCTTTTTTCTATAAAACTTACACAACGACGTTGCACATAGTAGTAGTTATACCTAGTATCTCTCTCTCTTTACATGTATATAAAATTTTTTTTAATACAATTAATCTTTGTTAAAAAATTTTGTGCTAGACTGCTTAAAATTCACTTTAAAAGCTTAAAGTAACAAATCACAAACTTTCTCTCTTTTGTGGTCAATGAAATCAAAAATCATCTCTGTTTGTGTTTGTTAGTATAGCTGACTGTTTGGACTGATATAAAAATATGCTAAATTAAAAAGCTGATATAAAAAAATACACAACCCATCCAACGAGTATAATTATACATAAAGGTAAGTTGTGTTGCAAAATATACATTGTTTTTTTAATCTCTACTTTTGCAAACGAACCTGTACCAAATGTTCTTTTTTTTAGTAGTAGTTATACCTAGTATTTCCCTCTCTCTGTGTGTGTGTATACATACACACTAGGGCTGGGCGATTAATCGAAAAGTAATCGAAATCGACATCCAGAACCTATAATCCATCTAATCTTTCCAGGTCGATTTTTTTCAATTACTTTCCCTACCCCGTGTGGAGTCATGTGACCCCGCTCATGTACAAGACATGTTGTAAAAATGTAGTTGCTGAACTGAATAATGTTCAGCACTTTGCAGCCACATCTGATCTCTGGTCAAGTAGGACAATGGACCCATTCTTGAGCCTTACTTTGCACTTCAATGACGATGATTGGAAGCTGCGCTAGACATGCATGAGATAGCAGATTTTCCATTACATTAAAATTATTATTTACGTTAAAATATTTGTTTACAGAAGATACAAGAAATGCACAGTTTAAAATATTATTTACAGCATATACAAGAGTTATTTTATTTAGAAGAGATGCTGCTTATTTTCTACTTTTAATATGAAAAACATTGGAAATAATTTATTTTGTTTCCAAAAGTGCAAGTTATTTTCACTTTTTCATAAGGAAAAAAGTGACTGTTGGTTTTAGGCAATGTGTGTTTTAATTTCAGTTGTTCAATATTGATAGTAGATAGTGTCATTCATTCATTTTCCTTCGGCTTAGTCCCTTTATTCATCAGGGGTCGCCACAGCGGAATGAACCACCAACTTATCCAGCATATGTTTTACACAGCGGATGCCCTTACAGCTGCAACCCAATACTGGGAAACACCCATACACTCTCACATTCACACACATACACTACGGTCAATTTAGTTTATTCAATTCACCTATAGCGCATATCTTTAGACTGGGGAAACCGGAGCACCCGGAGGAAACCCATGTAAACTCCACACAGAAATGCCAACTGACCCAGCCGGGACCAGCGACCAGCGACCATCTTGCTGTGAGGCGACAGTGCTAACCACTGAGCCACTGTGTCACCCCTTAGATAGTATGTTTCCTTCAATTATTTTAAAATCAAGTGATACACCCTTCATTTAAAAATCTCTCACTTGTAATATGTGAGCATATTTACTGTACAAAACCTGTCAGTGAACTATGAGGGCAAAAAAATTAAATAAATAAATAAAATAATGGTTCATTAATTGTAATCGAGTTAAAATGTTCAATTAATCGAGATTTTGATTTCAGGCCAAATCGCCCAGCCCTAATACACACACAAAAACACACACACAGTTACATAAAAAAATAATAAATAATTGAATACAATTGACCTTTGTTAAAGTTACGATTGTTATAATGTCTTGTGCCAGAATGCTTTAAATACTCTTAAAAAAGTGTACAGTCACAAAACACATGCAACTCTATTATGGTTAAACTTTGCAGTCACATCAAAAATCACATCTTCCAGACTGTGGTGCCTGTTAACTATAATTTCGACTCGAACATTTAGTGTAATTTTTTATAATGTAATAAATCAATATGGGATCTTACACATTTTCCAGTGAGCTTAAAGTGTTCACCTATCCTAAATGTGTATGTTTTGTACTTATTTGACCATAGGGTGCTGATATCTCGAGTTGTGATGATCGACGTCGGACAGCTTTGCATGTGGCAGCAGCGCAAGGTCATATAGGCGCTGTTCGCTTCTTGCTGCAGCATGGAGCAAATGTGCATGCCTTTGACTGTAATGAAGAAACTCCTCTTTGGGATGCCATACGCTGCAGGTACCAACACATTTGTTCTTGCTACACAAAAAAAACAACAATCTAAGAGCTAGGGAAATATCTGACATTGCAATATTTTGTATTTCTGCGATACATGTTGCAATATACAGTTGAAGTCAGAATTATTACCCCCCCTGTATATTTCTTTCCAGTTTAATGGAAAGATTTTTTTCAACACATTTCTAAACATAATATTTCAATAACTAAGTTCTAATAACTGATTTCTGTTATCTTTGCCATGATGACAGTACAAAATATTTTACTATATATTTTTAAGATACTAGTATTCAGCTTAAAGTGCTATTTAAAGACTTAATTAGGTTAATTAGGCAAGCCATTGTTTAACAGTGGTTTGTTCTGTAGACAATTGAAAAACAAATATTGCTTAAGGGGCTAATAATATTAACCTTAAAATGCTTTAAGAAAAAAAAATTAAAACTGCTTTTATTCTAGCAGAAAATGTTATTGGAAATACTGTTAAAAATTCTATGCTCTGTTAAACATCATTTGAGACATATTTGAAAAAGAAAAAAATTCACAGGAGGGCTAATCATTTTGACTTTAACTGCATGTACAATTTCACCAGAAGACTTGAATAGCTATATTTCGAAAATATTTATTCATTTTATATTATTTAATATATATTTTATTAATTTATAAATGATTAATTGATTGGGATGATCCTGTAGAAGAGCGAATCATCCATGAAATGTAATAAACCAATTACAAGCGTAGAGAAATGCAATAGAGCAAATATAAATGTGAAATAAACAGTGCTTTTTCAGGCTGTCCACAGGGTCTTAAAATGTCCTAAATCTCAAAATCAAAATTTTAGGCCTTACAAAGTCTTAAATTTACTAAAATATTGTGTTGTAGGTCTTAAATCTTTTTTAAACAGGTTTTAATTTTCCTTTGTTCATGTATTGCTACCTTTTTATTTAAAAAGGTAATTTTTAACTCTATTTAACATAATGGTATAATTATTTTCCTCACAATAACATTTGTTTAAAAGTGCTCCATGTATTTACTGCTGAGGACACCGAACTGGACAGATCGATGTGTGTAGATGTATTTTTTTTCTAGTTTTTAAAACTTTTAAAACATTTGTTCATTTTTTATTTTTATTTTAAAGAAAGTTTATGTTGGAAAAAAAGTGTATGGATACAAGTAGAGCTTGCTTGTTTTTACACAATATTTATAATATTTTTCTAAGAAATATCAAAAATATTAAATTTTTTATTATTAAATTATTATTATATTATTAAATGTATTAAATTATAATTGTTTTTGATAAGGCAAATATAAATCTTTTCCATCTGGGCCATTTAAAAAAATTCCTTAGCGTTTAGCCCTTTATGAGTCTAAAATTTAATTCATAATGGTCTTAAAAATATCTTAAAAAGTCTTACATTTAACTTGGTGAAACCTTCAGAAAGCCTGTTTATGGTTTTCAGGGTAATCAAATCGTATTCAGGTACACAGATAAAAAAAAAAAAATGTATATATATATATAATAACACCGCAAAGACTTTACTGTTTAAATAATCAATAAAAAAAATTTCTGTCACAGTCACAAATGGTAAAATTACTTGTGCCTTAATGCTTTAAGCGCTCTTAGGGCCTAAAAATGTGCAAATGATAAACTTTTACTCCATTATGGATAAACTCTGCAGTAACTTCACACATCTCATGTAATTTGAACTGTGGCTGTATAATCCCAATATAATATATATAATCCCTACTCAACATTGCAAATCCTGCTTTGTGACCTATGCGGATCCACACATTGGGATTTCGATGCTGAAACATCGATATATTGTGCAGCTCTACTAAGAGCCATTAATGACTTAGTTTATTGGTTTGAACTCATTAGCTGTTGCTGCAAAAAGATACATGGTGCGCAAATGTCATGCAGAATTTACCATTTTAGTTTAATTGTTTGTAAAGTGACATTTTCGGGCATCTCAGCCCACTTCTACACAAACTCTAGGATCCAGATTTTCATCAGTACTATATAAAAATAAGAAGAGCAAATTTTGATTTCATTCCAACTTTGAGCTCTTCATAATCATTTCTCAACTCAAAAAAAAAAAAAGTTTGCCCATCTGACTACTATATTTAGATTTAGTTGTGTTCAGTAAGTTTTGTGGCAAAATATACCTTGTTTTTTAATCCCTTGCTATTGACCTTATTCTGCAATGCGGAAGTGCGCTCATTTTTGTGATTGTTTTAGAACTGATATGGGAGAAATGACTAGGAATAATAAACCACAGAAAATGGTCAACCTACTTGCTCGACAACCCAGTGTGTTCATGACTATACATAAAAAGTAGAATAACACAATAAGGAAATATCAAGGAATAAAATATCAAAAGAATAAAGTCAATGGGCCGTATCATACACCCAGCGCAATAAGGCACAAGACATGTATGGCGCAATTTGTTGCTATTGTCAGACCAGCGCAACCCTAATTTTCACGTATTGTGCCACGTTGTTTAAATAGCAAATCCATTTGCGCCACTTTGTGGACTCGTGGGTGTGCTGGTCTAAAAAGGAGGTGTGTTAAGGCGCATTGTTGGCACGTTGCTATTTTGAGGAACTGAAAGTCCAGCGCAGAACGCGTTAGTTATGCGCCTATGCGGGTCCAAATGCTCACACATGCTTGATATGCACAGGATATACAGCAATACACAAATATTTTTACATATGAAAAAAATTCAAGGATTAAAATGTTACAAAAATTATTTTCTACATAAATATAAAAAACCACTGCCTCCATGCTTTCTTCATCTTGGGGTGCTTTTTTCGGTTTATTCATGACAATTTGCATTTGTATAGTGTTATTACTTATTATATGCATATTTATATTTGTTTTAATTAAAACAAGTTTAGATTTGTCCACGTTAGATTTGGAGACGTATGCATCACCATATGGGGCATAAGAACAGGATGTGTGTTTAGATATAACTCAGTTTTTTGACCACACTTCATTATTATTGTTCATTTATTCGTTTGCTGGAAATTAGAACTGAGTTTAGAAATAGTTTTGAATCAAATCTTTGTGCTTAACAAATTAAATTAAATATGTAGGCTAATGAATGTCTTCAGGGGAGTGCGTACAACACCTTACCAATGAAAGTAAAGGAGTAAAGTAAAGAGAAGTAAAGTAAAGAAAGTAAAGAGGCTGAATGGAGGAGGCTCATTCCTTATCCTCATGCAGATGGTCTGTTTAACTGTTTTCTCGCTAGTGAAGCGTTCAGTTACGTTTTTCTATTCAGTATTTGCAATGTTTATTGCACATTATGCTCAAAACACACCCAGAACTCATTAAGAGAATAAGCACAACCCTGTTAGACCATGTGCCAGAGCGCAAACCATATTTTTCCATCCTTAAAATAACAAAAGTGGATTCAAACACGCCCTTAATGCTTTTGCTCCATGCGCTTTAGACTCTGCGCCTAGATTGTTAAAATAGAGCCCAATAGGTTCAGAGTTATTAACCTGTACCAAATGTATCTCATTTAATTTGGTGCTAACTGAACTACTAAGTGTTTTAATTGTTCCCTTAATTTGCCCCTTTTAAATCAACAGGAGTTTGGAGGTGGTGGAGCTGTTACTTTCTGCAGGGGCAGTTTTGGACAAATCCACTGAAGAACTTGGAATTCAGATGTGCTGGTAAATGACATTATGTAAAAAATTTATATAAGCACGTTATTACTTTATAGTAATAATTGTAGCCATCTGTAGTGCTTGTTAATTTTTCCACGTTCTAGATTAAAGATAAAAGAAGACTGTGCCTCACTTGTTCAAACTTGCTTATGTCAAAATAGTTTTATTTGCATTTTTTTATTATTATAGTTTTTGTTTTTAGTCTACATTTTACAGTTTGATTGTAAAACACTTT
The DNA here is from genome assembly GCA_903798115.1 of Danio jaintianensis. NCBI lineage: Eukaryota > Metazoa > Chordata > Actinopteri > Cypriniformes > Danionidae > Danio > Danio jaintianensis. The sequence continues at coordinate 10,114,668 of CAIGQV010018170.1, forward strand.
GTGAATCTTGTTCTTGAAAGGTGCTATAAAAATAAATATTACTTACTGTATATGGATTGTGCTTTTCAGTCTTGCATACCTTGGAAACTCTGAAGAGATGGAGGCGTGGAAGGTGGCTGGAGTCAGTTTTAATGTTGCTGATGCTCACGGCCGAACTCCCTTGCATGTGGTGAGATTTTCTTCTAAATGATAAGTAAATGTTGTTCCTATGAAGAGTATATAAGCTTAACTTCCTTCATGTGCTTTAACAGGCGGTGTGCACCGATCAACCTGAAATGGTGAAGTTCTGTATCCACAATGGATCAGATCCTGAGGTATGGACACAAAGGATTTAGAAGCAATGCTTTGGCAAAAGATTGGACACATGTATTTTTTTATTATTGCAATTGGTAGTCATCAAAACCTGGGATTTTAACAACACAATAGCTATTTAGGGTACAATAGCTAAAAGAGAGAGAAAAAAACAATGTTTGACTAATAGGGTAGGGTTGTATACCAAACTTATTGCAGTATTCTACTGTATTGCATATGCGGGTATAACATTTGAGTACTGAATCAGCTAAAGTTTAACTTTACACGAACACACCCAAACAGACAAATACATAAACGCTTATATGTGAAGACACACACACCCATTAACTCAGAGCACACATACAATTACCAGTTTTTTTTCTATATATAAAAAACATTGTTAATTCAAAGCAACGTACAGTCGTGGCCAAAAGTTTTGAGAATTACATAAATATTGGAAATTGGAAAAGTTGCTGCTTAAGTTTTTATAATAGCAATTTGCATATACTCCAGAATGTTAACTTAATCCTGAAAAAAACGTTCCACTGCATTTCATTGCTGTCATTAAAGGACCTGCTGGGATCATTTCAGTAATCGTCTTGTTAACTCAGGTGAGAATGTTGACGAGCACAAGGCTGGAGATCATTATGTCAGGCTGATTGGGTTAGAATGGCAGACTTGACATGTTAAAAGGAGGGTGATGCTTGAAATCATTGTTCTTACATTGGTAACCATGGTGACCTGCAAAGAAATGCGTGCAGCCATCACTGCGTGGCATAAAAATGGCTTCACAGGCAAGGATATTGTGGCTACTAAGATTGCACCTAAATCAACAATTTATAGGATCATCAAGAACTTCAAGGAAAGAGGTTCAATTCTTCTTAAGAAGGCTTCAGGGCGTCCAAGAAAGTCCAGAAAGCGCCAGGATCGTCTCCTAAAGAGGATTCAGCTGCGGGATCGGAGTGCCACCAGTGCAGAGCTTGCTCAGGAATGGCAGTAGGCAGGTGTGAGCGCAAGACTTTTGGAAGATGGCCTGGTGTCAAGAAGGGCAGCAAAGAAGCCACTTCTCTCCAAAAAAAAACATCAGGGACAGATTGATCTTCTGCAAAAAGTATGGCGAATGGACTGCTGAGGACTGGGGCAAAGTCATATTCTCTGATGAAGCCCCTTTCCGATTGTTTGGGGCATCTGGAAAAAGGCTTGTCCGGAGAAGAAAAGGTGAGCGCTACCATCAGTCCTGTGTCATGCCAACAGTAAAGCATCCTATGATTATTCATGTGTGGGGTTGCTTCTCATCCAAGGGAGTGGGCTCACTCACAATTTTGCCCAAAAACACAGCCATGAATAAAGAATGGTACCAAAACACCCTCCAACAGCAACTTCTTCCAACAATCCATCAACTGTTTGGTGAAGAACAATGCATTTTCCAGCACGATGGAGCACCGTGCCATAAGGCAAAAGTGATATCTAAGTGGCTCGGGGACCAAAACGTTGAAATTTTGGGTCCATGGCCTGGAAACTCCCCAGAACTTAATCCCATTGAGAACTTGTGGTCAATCCTCAAAAGGCGGGTGGACAAACAAAAACCCACTAATTCTGACAAACTCCAAGAAGTGATTATGAAAGAATGGGTTGCTATCAGTCAGGATTTGGCCCAGAAGTTGATTGAGAGCATGCCCAGTCGAATTGCAGAGGTCCTGAAAAAGAAGGGCCAACACTGCAAATACTGACTCTTTGCATAAATGTCATGTGATTGTCGATAAAAGCCTTTGAAACGTATGAAGTGCTTGTAATTATATTTCAGTACATCACAGAAACAACTGAAAGAAAGATCTAAAAGCAGTTTAGCAGCAAACTTTGTGAAAACTAATATTTGTGTCATTCTCAAAACATTTGGCCACGACTGTACAGTAAAAAAAAAAAAAAATTACTCCAATACATGTATTTTACGATGATGTTTCTATCTAAACTTTACATTAGAGGGGAAACTGATTGCTCCTTCATGATATTTTGAAATTGTATTTAGGACAAAAAACAGATGCAGATATTTTAACAATATATTGATAAACACACACTTTGTGCTCTGTTTCTTTTTGAGGCCTTGTGGTGGGATAACTGCTCTACACAGTGTTTATTTACACAGAAATGAAAATTCTGGGCCGAAAACTGAAACAGAAAATGATTTGTAATAATAATCTATTATTTAAGTAATATTTATTAAAATAAACCATATATAACCACATTTGTGACCTTGCCCACAAAACCTGCACAAGTATTTTTGTCAACATTTTAAATGTCTAAATTATAGATTTTCCTTCTATGCCAAAAATCATTAGATTATTAAGTAAAAAAGACCATGTTCCATGAATATATTTTGTAATTTTCTCTACTGTAAATATTTCATAACTCAATTTTTGATTATAAAACATTTCTGGTTAGCTACATTTTTAATTCAGACATCTTTAATTCTTCAATTTTCTCAATATTGTATTTAGGTTTTTTATCTGAGAACCCTCAGATTGTATATGTTCAAATAGTTTTATCGGCCAAATATTGTCCTATCCTAATAAATCATACATCAATGGAGAGACTTTGCTTTACTGGCATTGCATTACAACACAACAGCGCTATTAAAGAAGCAGGAACAAGTATACTACTAGACATGTTGTGTCAGAGCATTAATTGAGTGGACTTTGCTTTTCTGTTGAGCATACGTGTCTACCCAGCAAAAATCTATACAGCCTTTTTATAGTGCATTGAAATAAATGGTTTCATAGCGCAGTGTTTTCTGCATCCAGTATGCAGTGTCTACAGCTGGAGGGAAACTAAAACTGGCACGCTAGTACTGTGGCATAGCATAACCCTATTTTCGAAAAAGCTGAAATTTGGTGCATCCCTAGTTAATTTTCTTGTGAGGTGCATGCTGGCGTACTTTGGCAGTAGTTTTGGTTCAGTTCTCATACGTTGTATGTGTATGTTTCCTTCATTCTTTTCAACTCGTCAATTAAGTAAATACAATTTTATCTTAATAAACAAAAAAAGTAAATTAAATTAAATCTGTATTTTGTTGGGAAAGTCATACTGTACATGTGTTCAATTTATGTCGTGAGAAAGCCAGATGTGTCCAAACCTCTGACTTTCGGTACTTAAAAGACATAAAAGCATCATTATATCTCTATAAATTTCAATGATTGAAATTAAGCCTTTTTTCAATCTTTTCTGAAATAACAGCAAAGAGACGGGTTCAACAACAGGCCTATAGATGATGCTGAGAGACTAGGCTTACAACACATGGTGGAGCTGTTGAGTTACTAAGCCCACCAGCCCAACCAGGCCACAGATGGATGGAAAGTACAGAATAGTGAGGTCCAGCAGGCATCTGTAATTGTCAAAAGGTTCAAAGTTTAAAGTTTGTCACTAGCTTTTCTAGATTCGTTTTAAGCAAAAAAAAAAAAAAAAAAAAAAAAGGTTTAATTCCTTTTAAAAAAAGCAAAGTTTCAAAGGATAGAGAACAAAAGGCAAAGTAACCTTTTGTTTTAGACATTTTGTAACAATGAAATAGGTTACTGAAACAATAAAACTGTCATAGCATTATTATTATATATATTTTTTTATCACATGTATTTAGAATTCTCGGTTATAAAAACCAAGCTAAAAGGCAGCACTTTCTTTCATTTTAATAGTAAACTCCAAGACAAAAGAGGTGAACTCATTTTCAGGAGTTTTCCTACATTATTTGATATGGGTTTCCAGTTCTGAACATAAATAGCATCATTCGCCATAGTAATAAACACTCTCTAGATATAATACTGGACTATTTTTGAAACTGGACAAAAAGTAAACTTTCTGGTGTCTGACAGCACTTGGCATTATACTGAAACTCTTCAAGCTTTCATATTTTTCATACTAATATTGTCACTTCATCATGGCTTTCAATGACATTAATGTGGCATGCATAAAATGAACATGAGGTACTAAAGTACTTGTAATTATGGCTTAAATTGGTGGATCTTAACTCCCACATTGCACATTTTCAATGTCTTTTCTCTCACATATTTATTTAAGATATAGGAGTATATTTACAAATTGACAGTATGCTAAATTGGAATTCTGAAAAGTGATGTGTGCAAATGACAACACTGTCAATATGATACCCCTTTACATGGATCTGGAAAATCACTTGTTTATGCATGCCAGGCTAGTAGTTGACAGTGTTGGAGAAGCATTAATTAACTTGTATTTTGAGCGACTGTTGCCTTGGTTGTCAAGTACTAGTATATGTCTCAGCACTGGTGGCTAGTTCTGGCCCTCGAGAGTCACTGTCATTCAGAGTTTAGATCCATGTCTAATCAAAAACACCTGGCAATAATTTTCAATAAATTTTTTAAGAAATATTGAAAAGCAATTGATAATGTACATCCAGCCAGATGTTATCAAAGAATAAAACCAGACAAGCTAATCATCTGCTCTATAAGACTTAAGAGCTTTATTCTGCGAAAACAACCAGCTGGATGTACATTAAAGCGATTATTACATGGCTACTTGCCTAAAAACGAAACATTCCAAGGTATGTTATTTCCAGATAACAACCACTGAAACTAGTAATACAGGCTCATCCGGGTACTTCGAATCATCTTGACTGTCAGTGGATACGTTTACATCCATATATATGCTTGTCTGTCATGCCGCATTTTTGACTGATCTTTTGACCGAATATAACATTAGTTAGTAAAAGAAAATTATTCTTTCATTAAAGAATTCATAAACTATTACAGCTAAGAATGATGTTTTGTGACTAATTTTAACATTTTGTGGCAAGTAGCCTTGTAATAAGCAAGATAAGGTCCATCTAGAAGGTTATTTTTTGCAGAATAAAGCCTTTTAGGCTTATACAACAGCCCTCTACTTCACTTCAGGCTGTCAATAAGCCTGTCAGGCTTTATTCAGTAATATCAACTGCCTGGATGTATTTTATCTCTTACATAACATACCTTAAAAAAAGAAATTGTGTGTGCACACATCTAAAAAAAAAACAAAAAAAAAACGTTAAGCAGATGTTTGTTTAAATGAAACAAGACATGGTATACAAACATAAATTGCTAGACTGCCACTGTTGCTGTCAAAGGTCTTTATCAGTCCAAGAATGAATTTAAAGTATTTGCCTGATGAAGACGTTGGTCAAAACGTTGACTGAATAAATTCTTTTTGAGCAACAGTGTGCCGATTTATATTGGAATAAAATTCCTTGTAATGCCATGATTGATCAATCAGAATCGAGTATTCATGTTTGTGGCTGCCATGTTTCAGCTATTAAAGCTGCTGGTTGCTGAAGCTTACTCACCCTCATTGGTTATTGTGGATATCCTGTCAGAGACGGCCTGATCCAAAGTGATATATTTTGGGATTGGGGAGGCTCTGACTAAGCCATTAAAATAATTGTAATAACACCACACAATGGAGGACTGTTTTGGACAAAAGGTTTGTGGCACTAGCCTTGAACCAGGCCTTTTGAATTAGCTAAATCAGGTGTGTTTGATTAGTGTCAGAAACAGGGTTGAAAACCAATGGATAAGATAAACATTCAAACAAAGAAAAAAAAAAAAGCTAGCTTGAATGTTTAACTCTACAAAATGCCAGAATCTGAATTTACACTAGCATCCTCCACCTCAGCACCTTACTATAACACAGTGTAAAGATACTCATAATGTGTCTTCAAGAAGCATATTCCAAAAGATGCAATGTTTTAACACTGTAACACAGACAAGAATATAACTATGCCATATGTTTAGTATTGTTTCCATATTAAAAGCTAATATCAATCTAGGAATCTTTGTAAAGTAAGCAGTGCAAAAACACACTTACAAAAAAAAAGGCATGATAATTCAACCATTCGCTGCAAGATTAAAAGGAGAACCACTACAATATGCAAACAATTGCCTGAAAGTTAAAAATGATCAAAACAAGACAAGTGTTTATTTTTTTGTAACATGCAGTCACATGTCCAGTCAATAGAGCAACCTGACGGGCAATGCGATAGCGTTCAAAAGTACAAAAAACGGTCCGAGAAGGAAGGCTGACATTCTTGTAGCATCCAAGAGCAGGAACTCTCTTTTTACAGAGGAGAACAGCAGTATCAAACATTAAGCAAAGTTATTTTAATGACAGCCCAAGAACATTGCATGCATTTTATGCTATAGAGATTGTGTACAAAAGCAAAAAGGTTACAAAAACGTCACAGGTGTGACTCGCACAATGAACGTTGTCAGAAAGAGATAAGGTTTCTCAGTTGATGAACATATATCTTAGGGCTGTATACAGGGGTTGTCGATCTCAGAATTTCAATATGTTTAGTAAATGGCCAACATCTCCAATCTAGACCTTAAACAATAAATAAAATATACTGATCATTTGGGGAAAAAATGAAACAACAACAACAACAACTGAATTTTAAAACATACAGTAATATAATAAGATCTACCATACCCAGCAGCATGCTAAATATGCAATAACACAGAAAGGTTAAAATAATACATTGGTTATAATATAATGCCACAAAATAACACAACTTAATAATGAAATAGACAGAATTAAAAGAAACATGTTAAACAATATTTAAAAAAAATATATTTAGTCATCTTTAAAATGCTCAAAGGAAGAATAAGATAAACATGCTATTGATAAATCTCAAAACAATTGTAACTTGTGAAACCTCGTCAAATCCATTTTTGGGATTTATAGACTGAGAACTTAGATGTTAAAGGGGTAGTTCACACACAAATTTTAATTTACTCACTATTTACTATTTCTTAAGTGGTTCCAAACAGTTAAGAGTTTCTTTCTTCTATTGAAAAAAACTATAACCATCAACTTCCATGGTAGGAAAAACAAATACTATGGAAGTCAATGGTTACAGAGTAAATGATGATCGAATTTTCATTTTTGGGTGAACTATCCCTTTAATGCGATACAAAGATTGGGCTAATAAATAATTAATGGGGAAGTAAAACCTCCAGTTTAAAGTTGAATAATCCATGGAGAATATCGCCTTTTCAGCTTATATGTGTCCTTTGCGTAAACCGGGTTTTCTTTCTGGGAAAAAAATGGCTATTGAAACTCTGGTTTGTGCTTTAATAATGCGGTAAGCACAAGAATTAAAGGTAAATTACATTCATTAAGGAGACAATCTTGGAGGTTATTCAGTTTCATCAGGAAAAAAAAGACATCTAGCCTATTGTAATAGATGGGAGAAGTATAAATTGTAAGAGTGTTTTTTAAAATATTACAGTCAATTATAATCCTCGCAATAATCAGTCTGTAAAATAAAACACTGTAGTTCATATCCTGACCTAAAAACAGGCATCAGAAATGTTGGGATATACTCCAGATGTAAACAATATGCTTGTTTTGAAAATGGTATTTTCGGAGCCCCTTTGCTGCCCGTACGCATAATGATACATTTACTGAGAGTTAACATCTGTAAACAGCATTCTTGAATACGAAGACAGCCAAGAGAATGGAGATAGAGAGCAGTAAGGTGTGGTTATATATTTAAAGACAGTAACTGATCTCTCATTGGCTGTGGGAACTACGCCTCTCCATTTTTTTCAATGAGGTTGTACAAACACAGACCCTTATATAAGCCCAAAAGCCACATCAAAGCCACACAATCAGACTGCAAGCTCAACACCAGGAAAAAGTACAAGAGATGTGATTTCTGGCACTCATCTCGAAATCAATGGACTGCTGGAGTGTTGATCTGTCCGTCACAGACTGTTGAGCTTTACATGGACATCATGTAGGAAAGGGGCGAGGCTTCGCTGCAGCCTTTCAGTCATTGTACCCTGAACCAGGGAGTTCATTGGTTAACGTGTGCCAGCGCTCGATTTTCTTGTCCTTGTTTTTCAGACAGTCAAACCAGTGTTTTAGCCTCTCGCCGCTGGCATTTATACCTAAAGACACTCCACCTGAAAGGGGGGAAAGTTCATTAAAACAGCTAAAAACAACCAATGGTCAGTCGTTCCCCATAAAACTCGACTATAAAGTTGACAAAACCATCACTTACATTGAGTACGTTTACATGGACACCAATACTCGATTTTAATACAATTAAGACAATATTTTGATTAAGAGTCTATCATGTGAACAGCGATTTTTGATTACCTTCATCCGACTAAAGTCATAATCGAACTAAACAGAAATCGTATTAAGACATGTTGGAGTATTCCTATTTTAGTGCAGTACAGACATGTAAACACCGCAATCAAACTATTAATATCATGTAGGACTTTTCGCCACATTTTGCGAGTGGATATTCCATACACACATGGTTGTTTGACACTATTCTCTGCACCTACAGAGTCAGTAAAGGACCACAAACACACACATCGCAAACTGCGGAAGTTTTTTTCTTTCCATTCGACGTGCGGTATCAAATTCCATTTAAACAACACCCTTCCACCAGTCCTTCATACTCGCATCTAATACCTCAGTTTGTCACGGGGGCATGCATGAAATGTTCCTGAATGAAAGTGAAACTGCCGAACTGCAGTTAAAGTAAAAAAATTTAAAATGAAACACCTGAAATTACATGAAACTCCAATTACAGAAAACATTGGATAGCATGGTGACACAATGACGTTAATTAACCGATGTGCTATAACATGTAAATGGGATCATGAAAGGAACATTCAAAAAGCAACTCATGTAAACCCCTTAATCATCTTATTCTGATTAAGGCAAATAATTAGATTACTGATGTCCATGTAAACGACATTGTTAGGTCAGCACTGTATCCTGCATCTTTTGATACAGGGTTTTGTAAGCTTAAATGTTTGTGACATTTGGTTGCTTATTCTGCAAGTCTTAAAAAACGTTCTTAAAAGCTCTTAAATCAGCCCCCCCCAAAAGTTGTACTTTTATCAAATTTGAACACATTGAACACAAATTATATTATCCTCAGTATTTTTGTTTTGCAATAAAAATATTTGTATTTCCTTAAACCAAGTTATGTTTGGTGGAAAATAAGTATAGTTTCTGAAAAACTAGACAAAACTAAGTGACTTTGTGGTTAAAACAAGAACAGATATCTGTCAAATGACATATCCATTTGAATTAAGTAAATTTTTGGAGCCCACTTGCAGATATTTGTTCTTGTTTTATTTATAAACTCGCTTCATTTTGATCATTTCAAACAAAGCAAGACTTCTCATGTCATGCTATTTTTCTTCCCCTGTAAATGTAGCTTGATTTTTAGAAATATTTAGACATTTGCACTGGAAAACAACAGATACTGAATGACAAATAATTTTGCAGTGCGATCAGAAAGTACACTATTTGTATTAAATGGAGTGCATGAGACTGATTCCTGAATGACCACTGTGATAAACGAGTCTCCACATTGATCCTGCGGGCCAACCTGACCGCCTGCCGGTGCCATACTCACACCTGCAGCTTCTTCACGATGGACGTCCAGCTTCTTCAGCCTCCAGCGCCTAGACTGCAGCTCTGAACAGGAAGTTTGGCCAGATGAAAAATGGTCGTGCCTAACAGAGCCTAGTTTCTCTCGAGGTTTTTTTTCCCTTCACTTCGTCAATTGGTGAAGTTTTTTTTCCTCGCCACTGTCGCCACTGGCTTGCTCGGATCGGGACTTGTGGAGCTGTGCTTCGGTGGATTTGCTCTACAGTGTTTGAACTTTCAGCAGTGAAATTTAAACCACACTGGGCTAAACTAAACTGAACTTCAACTCTGAAATCTGGACTTTACTAGAACTATGTTAAGCTGCTTTTGACTTGACTTGACACTAAAAGATATTTACAAATTCCAGTGTTTGGGAGCAGAGTTATTAAAACATTTTGTAATTTCTTTTGTTGAATGAATTTAAAAGTATTTAAAAGTAATTGGAGTTTAGAGATACTTAAATATCTCTAATAGAAATCTTCTACGTAAGCCATTATATTGTTTTACACTGTAAACTGAGATAACCTTTGGTAATGGATCCATTCAATAACAAAATGTAAAAACACAAGCTGTGATAATGACAAATACAGCATAAAAATATACAATGATATAAAATAGTAAAAGGTTAAAACATTTTAACAAGATTCATCAATAGTCCTTACCAATGAAATCATTTGATTTGCCAATGTCATAGTCCCAGACAGTCACCTCCAGGGTCTTTTTGCTGAGGTCAGCATACTTGATTTCATAGAAAAACTCCTATTATAGAGAGAACGAAATTAGCATTCATAAAAACAAAAACTTAAGTTACAGAATCTGTGAATCCGGGATTGGTTAGACTAATCTTACTTCATTGAATTCAGGGTTGAGAGTCTTCTTTTTGACAGCTGTCTTGTGCTTTGATTTTTTGTTCTCATCTGGCTTGAGATACCTGAAACACATTGGTGACATTGAAAGCAAGATGAACGTAGTTTGATTATATCTTTTACTTAAAGGAACACTCCACTTTTTTTTGGAAATAGGCTTATTTTAGCTTAGTATAGATCATTGAATTGGGTTGGACCATTAGCGTCTTACTCAAAAAATGTAAAAAAGAGTTTCAATATTTTTTCTATTTAAAGCTTGAATCTTCTGTAGTTACATCGTGAACTAAGACAGACAAAAACTAAAAAGTTGCTATTTTCTAGGCCAGTATTGGAACTATACTCTCATTCCGGCGTACCATGGCTGCAGCAGCCGCAATGACATTGTAAAATAAAAGTCTTTTTATCTAAAACTCAATTTGTTTACCCCTCTAGGTGTCTTCTAAAATGAGCCTATTTTTTGTTTTCATTTAAAGTCAAGTTGTCTTTCTTTCAGGACAATTTTGACGTGTTCATAGTTCTGAAATACCTATACTTAGACAAAGACTTATGATGCACAGGCAACACAATTTGAGCACAAATAAAGAATGTATTGTGGTATGCAACAAGTCACTATGGCCACCAGAGGGCATTGCAACTCTTGTAAATAAAATCTGGAAAGCTGAAAGAAAAAGCCATAGATGCACACACGAGGCTCACTGCAGGATATATCCACCATATGCTCTGGAAGCTTACTTCAATAATTAAAGGTTCATGTAAAAAAAGAGATGAAACAAAAAGAGATTAAACCCAACCTGACTTGTCTGCTGACTTTGAGGTCATTAAATGTCTCTTTCTGGCTCTACTTTAGCAACACCTCTTAATGAGGGTCCCATGCTCTTTTACCATGACCACCAGACGAGCAGACACCCAAAAAAGACTGATTAAAGAAGATCCAGCCTAATAATCACAACTTTATATATATAATAACAACCTATAATATATTGCCTCATATTGTTAAGACAATAATACAAATTCCATGTAAAATGCCAGTCGTTGTATTTATCCATCTCGAAAATCAAAGAGAATTCATTAAATTGTGGTGAGAACTTCAATAAATCAAGGCTTAATCTTGTTCAAGGCAGAACAGAAATGACACGCATTTAAAGTAAAAGTGAAACTTGTGAAAGGTTCATAACAGTCTCCCTGGAGCTCTCTCGACAGGGAATGACATTTGCTCCTGTAATGGTGCTGCTGGACAACCATTTTATTTCTTTTCTTGTGACTAAATCAATCTGCAGTTTAAAATGATCTTCTCCGTTTCCAAAAAGGAAAACTAGTACATTTCGTTTTGTTCCCTAAAAACGGTGAACATCGACTGGTTTCAATCTGGAAAAAACTGCTCTGTGCATTGACGTAACAAACAAAAGTAAGAACAAAATGATAATAACAGATGGAGATGAAATAATGACACAAATGCACAAGATTTACACAGTTTGTTGCCACCAGCAGAAGTGACGTATGAATAATTTAGCATTCAAAGCTTTTGTAGAGGAAGAACCAGACTGTTTCAATTGACCCATGTTTGTGCATGTAAGAAACAAAACCACAGTGCCCGCTGCAGTAATCCCTCTATAAATCGTTGGATTTAGGAAGAGAGGGAGCTGAGAGCTGTAATCTCCTCTGTGCGCTGAAGCAGAGATCATTGCTTCATCTTACTCAGTGTCCTTAAAATACTAACATTTCACCATATCAGAAATCGGATGGATGGGAATCAAGCATTGATGTAAATGATTTGGATGCTTGTGTTTGGGTGGATGAATGGATGTGCTGAGGGTTTCCTTTACATACACACACACATATGCATGCACATACTTCCACATTGTTGGTAATCATTTAGCAAATACTTTTATCCACAGTGATTTCGCAATACATGTTTTCCAGGAAAAATCCCTCGGGATAAATCTGGGATTAAGTGCCTCGGCTCACTCCTGGGGTATTACTGATGCAGACCTGCATCCACTAGGATAATTCCCTCTCACATCAGCACCTTTAGCTCAACATAAACATGACATTTCTCTCTATCGGTTATTTAAATTCACGGTACTTATCTATTTTGAGTTATTCATCTGTACAGCAGCTTTGGAAAAAATTCAAAAAAAATTTCTGCAGAAAATGACAATTGGTCAAAATAACAAATATAACATGTTACGATTGAAAATCAGGATTGCTGTACCAAAGAATGATTTCTGAATGGCACAATATGTACAATTATTTTAATTCAAAAACCACTAGTACATGTTAATGATGTCACACAGCCTCTATTTCTGTTAAGGTTTTATAGAAAACAGGGAAACACCAAAGGCGCTTTAATATTCATTCATTCATTTTCCTTCGGCTTAGTCCCTTTATTTATCAGGGGTTGCCACAGTGGAATGAACCGCCAACTTATCCAGCATGTTTTACACAGTGGATGCCCTTCCAGCTGCAACCCAGTACTGGGAAACATCTATACACACTCATTCACATACACTACGGCCAATTTAGTTTATTGAATTCATCTGTACCGCATGTCTTTGGACTGTGGGGGAAACCGGAGCACCTGGAGGAAACCCACGCGAACACGGGGAGAACACACAAACTCCAAACAGAAATACCAAGTGGTCCAGCTCTACTCAAACCAGCGACCTTCTTGCTGTGAGGCGACAGTGCCAACCACTGAGCCACCGTGTCGCCCGCACTTTAATATGTTGTGTGTTTTTTTAGACTGCACATCAGAGCATTATTGTAACAGAGCTTTAAAAAGTATTTAGCATAATAAAACAGTGTTGCTTCTTCTCCACATGATTATGACTGGAAGAACCAGAAGTGGTGGGCTGTGGGATAATAAAAGTTCTGCAGGAGTCCTGTAGGATGTAATGAAGACGAAAACTTCCATGATTCCACAGTCATGGCACCATAAAACTACTGTAAAACTACTTGCGCTCTCTGTGAAAATTTCATATTGTCCGTTTAATTCATCTGAGGTTAAACATTGGTAAAAACAAATATGAACATGCTCTCATTTTATGATCTACATTACCTTTTTTATTGCCTTTATCAGTAGTTACTTAATGCATAACTATAAATGGTAAAAAAAACAAAGATAAAAAAAATAAAAATTCCCATTATGTACCACAAAGAAAAAAAAAAACATTTGATAAAAATGAATTAATTTTATTTTTATATACTGTATACTGTGTGTATACTTTTGCACATGTACAGTTTCAACATGCTATTGGTGCAGAGAAACAAAAAATAAGAGTAATTTGTGTTTGTTTTTTAGTGAAAAGATAATGATAGTTATGATGACTTACGTTTTAACATAAGGGTCAGAGAAGCCATTGGCATCCATGGCAGCGAGATGGGCACAGCGGATGATGCCCACCACTAAACCAGACTTCTGAGAGCTGTACTTCAGAGAGATCATGATGCGCCCTCTCTCCTCCAGAGACTTGTCATCTGTCTTGTCAATCTGTGTGGACACATAAATAGAAATCACTGCTGTCAGTTCAGCTTCTGAGAACTATACAGGAAAGGATGCATGAAGACTACATAATTGAATAAATATATAAGTTTAAAGGAGACCTGTTATGCAAAAATCTCTTTTATATGGGGTTTAAACACAGTTGTGTGGCAACAGTCTGTAAATATATAACCAGCTTTTAATGGTAAATATGTGTTAATTTCATTTTTTATAATCACACTTCATAAAAACAGTCTGCAGAAACACTTTGATTGACTTTTCTGCCTTTGTACGTGTCATCAGAGGGGGAAAGGCCCACCCATTAGCGACGATCTCTCCCTCATTAGCATAGGACGTTATATAATGTATTTACTTTTGAATCTGCCACTATACTGACACATAGGCATTTGTAGCTCCATCCTCTTTTGAAAAGATGGCTGGGAGCACAATCTCATTTGAATTTAAAGCAACAGTCACCAAAATGGCACAATTAGGAGAGAGTTATAAAACATTATTTGTGGGTTATTTTGAGCTGAAACTTCACATACACACTCTAGGGACACCAGAGACTTATTTTACATCTTATAAAAAGGGGCATAATAGGTCCCCTTTAAAGGGATGTTTCACCTAAAAATGAAAATATGCTGTTGATTTTTAAAGGGTTAGTTTAACTATTCACTCACCATCAAGTGGTTTCAAACCGTCTTTTTCTGTTGAACACAAAAGATATTTCAAAGAATGTTAGAAACCGGTAACACTGAGTTCCATATTATGAAAAACAAATACTATGGAAGTTAATGGTTACTGGTTTCCAATATTTTTCAAAATAACTTATTTTGTGTTCAACAGAAAAAAAGAAACTAAGTGAAAGGTGAGAATTCTCAGTTTTGGTTGAACTATCACTGTAACGTTATTTAACATTAAGCGTGATGCAATAAAATGAAGTGAATCACCAAAATAATGGTTCTGTAATACCACACTTTACAATAATGTTTCATTAGTTAATGTTGATGTATTTACTAACATGAACTAATTATGAACAATTCCTGTGCAGCATTTATTAATCATAGTTCAACATTTACTAAAATTCAAATTCATGCTTGTTAACATAACTTAATCCACCGCGAGTTAACGTGAACTAACAATAAACAACTGTAACATAAACAAATACTGTAATAAATGAATTTTCCATGTTTGTTCATGTTAGTAAATGCATTAACTAACATTAACTAATACAACCTTATAGTAAAGTGTTACCCTACATATACAATAGTGCTATTAATACATATTAGTAATGCATTTCATTTTTCAATGCACATTCATAACATCATTATACATTAATTTAAAATGATTAATTAGTCATGGTTGTATTTATAAAGATTCAGTCTGCAATGTTGCAAATTGTTATGTTATAGTTACAATTGTTGATAAGAGCCCTGTTTCTTTATAGATACTTGTGAGTTTTAACACAGTTACTAACCAGTATAAATGTATCATTGGTGGCTTTAGGTGAAGTGAAACCAGGATTTGTATGTGTTATGAACATGTACTGTATACTGAAAAATGAAATGCAGAACTAATAAGAATTAAAAACATTATTGTTATTATAAATGTATAGCGCAGCCATAATAATGCAGTATAGGTTTTGTTGCACATTCATAAATACATTTATAGTATTGTTATGCTCGATTATAAATATTGATAAACGGACATGTAAGCCATTATTAGCATGGACCTCAGAAAGTGTTACCGAAACACAATATTCATTTGTTGCAGTTTTATGAATATGCCTGCATCGTCAGCTCATAAATAGGGAGAAATATCTATTAAATCAAATGTTGTGTCCCCGTTGGTAATTTATTCATTCGCTCAATTAGTTTCATGCACCACTCTCCTCTTCTTTCCAATGTTTTCTTGTCTAGACATTTTATGGCAGCGCAGAACCAGAGCAGAGATCATCTGAACTGTTGAATGTGAGGTAAATCTGCTCTCTCTCTCTCTTTCTCACTCGCTCAGTACTTTGTGGACCCACCAAAGCCGTCAAGCATGAAGTTAATTAGCTGTGGAGGAGGCGTCTCTGCTCATCCCCCACACACTGCTGTCTCATTTCCGTCCCCACTGGAGATCACACACACACACGCTCGCATACACATTGCAGAGTCGCTTCACACAACAAACATGGTTCATACTGTTTGCCAGCTGGTGGAGTCCGTCTTAGGGCTAAGAGCAGATCCCAAGTCAGTCTTTGTGTTGTACTTTTACACCCCTATCTGTACTGCAGTGCTGATAGCATATCCCAGATCAGTCTGTGTGCAGATCTTTCAGGCGGGTGACATATAATTAATAGCAGGTGATGGAAAAGTGCTCCCCAACTTTTCAAAACATCTTAAAATTTCAGGGTTGGAATACTTAGTAGTCAAATGTAATCATTATTTTTTTGGTGGGGGTAATAGCCTAGTGGTTAAGTGTGTTGACACATAGAACTGCTGCTTATGGTGACCCGAGTTTGATCAGACCAGAGTGCACACCTAAAATATTCACACACAAAAAAGAAAAGAAAAAAAAGCATATTTTGTAACTCTTTCCTCAATGAAATATTGACGAAATATCTTGTCAAGTGAGAGACAATTCTTCCCCACCATTGACAAGTTTTAATGAAAACACACACACACACTATAATCTGCTGTTTTACTCCATAGAACTCCATATAAAAGCCAGAAACTTTTTCGCACAGGCCTATCTAAAGGGTTAATGCTGGCAACTGATGATCAACAGTAAAAATTACACATTTTACACAAATCACCATAAGCAAGAATGCATGATTATACAGTGTCATGGCTTTGCAATCAAAAAAATGTCATTATAATGGAAGTCAATGGGGCAAAAACAGCAACGAACATAACGAAAGGGTAGTAAATTTAAACAGTACCAAAGGGTTAAGGTGTATTACGCTAAGGGAAGCCCTATCACATGTCCTGAATGAGTTAGATCAGATTGCATGTAAAAATGAAGAGGTCTACAGGTAAACAGGCAGAGATTGTTGGACTCGGACTCCGGTTACTCATGTTTTGACCATTTTGAATCTCATCGGGATGGAGAAGTCAGTGAGAGAGATCTCTTTACAGACATCGAAACTTTTAGAAGTGCTGTGGATGGACTGATAACCCACGATCAACACAAGGTCATAAATGGCTTACAAACTGATCATCACACCTAGATTTTTGCCCGTTGCACATTAAACCTTAACCTGCATTTATTCAGCTTATTAAAGTGATTTTCCCTTTGGTCAATTTCCCCTCTATATTCCTCTAAAATGTTTTGTGCTGATCTATAGACCTGTAATATGTAACAGGAAATCGCCAGAGCATGTGCTTTGCTGTAGGGAAGGAAATATATGATACACACTCACACTCAGACTCATTTTTTTTTTGACCCAGAAAATTATAAATATGTGTTATCATCACAATGCAGATAAAGGAGAAATTATACAGTTGCAGAAACTAAATATTATGGCTTGTTGTCCATGTAGGGGGCTTAAACCCAAGGCTCCACTTAAGAAACCCCACTTAAAAGGAAAAACTTGTGCTTGTAAACTGATGCATATACACTAGCGATAATGACTGACAGGTCTGAATGACTATAGACTCCTCCAGAACCAATGTTTGGAACTTTATTTTGGGGTTTTAAATGCTTTTTTAAACCGTCATAACTATCATACATAATTCTCTTCAGTGTAATACATGGATGCTTAAGTTTTGTGATCATCATCCTAGGGAAATCAACTGATACATTTTTGTTTTTAAAATGTGATTTTCTTCCATTTATTGGTTTGCATGTAAACCATTAAAACAGTTTTTTAATGAGCTGAGTTCTAATAGTTATCTACATATTGGCGTGCATGTAAATGTGCTCATGGCATCACTCATAACAACCAATTAGTTCAGAAACAAACTAATTCTGGAGGAAAATACTACAATGTTGTGCCGCTGAATAAGCTGTATAAACTTCTTTTGTAGATTATTTTGTAGATAACATTGTGTCTACATGTTATTTGTTTATTAAACTGTTATATAAAAGTAACAGCAAATCTTTTGACGACATCTCTGCTCCACTGAAAGCCTAGGCAACTGGCACTTTGAAGGTCCAGAAAGGTCATGAAAAAATTATTGAATCAATCTGTGTGACAACCATAATTTTATGAAGCCCCACTTTATATTAAGTGGCCTTAACTTCTATGAACTTACAGAGAAATTAATCATTTGTTAAAATGTACTTATTGTGTAAATGCATGTTTTTACATTGCACTTATGCTTGATTAAGTAGCCGCATATAATTACATATATTATTATTTTCTGTAATAACATTTATAATTACACTGTTGACCCATCTCTTTCACCTTAACCCATCAGAAGCGTTCAGCAATCCATTACAAACATAGTAAGTGCATTGTATTTATATTTTAATGCAAGTAAATATTAGTTAAGCCTATTTAATATAAAGTGGGACCTTTTTTTAAAGAACTATATTCAACAATTCATTCACTCCCACTTCAGTCGCCAAAGCATATTCCGTAGATATGCTTCTCTTTCTTCAGTACATGACAGCACCACCATGCATGTGTGTTGTGTTGACACAAGAGCCAATGTACAGGAAGCCAGACGGAGTAAAAAAGCAAGTCCTTCAGTCTTTCAGACATTTTGCAAATATTACAGTAATGCTCCTTATCTTCTGTTTGCAAACAGTACAGCGCTTCCTATGTTGGCTCTTTTATTGTGGTGCTGTCACGTATCGTAGAAGCAGCCGCTCTCCTGAATGTGCATTGGAGACTGAAGCAGAAGTGAATGAGTTGCTGAATATAGTTGCTGTTTTTGTTTTCTAACACACAAAAGCATTCTTCATTCCTCATGCTCCTAACATTAAGTCTGAACCACTGGTGACGTTTTAACTACCTTTCTGAACTTTCGACAATGGAGGGGCAAATATCTCTCAGAGTTGAATGCACCGTAAAAAAAATGCTGGGTTCCACACAATTCCTTCATGTTTTCCCAACACAAATCGATTAAGTTAACTTATTGGTTTTTACAAATTTAGGTGGATTGAACATAAAACAATTAAGTTGTCCCCCAAAAAACTAAGAATTGTGCCCTTTCAACTCATTTAAAAAAAGTAGTTTGAACAAGCAGCAAAAGTATTGTTCTGAGTGTGTGTTTTGAGTATGAAAGAAAGTCTTAGGTGTGTGTGGAACAGCATAGTGAGTAATTAATGACAGAATTGTTATATTTGGGTGAAGAATCTTTTAAGTATACAGTATAACAGGATCAATGTATGACAAGCAAGGGGCAACTGCAAATTCCAAAACGTCATTTTAGAGCTAGTAACAGAGACTTGTGCGTAGAGTACATCTACACCAATCCAGATAAATTTGAAAACGGCATTTTCATCTACAAAAGCATCGCATCCACACTATCATTTTCATTTGTTTCCCAAAAGTTGTTCATCCACAATGAAAGACTAAAGGGGTGTTTACATCAGGCGTGGCTTGCACGAATAAAACGCACTATTCGCTCGTAAATAGTTTCGTTGCTAAATGGCTAACATGGATTTTATTGAGAGAGTAGCTGTGCTTTAGGAACGCTGAAAACAGCGTAGATTCGTTCAGTCACACCACCTCATGCACGCGAATAGCGCCGCACAATGACTATTTGCATCTTTGCATTGACTTAACATGTAAATCACTCGCGCTTGAAGCTTCATTTGCGTCTGGTGTGATCGCAGCATAAAAATGCTGCCCTCCCTATACTGCACATGTTAAGATACTTTTAGCTCCAGTCTGGCATTTATTTCCTCTCTGGCTCTTTGAAAAGTTGTGGCAATATGTTGAGGAACACAGGAGTATATAGTGAGTAACACAGGAGTATAAAGTTTTAAAACAAGCGAGAATACAGTACTGGGAGACATGCCAAAGCACCTCGCAGTCTGGAGCATGTACAAACTGATATTAATCTTTAATAATGCTTTCCAAATGGAGAGCATCCAAAACAGCTGCTGTACAATGTTGTCCACCAGCAGAATTGGTCACATGACTAAAAATGTATCATTATTTTTGGTCTCCTCCGTTTTCACATTGACAGTTTCAAATGTATCCACTTTGGAGAGTGTTTTCAAAAAGATGTTTTTGTTGCTTAAAAACGCAGTCTCAGTGTGAACAGAAGGTGAAAACATATGAACACATGAAAACATATTAGCGTGGACATGGCCTAAAGTTGTTCAGTGTTTTTCAGCTTATCTTTTCTCTATTAAAAAATCGTAATTGTACAGTAACTGCTTCAAGAACACCACAGTTATTATCCTGCTACTGAGAAATGCTATAGATCTTTCCAGTTGCAGAACTATTTCATTTGCAGTTCTTTACCTTACTAACCCCAAAAGTACCTCAGACTTGTCAAATTGTTAATTATGTTTTTTTCCCCATTAAAATTTCTGATGTTGCAAAAAAATCACATAGCTGGTTGACTTGTCTTAAATTATTTTATTTTTTTTCAAATTTCCATACAAAAACTAATGAAAATAGCATACTATTACTTTACTTTTGCAATCAACACATGGAAAAAGTGGGTCAACAGTAATTCATTATTTACAGTAATAGACTGGAATGTTTCAACTGACCAATGAGAATCAAGCATTTCAGAGAGATGTGTAATGGCAATAACAGCAAGCATTATTTTAACTTAATTCAATCAGCTTCTGAAAAGTCCAGATTTATATGACATCTTCCTTTCAAGCAAAAGGTACTCTGAGAAAAGGTCCTAGATGAAATCATCCTTCACCCTGTACCTGCTCATCCTGTCAATCTACGGAGCACTTTGACACCGTAATCATGCCTTTAAACCCACATCCATCACCCTTAAATGAAGTAGACATGCCTACAATGAAGTGTATCGAATTGCTTTCCTCAGCGTTTTCCTTCTTGTCCTGCTAGAACATATCCTGCTTATTTTTTTGTATTATAATGTGGATGTAAGCTCTATTCTGTGAATGTTTTAAGACTTTAGATTAATTTGCCACTATGGGTAAATGATCAGTAATAACAACTGGCAGTAAACGGTCAAACTACTTGCGCCACAAACTGTAAAATGTAAATATTATAATAGGAAAATACCAGTTCACAAAATTAAGCAGCATAACAAGCTCATAAGGCTAAAAATGAATGGAGGTGAATGAGACCAGAAGCTGAATTTAAGTTTCAGTAGCCGTTTTTTAGGCCAATAGATTGCAGTGACAATCCCAATTTGGGAAGAAGAAAGTCAAATCAGAATCACACAGGTGAAGCACACCATCGCATCATCACAAAATGATCAAAATGGAGATAACTGAAGCAAAGAAATACATGTTAAATTACAAGATTAAATGATAGATTAGATGATGTATATACACACAGAATGTATTTTTATTCATTATTTTCATTTACTAACTGACTGTAACAGTTCGGAATTGTGTCCATCATGTCTCCACCAATGGATGGGTGATGACCCAGTACACTGTTCATAATATAACAATAATAAAACCATTTTTTCAAAATCAAAATGTATAGTATATTTTTTTTTATATATTTTTTGTGAGCACTGCTCTGACTGTTGTAAATCTTAAAGGGCACCTTTCATGCAAAATTGACTTTTAGAAGCTGTTTGAACAGACGTGTGTAGTATAGTGTGTACATAACCATATTAGAGTGGTATAAATACATGACCCTTTTTTTAATTTATTTTTTTACTTTTTTTTTTACTTTTTCTAATGTTAAATCAGGATCCAAATCCCAGCGATTTTGGAGCCAACTGCACCGTGACATAGCAGTGTAAAAACGCTATGTAATTCATAACCGATCGAATCACAGCAGCTGCATAGTGTCAGTACAGAACTATAATTGAGGATGCTTCAATCACACAAAAGGAGTCCCAGATTGTGAGTAGACATGCAAAACGGCACAAAGTTAAATGTGTCTGTGTGTGTGTGTAGTGAACTTTGTATCGCCATTTGTATGTGGCTCATTCATTGTTGCAGAAAGTCGGAATAAACTCCACAATAAATGCATCAAATAACCATTCAGAAACGTCCTGGTTCAGTCTTACTGTGGTATTTTTGACTCAGAAACTGAATCTCTGCTTCATCCGTGTCTGAGTCGCTGTCAGAGTCTGTCATTGTGCTGTGTTTATCTGACATCCGATGCAGGAGAAACAGAGATGTCGGAACGGTGGGTGGGGAGAACCAGCTCATTTGCATTTAAAGGCACAGGCTCAAAACAGCTACAATTTCCTCTGACCCCAAAAATGACATTTTCAACAGGGTATAATACATGATCTGATGGGTATTTTGAGCTGAAACTTCACAGACACATTCTGGAGACACAAAAGACTTAATTTACGTCTTGTAAAAGGGGCAAAATAGGAACGCTTTAATGGATGGCCACAATTTTCTTTACTTTTCTTTTATGTGTACTGTTGTGCGTTGTATAATCCCAAGCTTGGTAATCATGTATTTTATAACTCCCTCATTTGGCAGATGCCGTCAAACATTCCCCTCAGCACATATGCTTAGTAGAGCCCTGGTACCTTCAACTGAACAATACTGTCTGTTCTTTCTTTACTTTTGTAACTGCAATAGTAAATTAGTGATGGGTCATTCTTGAACGTTTCGTTCATTTTGAACAAATCTTTTATGTGACTCGAGAACGATAAGTCCTCTCAGGGAGTGATTTGTTCATTCGTGCATGTGGATTAGAATATTAGTTCTTATTTGAGTCTTCTATCGTGTTTGAGTCGTCCTTCATCACGTGAAAGACTTAAGCCAATTATATGCAGTCAGAGCCGGAAAAAGATTGGATCTGTTCATCTCTCGAGTCCTCAGTTTGAGTCATTTGTTCATCACATGAAAGACATAAGCCAATCATATGCAGTCAGAGCCATTAATTTCAAGTCCTCGGTTTGAGTCATCTCTTTACATGCTATCATGTGATGAACGAACGACTCAAAAACCTGAAGACTCAAAAGGTTTACTAATCATGGGTCCTTTCGGCTGTGTGCATTGGTTAAGCTTATATGACTCGTATTTGAAGACATGTCAGAAGAGGCAAGCTGAGCTAACAGACAAAAGACCCAAGTAAACAATGAATGATTATTTTCTCTTTCTTATAGCATTCTAGTCATGACTTGTTTGTAGTGGGATCAACGTTTGGGCTAGTAGATGCGTTTGAAAGCAACTCGTGACATTGAAATAATATTTGGGCAAATTGAACGAAATGACTTGAAAAAAGATTCAAAGGTCCAAGTCGTTAAAATGATCCGAACGTCCCATCACTATAGTAAATGGGCATCTTGCTGCAGACCCTCTTTACCTGACTCCATCTTGGCTTTCACTCCACCCCAGAGCCCCAGCTAGTCCACTTTAGCTCAAAGTATTTGGATCCAACTGGCTGAAAAAAAAAAGCCCAGCCTTTGGCTCCAAGGAAGCCCTGACAAATCCCGATCAGGCCCCAGAAGTTACTGGGCACGCACTGCCACACTTTTTTTATGCACGACAGTAGAACCACGGCTAATGGCAGCACACACACTTACATGAAAAATAAGTTGAATAAAGCAATTTGTGCTGATTCTAGCAGAGATGTGCACCAAAAGCCACGCTACTGAAAAAGACTTCCTGCTGAGCTGGGTTTAGTTTGTGACCTGAAGAACATTTCAGATATGAGCTATGATGCAGGTACACTCACTTACACACACATACTTTATAGGGCTGTATCCCTCATACATTACTGGTTGCATATTACCAATGGGAAAAAATATATTTCATCGAGGATGTGGCAGGTTTTGAATTGAGCTCCTTTGAGTCAAGAGATACAAGCAGAAATTGTGTGTATGGTTGTAGGTTTTTTCATTCTCTGGCAACCTATGGCTGTAATACATTATATTGTACTGTGGTGTTTGTAAGCCTGTCATGTTTGTCTCATATGCTTGATGGATGTGAGGATGTTGCTCCAATCATAATTGATTTCTAATTAGTATGTTGATTCTAATGAGAGTCACTCCTAATCAATCTGATATCTCAATCTCTTTATGAAGCTCTCAAACTTCCCTAAATTTCTCCATCACTCACAGACAACGACACTGATGATTAGCAGGACTAGCAGCTTCCGTCTGCAGACTGATTAATTTCCTAGAGATGAATTGTGTGGAAGATTGTTTAACTCACAGGAAGTTGTTTCTCCAAACAGTTGCTGAAGTTCTTGGTCTGGTTGGGTTTGAGTTTCTTCAGGGGGATGCGGGTTTCGCCGATGAATTCGTTGTGGCGGAATTTGTCCTCGTCACACACTGAAATCCTAAATGAAAACAAAAGATTTATTGGATCTGGGCGCGTATTCACAAAACATTTTATCTTACCACTAAGAGCTCTCCTAAATAGCAGCAAAGGCTCAGAGTTTTCGCTTAAAACTTTTTCACAAAGCTGCTGAGACAAACTTTTACTAAGCAACAGAGACATCTTAAGCTAAGAGTTAGTGCAGGGTTGACCTCATTGCTATGGATGATGTCAGCATGATTACTAACTAAGCTCACAGTGATTGGCTGATGGGGAGGCGAGGAGTGACTCTGTGTAACTCTGTGAGTTATTATGGTAACTCTGTAGAGCACAATATTATGATCCCACATTCAAATAAAGGTTTCATAATAAAAATATTGCCACATTAGATAAAGATTTTAAATGCAGTCTAAGTGAACACCTGCATTGTAAAAAGCATGTTCCTTGCTTTTAATGTTTTAGATATTAAATAAAGATTTTTTCCAATGTTAATGTATTTTCTTAGAAAATTAAGCGACTGTTTTTTAAAATGCTTTACAATTATTTTTATAAATATAAAAAAAATCTAAAAATGGCCAAATTTGTATTTATAGAATGTTATTTGTGTAAATATATTTCTGGGAAACAAAGTATTTTTCTAAATAAATTAAAAGTATATATTTGAAAACATATTTTTGACATATTTATGACCTCAGTGATTAGGCAAAAAATTTATTGTGGTCAAATGTTTTAAAACTATTTTTATATCTAATACTTTACCAGGCAGAATGTCAGCAACATGCATTTTAGAATAGTCTGTGGTTTTGTCTTAGTGACTTTGGAGTCCTCTTTACTACCCTTAACATTTCACTGATTCAGAAGCTAGATTTAGCTCTAAAACACTTTCACTTTCAGAGCAAAAATCTAGGAGACATACCTATTATTTTAAAGATTTTCTCCTAAATCAGCAGGTTAGGAGCTACTTTTAGCCTTAAGATGTTTTGGGAATATGGACCTGGGCTTTACATGTAAGCTGAAGCAGTGTTTCCCAACCCTGCTCCTGAAGGCACACCAACAGTACACATTTTTTTTAACCTCTTCCTAATCAAACACACCTGAATCAACTCATCAGAACATTAGAAGAGACTCCAAAACCTGAAATGAATGGGTCAGATAAGAGAGACATCCAAAATATGTACTGTTGGTGTGCCTTCAGGAACAGGGTTGGGAAACACTGAGCTAAAGGATACATTTTATCAGTATATTAACCTTATGTAGCATGTTTAGATCTGAATACTTCTTCAAAGCTTTCAAAATTCATTATGTATACACATGTAAGAACTGGTCTGACCCATGTCTGAACTCAGCTTAAGAAATATATGGAAAAGTGCTACCACATATCTATTCAAGTGCTTAAGGCAGGCATCGCAAACTGATTCCACACCACCTGTGCTTGAGAAGCATCTTCTCAGTCAAATGCAAAGTGTGACTGAAAGCATTTATTCAGTATATCCCATATAGTCAGAATCCATAGCATGGGAGGATTTTGTGCTATCTGTTCACTGTAGATGTTCATTTGCATTCAACTTGCTCTCTGTGAAATGAGTTTTTGTGCTATTTGCAGAATCTGCAAGAATATGCTCTTGATATGTGGGAGTCAAAACAAAGATACAGCCTCTTTTAGTGTTGTACTGGTCAATAACAACATTTTACTGATACAGATGAGTAATTCACACATGAGAAAAAACCTTACTGTTGACGTCTTTCGTTTACAGTAAGACCAGATGGTCAGAAAAACAACTCCATGTGTTTAAGATTGTGATGAATCGGTCAACAGAAGAAAGATTATTTCACAAAAACATGAAAATGTTCTATTTACTCACGTGTTATTTGAAAATCATTTAAAAATGTTTTTTCCTTCTGTTAAAGGCAACTATCAAACAGACTATCATTAATAAAATGGATGTTTTAAAATGCCAATCTCCTAAAAGGACACAAAAAAAACAGAACTTTAAAATGACATATTATTTAAAGTCTTCAGGTTTTACACGAAATATGCAAGGAGCAGATCAAAATAGAAGTCATTTACTAAAAATACTCTCTCAAGTTCTTAAATCTCATTCAAGCTTTTCCAGACATTTATTCCTGGCACATCATTATATTAAGCCCATGAGAACCAACTGAGTTTATGCTCTTTCTATTTTCATATGGCTTTGTGTCAACCTTCCTTAATTTTGGGGTCTGTTAATTACAAAAACATACAGGGCCAAATAGAGACATTGCATTTTGGAGTCTGCATTAAATTAAATAAAAAAACCTGACTTTATAGACATAGGAACAGGGTGTGAATTACATGGGAGTTTGACCCCCCTAGTTAACACCTAATCCCCCCTGAAGCATGTCAAAACAAGACGTATGAAGGGAACTGCCCTTTAAATAGTGGAAAATACTTTGCACTGATCTTAAAATTTTTTTATAAAGAAAATAAATGTAAATTTCAGGGGGATATGGTGGCTCAGTGGTTAGAACTGTCACCTCACAGCAAGAAGGTCGCTGGTTCGAGTCCCTGCTGGGTCACTTGGCATTTCTGTGTGGAGTTTGCATGTTCTCCCTGTGTTCGCATGGGTTTCCTCCGGGTGCTCCAGTTTCCCCCACAGTTCAAAGACATGCGCTATAGGTGAATTGAATAAACTAAATTGGCCGTAGTGTATGAGTGTGAATAAGTGTGTATCGATGTTTCCCAGTAGTGGGTTGCAGCTGAAAGGGCATCCGCTGTGTAAAACATATGCTGGATAAGTTGGCAGTTCACTCCACTGTGGTGACCCCTGATGAATAAAGGGACTAAGCCGAAGGAAAATGAATTAATGAAATATAAATTTCATAACATTGTCAAGGCATGATTGCACCCTGCAGGGAAAATATTCAGTCAGTGATCTAAAACAGGTAGATTTAGCCTAACGATAGAAACAGTAATTCTTTAAATGACACTTTTTTCTTGTAAAATAGGTGTTGTTATATACATATAACCAAA
Source organism: Danio jaintianensis (assembly GCA_903798115.1). Classification (NCBI taxonomy): domain Eukaryota; kingdom Metazoa; phylum Chordata; class Actinopteri; order Cypriniformes; family Danionidae; genus Danio; species Danio jaintianensis. Next base: position 10,142,116 of record CAIGQV010018170.1, read on the forward strand.
AAAGTAAATAAAATAGACTCAGAGGGCTCTATTTTATTAATATAAACACAGGCTATAAACCATGCAGAGCAGGTGCACTTAGGCTGTGTGTGAATCCACTTTTGCTATTTTAAGGAGGGGAATAGTTAATAGTTGGCGCACCAGGCGCATGGTCAAAACAGGTTGTCCTTATTATCTTAATGAGTTATGGGTGTTTTTTGGCCGTAACATGCATTAAGCCAATCAGAGTCGCATCTCCCATTCCATTTAGGAGCAAGTTTTGGATGCACCATGGTGGAAACAGCAAGGGGAACAGCAAGGAAACAGATCTGTTTGTGCGTGAGGTTAAAGCATGCGCTACAGAATGAGCCATATTCCACCAAACCCCGCTGAGGTGAAGATAGTGTGGGAGGAGCTAGTGTTTTTTTTATATTCATGCAGACAATAATCTTTTAACATTTTTATCCTTTAATTTTTCTTATTTAAATATTTTTCTTTATGTAAAAAGAAATGTGTACACATTTATTTACTTTGGACTCCCCTTTTGCTAATGAATATATAACAACAAATAAACCCCTTGTGCGATTGACTTTAGACCGGCTTTTAGCTGGTCAATGGCACTATTTCTGTTGCCTCAAAATAGCAACATGCCAACAATAACACAGCTCCTTTTCGTGCAATCCCATTTTTGTGAAGCTTAAATATAAAAATTGTGATTGTGATTCAGCATAACGGATTCATTTAAGTAAAAAATTAAACATAAGTGATCATACAAAGTTTATATTTTAATTAATTAAAAAAAGTCTTGCTGACAAATGGTTTAAACCTAATGGTAAGAAGGACAGTGGCAATGTAAAAAGATTTAAAATGACAAATACTTAGTTTGGGACTGCTGTGCTGATCCAGACAGTAAAATCTAGACACATTTTCACTCCAGACACGTTTACTTGTTTCAAGGTCTAGCATAATCCTCATGCTCTACACATCATAACAAGACAGATTCCCACTCTAACACATATCATAAAACCTCACAAAAACTATGAGGCAAAAACATACAGAGCACTTACTAGCCGAGAACAACTATTAAAGTGCAGGTTTATGATCATATATGATGCTTACATAGAGAATCACACCGTAAGGATGGATGTCCAACAATATACTTTAAACAGACAAGGCAGATTCTAGAATTTCAGCCTGAGCTGTGGTGTATTCAGTTGCACTTTATTTTATCATACGGATGAGAAAAGAGGAAAGCTCCATTTGAAAGCTGCTTTCTAAGAGACCACCACTGGGAATAGGAATAATACTGGATGGTATTTGCTGAATGAAATCTAATGCTTGTTTCTTATTAATTTTCAGATACTGATTCTAGGAATACTGCCTGTTTTGTGTAACTGCATGTTTTCTCAAAATATGATGTATGATGCATTTTGGAGCATTTTTCATTTCGACAAAGGTCCTGTTTTTTTATTTTATTTATCAAAAACTAAAAATAAAGCCTTATTTGTCAAAATGTGGGTTACTTTAAATCTGCCTAAATATGGACTTTAGTCAATCAAAAACAATCTAGGATGAGCTTCGGTTAACTTGCGTTGGATAGAGAAACCTTTATTTTTCCTCAGTTAACGACAGCAAATCATATACATAGCTGATTTTCACATGTAGTCGAAATTCAGTCATGGTCGAAATTATTGGCACATATGGTAATTCATTCATTCATTCATTTTCCTTCGGCTTAGTCCTTTATTTATTAGGGGTCGCCACAGCGGAATGAACCGCTAACTTATCCAGCATATGTTTTACGCAGCGGATGCCCTTCCAGCCACAACCCAGCATTGGGAAACACCCATATACTCTCGCATTCACACACATACACTATTATGTGTATATACTACCAATTTAGCTTATTCAATTCACCTATAGCACGTCTTTGGACTGTAGGGGAAACCGGAGCACGCGAACCTGGGGAACACGGGGAGAACATGCAAACTCCACACAGAAATGCCAACTGGCCCAGCTGGGGCTTGAACCAGCGACCTTCTTGTTGTGAGGCGACAGTGCTAACCACTGAGCCACTGCGCCACCCATATGGTAATTATGAGCAAAAAACTGTAGAAATTAAATGAAACTGTTTATCCTTTATAATTTTTCATCTTTCAAATATCTTCAAAAAATCTTTCACCTTTCATTGAAATAAAACAACAGAAAAATCCCATCATCAAATAAATGTTTTATCCCAGCAAAACATGTTAGCCACAGTTAATGGCACCCATAGAAATTCATATTTACATGTTTTCAGCACATCAAGCTGTGTTTTAACTTTCTAACTAAGGCCAAATTCTGTTATTCCTCCATCACAATGAGTAAAAACCAAAGAATGTATTTCTGATGTGCAGCAAAGGATTGTTGAGCTTAACAAACTAGGAAGTGTTGGATAGATAATGGCTAAAGCATTGAAAATCTCCATTTCTACAGCAGTAATTATAAAGACCCAATTAAATTATGAATCTGCTTAAAAGAAGCTGCGTGTCTACTGTAGTTGCCTTGATGCAGAAAAATAGTTTGAGCATCCAAATACTCACCGATGATTACAGATGGAGAATTGCAGAAATTAGCAGAATCCTGGGGGTCAGATGGAAGGGTTTCAAGAGAGAGAATAAAACCTCCTACTGTATGCTCTCATTTAAAAAAAATAACTCCAGCTTATTAATTTGCCAGACGCTGCTGGACCTTCAAACAGTACAGCTTCTATTACCAGATCAAACTAAAAAGCTGTTTTTCAGCCAACACACTAGATTTGCTTAGCACACGCAGGGATAGAAAAGTACCTCGTGTTCACAATTAACACTACTGCTGAATCTTGAATTGTTTGGGCTTCTTTTTCTGCCAGAGGTCCTGTACATATTGTTCAGATACAAAAAAACAAAACCTCTCTGCCTCTGTTAGAACTCTGATAATGTTGGATCTTCCTTAAGAATAACAGAACAATAATCCAATACAAACATCAAAATCAACACAAAAGTGGTAAATGAACACAACAGTAAGATTGTGCCATCACCAGCCCAGTCCTCTGACCTAAACCCTATGAAAAATGAATGGGTGAACTGAAGAGCAATGGAAAATGCAGAGACATGGACAAGATAATCTGAACGATCTGGAGAGATTACATCTGAAAACGCAGGAATGGTTTTAGTGAATGGCGATTACTCAACCATGTTGTCATAAAATAAAACAGTTGTCATGCCAACTTGCTACTGTAAACAGAATGCAATGCTTGCTCCACCTCTGAGTTCTTCTGATTTGTCCATTGCTTTGGAACTGACACTGAGCAGCACTGCATGTAAACGTTTTAATACTTTTACCTTGATATGACATCTTAAATATGCACTGTTCAATTGTATAACATGTATAACGGTCATGCATGTTCTTCATGTGTATATAGAAAAGCAATTTAAAATAAGACACTGTCCCATCTCATGCGCACAGAAGTCAGTCAGTAGCTATGTTTGCATTTGCTTTATTTTATGTGCACTTTGAAATATTGCATAAAAATTATTAATGGAAATTTCAGGATGTACATACATCTTGAAAATGTGCACAGAAATGTGCACAACTGAGTAGGTTAAACTTTTTATCTGATAAGAAAAACTGTGATTAAATTACAACGGAAACACATTTAGGCCCAATCCCAATTCTACTGCTTTGCTCTTCACCTTACCCCTACCCCTTGTTTTGCACGTTCACATAAAGGGGTAGGGGTGTCCCAATTCTCTTTAGCTTGAAGGCGTAGGGCTAAGGGGAAGGGCTAGATAGCCCTCGAAACGTAGATTTTTCAGGACCACACTTGCAACCAAGAGGTACGAAAATTTGCCAGAATACACCATCTACAACGGCAACATCACTGCACGGGGAAGTAAGGAGATGCACAAATGAGTATTTTTTGCCATTATTACAAATTTTTACAACAAACAAGCATATGTTTTAATACATTCATGACGGTGTTCGTGTTTTACTGTCATGCTTTAAAAAAAAACGATACCCCCCCCCCCCCCCCCGGCTACATTTCGCTAACTATAATCCATAATAATAACTCTTGTATAGTAGTCCCACAACATATTTTCACATCTGTCACTCGATGACACTCAAATACCTTGTCAGTAAAGTCTAGTGGCTGGGAATGAGCTTTTTAAAGTGTCTGGTGTTAATGTTGTTTTTGTGTGTTTAGATGAATATGGCCATGTTGTAAATACATAGTACAGTTACGAGCTTATTGCCACATTATATCATTATGATAACATGATATTGTTGATTTCAGTGATTTCCTGAAGATAAATACCAAAAAATGGTACTAATGGAAAAAAATGGTAATGGATTAACTGACATATGATGACACTCTGTTTCAAGGGGAAGGGGTAGGGGTAAGAAAATAGAATTGGGATTGTTCCTTACTGAATAAACTTCAGATTGTGCATCAAAAAGTCATGTGATTTTGTTTTAACAGATGGGGATGGCATTATTGGACAAACCAGCGGACCTCCCGTGCTAGCATTTCCATTAAAAAGAGATTTCAGTTTTGAAGCTGAATGAATCTTAAATTTATTGCACAATTATTGTATTTTTGTTGTTTTAGGAGAGGGTTGGGCTTAACCATTAAAAGTTTAATACACAATCTCCTAATTATCAAGTTTTATTTTTCATTATACTATTTATTTTGTACTTCAGTATGACAAGAAACGTTTCAGTTCTGTAGCTGATTGTGATAAAACACTTCTACCTAAAACAATAAAATAAAATAATAAAATAAAATAAAAAAGCAAGCACAGGGATTTGTTGCTTGTTCCCATTGTACTGAACCCATATCAGAACTGTGATCCCAAAACCGAGAGACATACCAGAACGTGACTACTTAGAAATATATAATACTTACTAAATCAAGCTGTAATATTTTAGCCACTACTAAGAGAAATCACCTCGTTATCTTAAAAAATAATTCAATTTGTAGATGCAAGACAGTAGTGCAGAAGCCCCTCTTAATAAGGTCTGCAATGCCTACAGATCAATTGATCTGAGTTACACAACCCTGTCGATAATGGAAGACAGAATATAGACAGAATCGCTCTCAATTATTTCCACATCAGCGCTGAATTCCTGAACGCTTGTTCAATTCCTCTCTGGAAGTAAGTTGTGTATTTGCAACGTACCATTGCTATTCATTGTAAAACAGTTGAGCCTGGCTTCAGTAGCTAGGCTCTCCGAAAACTTTCAGGTAAACAGGCAATCACGGTTTCTTCCACCGTTCGCTCTCAGATTGATAAAGGTCTTGAAGGAGGCACAGGGCAGCCTGATCACTGCTCAGGCATGTCTGAAAGGTCTTTTTGATAAAGGCACCTTCCCCTAGCTGTGTTACATGCCGACAGGTTTGTTTCTCCCAGACGGCCATGTGTGCTGGATTGCTCTTCATGGTGTTTGCAGAACGAGGATTTTTTCTGATTATCGCTGATTACCTTAGTGTGTATGTGTAATACCCATCTGTACTCTTGAATAAATGCGCAGGAAGTTTAGGGATTTTTATACAATGCAGTCACATTACATTGTGTATTTCTGGGTGACCTGAATATATTTGTGGCTGGTCTTGAATTGGCAAAGAGATTCCAGAATAATGTGGGGTAGAAAAGTCTTACATTGTCTCATTTCTGTGCGCTGCTCTGCTTCTTTTTCTGTAGCTCATCTTCTTCAATGTTTGATGTGTTGTGTGTTCTGATATGCTCTTCTGCAGACCTCTGTTTTAACAAGTGGTTTTTTTTATGTGCTGTTGTGTTTTCATCACCTGAACCATTCATTCATTTTCCTTTGGCTTAAGCCTGGTTTATACTTCTGCGTTGAGTAATCGGCGTGACCCACGGCGCATGCAGTGCGTGTTGTTGTGCATTTATACTTCTGCACGCTGTTTGTGTTGCTCTGCAATAACACTTCCGAAACGCTAGCTGGCAGTAGGTCTTTATGTTCCTTTATGTGTGTCAAATTTCTTCGCTGGTGTTTTTTTTTTTTCTGAACGCTACCTTAATGTGCAAGTGGCTCAAACTCGCTCATTTTGAGGACGGGAACCGGCAGACATGCAACAACTTTAATCATAAGGTAAACACAAAACAACAGTTTCCATCTAGAGCTCCTTCACGGGACTCAACACTTGTAAACAATCGCTACATCGGGCTCGCGCAGCTCTCACCCCCGCCCACACTCATCAGCGCTACCAAGCCGACCAATCACAGAGCTTGCGCTACACGTCGTTACATTTTTTGAGAGGTGCGCGTCGGCGACGGACACGGCGAGGGCTATGCGACCACGTGTAGGCTGCGTCGGAGCATACGCGTGCGCTTGACGCAGAAGTATAAATCAGCCTTTAGTCCCTTATTTATCAGGGTCGCCACAGCGGAATGAACCGCTAACTATTCTGGCAAATGCTTTACACAGCGGATGCCCTTCCAGCTGCCACCCAGTACTGGGAAACACCCATACACTCTCACATTCACACACGCACTCATACACTACGCCCAATTTTGTTTTATCTATACCGCACGTCTTTGGACTGTAAAGGAAACTGGAGCACCTAGAGGAAACCCTCTCGAACACGGGGAGAACATGCAAACTCCACACAGAAATGCCAACTGGCCCAGTCGGGACTCGAACCAGCGGCCTTCTTGCTGTGAGGCGACAGTGCTAACCGCTGAGCCACCGTGCCACCTCAGCTGAACCAGTGTGGTTATTCTCATCATACCTCTGGCATCAACAAGGCATTTTGACTACTTACTGGATAATTTCTCATTTTCTGACTATTATCTGTAAACCTTATAGATAGTTGTATATGAAAATGAAATAATCAGACCTGGCACCAAGAACTATGCCGCGAAACTAACATAAATCCACTTTCCTCCCAATTCTGATGCTCGGATTCGGCTTCAGCAGATCGTCTTGACCACATCAACAGTTGAAGTCAAAATTATTAGCCCTCCTGTGAAATATTTATTCTTTTTCTAATATTTCTCAAGTGATATTTAATAGATTTTCACAGTATTTCCGATAATATTTTTTCTACTAGAGAAAGTCTTACTTGTTTTATTTCGGCTACAATAAAAGCAGTTTTAAATTTTTTAAGGTCAATATTATTAGCCCTCTTAAACAATATTTTTTTTCGATTGTCTACAGCATAGGTCTCAAACTCGATTACTGGAGGGCCGCAGCTCTGCACAGTTTTGCTCCAACCCTAATCAAACACAGCTGATCCAACTAATCAAGGTGTTCTAGACTACTAGAGACTATTAAGGTGTGAGTTGGAGGTGGTTGAAGCTAAACTATGCAGAGCTGCAGCCCTCCAGGAATTGAGCTTGAGACCATTGGTGTACAGAATAAACCACTGTTATACAATGCCTTACCTAATTACCCTAACTTGCCTAGTTAACCTAATTAACCTAGTTAAGCCTTTAAATTTCACTTTAAGCTAAATACTAGTATTTAAAAAATATCTAGTAAAATATCATGTACTGTCATCATGGCAAAGATACAAGAAATCAGTTATTAAAAATCAGTTATTAAAACTATTATGTTTAGAAATGTGTTGAAAAAAATCTTCTCTGAAATGATTGAGTGCACCGGAAGAGATGCCATTTTGTTTTTGTTTTTGTTTTACTGTTTGATAAATCTCTCAGACGGATTACATTTTTAGCTTCTTGGTGATCGTTATTTAACACTTAGCAAGCTGTCTATTAGTAATGAAAAAAAGACTTTTGATTTCCGTTTTGTATAGAAACGTTACTTAAATTATATAATATATTATTTTGAAACTTTCACTGATAGGATTCCTCTATAAGGTAGCCATCTTGTGGTCCGATGCAGAAATTCATTTGGCGTGCAAACTCACAGTGCATTTTGGGTATTTTCTAGCTGTTAAGTGTGCACGAGTTGTACGCTCGTTATCGGAGTGCATTGTGGGATTGATTGAGTACACTTCATAACGTCCACTATGGTTTCAGACACCACTAGAAATGGCTGCTCCCTCAAATAGTGCAGTACTTAAGGGTACACAAAGAAATGCTGGGTTCCACACAATCGATTTGTGTTGGGACAACATGAAGGAATTAAATTAACTTATTAGTTTTTACAAATTTAAGTGGAATAAACATAAAACAATTAAGCTTATTTCAAATAAGTAGTTTAAACAAACACAATTTTTTTGAGTGTAGGGGGCGATTTCAGATACAACCTCAGTCTCTTTAAGGCAAGTCATTTCACGACCATCTTTGAAGCGCCTGTATGCAAGTGCATGTCTTTTAATAGAAAAACGTAAAATTCTCCAAAACTGTGTTACAGGCTTCCTTCGCTATAATGTCCATATTGAACGTTTCATTTTTCCACATTTAAGGGTGACATGTTTTGTGTATTCTATAGTCTTTGATATATAGATTGATACATTGATGTGTTAAAGGCACAATATGTAAGATTTTTACATTAAAATAAAATAAAAAAAGGATGTTTCTAGAAAACCTAGTGAGAGCTTGATTAGCTAGCCCAGGTGTGCCTGATTGGGGTTGGAACTAAATTTGCAGGACACCGGCCCTAAAGGACAGAGTTTGGGCACCTTTGTTGTTGCCAATGACTCAACAAGACTTAAAAAAAGGGGATCAATATTGTGATTTTCAAGACAGAGAAACTGGGAATAGAGAGTGAAGTTGATCTTGCATGCGTTTTAATACCCTGCCAGACACCGTTAAATGAATATTGACTAAATCTTCTAATATCGATCTAGCTAGTCACAATGTGCAACAATTTTTCATGCCAGCTACTGAGCTAATACATACAGTTAGCTAAAAAATAGCTTTGACCATGTAAAAACATGCTGTATTACCACACAATTTAATAAAGTGACCTGCAATTTAGTAATTGAGCATACTTCATATGTTACATGTCACATGTTTCCATGAATCCACGAGCATGACTTGTGATTTGTGACGTGATAGCTTCAATGTTATTGCTTTTTTATTGTTATTGTTTATAATAACCTGTACATTCTACTACATTTTGTATCTTTAATGTTGATGGAATGCAAAGTTATCTCACTTTCATCCACAAAATAATTATGCTATTGAGTTTAAAGTCCTATCCTCTTCTAAAAAACATTTGTGGAAACTAAAACTTAAGAGTTTATGAAGACGTCTGCATTTTAATATGCAAAAATGTAATGTATTTAGTTTATTTTCTGCTTAATGAACGCTGAGAGGAGAATGAACAAAACTATATTCAAAACTAAAGACAGACTCGTGATTTGAGATTGGAAGAGGATTTTCTAATGGCTTAGAATGGCTTCCTATTATAGTTCTCTTTGTTTTAATATGCAAAGATAAATGAGAAAAACAAGAGGTGAATCTCAACCAGTTGCATCTAATTGTCTGCAAATGCTATAGAAAACGTGTTTGCAAACATTATTTTTTAAAGAGTGAAGTAAAAGTCTTTCTTGAGTATAAAGAGAGAGGTGAGGCACTTGTGTGGGCGATTTGGCTTTCAATAGAGCTGTCACTTTCTGAGATGATGTTGGCAATGGAGGTATGCCTTTTCTGATAAATCGAATGCTTTTCATAGCCACGGGAAGAGTTCGGCACAGCCCGCCATTAAAACACCACTTTGATGTTCATCGGCGGCACATGAAGATGGCGGGCAAATGAGGTTTGGTGATTAATGGGAAAGAGCGAATGCTCGAGTGAGATAACACCTCACAGAGCTATTGTGTGAAAGTGTGAAAGACTGAAGCCTGACATCATGTACATCCCTGACTTACACTCGGCTCTGTTTGTCTGCAAATTTTTCCCAGCTTTGTGTGATTATAAGATCATTTATGAATAATGAAATTTACAGTGTTGTGCACGTTACTTTTTAAAAAGTAATTAATTGTAGTTACAAGTTACTATCTCAAAAATTGTAACTGGAGTTAGTTACTGAATTACATCATTCTAAAAGTAGCTATTGAGTTTATTACAGGGTTTATGTAGGCTTAGTCCCTTATTTATCAGGGGTCGCCTCAGCGGAATGAACCGCCAACTATTCCAGCATATGTTTTACGCAGCGGATGCCCTTCCAGCCGCAACCCAGTACTGCGAAACACCCATACACTCTCACATTTACACACACACCCATACACTACGGCCAATTTAGTTAATCCAATTCATCTACACCGTATGTCTTTGGACTGTGAGGGAAACCAGAGCATCCAAACTCCACACATAAACGCCAACTGGCCCAGCCGGGACTCAAACCAGTGACCTTCTTGCTGTGAGGCAACAGTGCTAACCACTGAGCCACCGTGCCACCCATTTTTGCAGGTTTCACAAACCTTTTTAAGACCGTTATGAATGAAATTGCAGACTTATACAGGGCTAAACACTAAGGTTTTTTTTTTATGGACCGGTTGGTCCCACGGAAAAGATGTTTACTTGCCCCATACAAAAAATTCTAATTAGTTATTTGTTAGCCACATATTTTAAATAATGTGTCAAAATAAGCAAACCCTAGTTGTATACATATACTTTTTTTCAACATAACTTTTCTTCAATCAAACAAACAAACAACAACAACAAAAAAAACTATAATAATCTAAAATGTATATGCACTACATTCTGTCCAGGTCAGTGTCCTCACAATATATGGTCTATAAATACACAGAGAACTGAGAACATGTTATTGTAAGGAAGATAATTAAACCATATTGGTAAATAGAGCATACCTGTCAACCCTCCCATTTTTGCCTGGATTCTCCCATATTTTACCATTCTATCCCACTATCATCTCTATTACACTTTTGGATTTGGATGTGCTTTAAAACAGACAAATACACTTAATAATATGCAAACATATCTGTCCTGGTGTGTTTTATTTTAAACACAAATAATTTTGTCTTAAATGAGCATAAACAGTTATGAAAGTAATCAAATGCTTTCATTATAGATCTGCGCATTCTTAAAGTGACACCTCTGTTATCAGACAAAACAGTGGATCAAAATGAGAGATTCACTGCTCTTCACTAAATAACTATAGTAACTTTAATCAATATTTAAACACACTGAATAAAAAGTGAACGAGATTTTATGACTTGATTTAATTTATGTATAGGCCATTGATTTTAATAGGCTAAACCTTTTGTTTTATTTTTAATTTTCTAATGTTTGTTAGCCTGTATTCTATTACATGAAGCTAATTTCCTCCACATATTTGTAACGGTTTCAACTAGGCTTATATACAATTTCAGTGAAATTTTGACATTTTTAGATGCCGCGGACACCGTGTTATTATAAAATGTACACTAAACTGAATAAATTATTATTATAAAACAATATTTTATCCAATAGAACAGTATTTTTATACTATATAAACTACAGTTTATACTATATAATATACTGTTCTATACGTTGACATGGATTGGTGCATTTATGCAGGTCTGAAGTGTGTTCTGTTAAATAAGGAGACTATTGCTTTGTTCAGAATCCAAATATGCTTTTTGTGCACATCTAATTGAAATCTGTTCATATTAGAAAGAGTAAATAACGAAGTAAAATACAATATTTACAAATCTGTTTCAAAGTACAATACATTTATATGTGATTCGAAATCCTATTTAAATAGTATTTCTGAAAGTATGTTTTTTTTCTGGAAGGCAGCTTCACTTACTAATTCCTAATGGAATGTTTCCCCATAGTTCTTTTTTGCACAACAGCATTTCAAACACTAGTCATTCTTCAATATTAGTCACATCTTTACTACCCTATATGTCATTTAATGTTGATGTTCCAGAGGAAGTGAAAGTGACTGTGTCATTTAATGTTAGTCAAAGTTTATCTGTTTCTTTATGCAGAGCTTTTTCATTTCTAACCTCCTTTCAGAGTGATCAAGAGCAAACAAGACCAAATCAAACACAAAACAGTAGTTCTATCACTGGGATGTATAGACAGACGGCCAGAGCTTTACTAGACAGGCTTTATTGAAAAAATTGCCTGTAAAGTGACAGATTGCTGCAAGAGGAAATAATGAAAATGTAGTTTTTATAAACGCTGGAGGTGAGAAGATAAATATGCTGCTGTTTGGAGTTTATTTACGTGAAGGACAAGAGCGATCCCTGAAGGAAAAGCCTACGAGGGAGACTTTTGGTTTCCATGGAAACTGGCTGAGACAGTCCTAAAGAAAAGCAATGGTGAATCATCAGGTGGTTCCTCTTCGGTCCGCATGTCTGCAGATGCGCACACGTACACACACATACACCTCAAAACATTAATCATCCTTTGAGGACTTCAGTCAACTTGTCCATACGTCCAGATCAAATCATCATAAAGCCCCTTTCAGAGTAGTAAGCTCAGTTTTTACAGCACAGTGTGAACACAATCAACGCTAATTAAAATGACAAATCACACAACACATAATTAACTAAAACATACAAACAAACCATCAACATTCAGAAGGCTCAAATGCTAAGTAAAGAAGACGCAAATTCTGAAGATTTATTAAAAAAACAGGTAAAGATGGAGCTACCGGGTCCTCGGTACCATCAGAAAAAGACTGATCTGATGACATTAAAAACCTACCTGGACTGTATACATGTCGGAGATCTGATAAATAAAGAGGTGTCAGGCCATTTAAGGATTTATAAACAAAAAATAACAGCTTCAAATCTAAAAAGCAGCTCCATCTTTATAAACAGCATAAAAAGCAAGTCTTAAAACATTACCCCAAGCCTCAGTTAAACCTTTCTAAACTCTAAAATCATCCCAGCGTCACCACCCTCGAGCTATGTTGAATGAACCCGTTTAAGCACAGAAGTGTGACCTTTGAAGCGCAGACTCTCTGCCTCATTAATTCACACTCAGTCCAGACAAATCTGGGAGCCTCCAAACCTAGAGCTGCAATCTCAGTGGGAAAAGCCTGAAACTTGTACAATAACTGCTCTTGCTCACTCTGACCTGTCTAGACGACTCCGGCATGGACTTGCTGTTAGACTTTTTAGTGTCTTGCCACATGACAGTTTGATCAGAAAAGAGAGACTGGAGGTCACTTTGCCCCTGTCTCGTCTCTATTTCAGTTCACTGGCAACATTTTTACATTGTCTTAACCTTTATGACTCGATTTGCTATTATTTAGAATAAACCTATGAACATGAATACAAGGTGGGGTATACTGAGTAGCCCCTCCCCTTTTTAAAAACAGCGTTTTGTTTGTTTCACAGCTCTACAAATCAGAGTCATTGAGTTAAAGTGCATCTGAAAAGTAATACTGGTTGTGGATACTGGAACAAATTTTGTTCAAGCCTATCGCTAGCATTTTTCGGCATTCATATCACATTTTCATTGGTTATTAGCAGAGATGAAAAACAGAAATACCCCGGTACACAAGGTGGCGCAACTTTACGCTTCTGACACTCGCTTGCTACACAGAAGAAGAAGACTATTCAAACTATTCAGATGGTATTTGTTAACTGGTTGTTCCTGTTGCATTTATCATACAGCTCTGTGTTCAGACACCAATGAAACAAGCAGCTCCACATTCCTCTCCAACTCTGCGGATTTGAAGTGCTTCTTTTATCCTCATTTGTAAATCACTTTGGAAAAATTGTCTGCTAAATAAATAAATGTAAATGCCAGCTATCAGTAATTATTTTATAAAAAGATCCAGTTACACGTGAATAAGAGACTGCTTTTAGCAGCAGAGTTAATGTCTGGGATGGAGTGTTTAGAAGGTGGGATGCTTCAGATTCTAGAGATCATTTGATTGATCAGAAAATCTGATGAGGAGCTCAAGTGTGCACAGTGATGTCATGAAAATGGTTGAAAATGCAAAATAGATGCAAAGAATATTTAAAGCACTTTAATTTTGAGGGGAACTAGTGCCAATAGTAAACCTACATTAATGGTCTTTACATGCTGTCAGGAATAGTAAAGTGTTTAAAGCAAAAGTGAAACCTAGATAATTTTTTTTTACAATATGGGTTTTACAATGAGTTTTCCTATTTCGGAGTAAAAACCATCTGTGGTAAATATAACTTTTTGCTCTTCAATGTGAATTAGACTCGAGACTGACAAAGCCAAAACCATTTTTTTTACATTTAAAAAAGCCAGTTTTTCGATTTTGAACTGGTAATTTATAAATTCATAAATAAACTCACAAATAACAAATAACTAATCATGTAAAATAATCTTTTTTTTTTTTTACTGACATAATTGACATTACCAATTGGCCATTGATTTGATATTAATAGTGTCTAATCATTTAGGTTAAGAATATGATGCTCAAATGGAAAATAAAACAAGATCCGAAGTTTTAAATGAGATACAAACTCATTTAAAACTTCATGAAGTTGTGAAGTTTTAAATGAGATACAAACTCATATGGTCAGAGTATTGGGATATTAGTTTATATTTCTCCAGCTTCCACAGGACATTTTTCCTTTAAATACTTCTGTATCTGAGACAGAGATTGATGATGAGTAAAAAAAAGTGCTCAGAATAATGGCTTCCCTTGCAAGCAGTTTTCTAATGGAAACTAATCCATATTAAGTAAGAGTTAATCAACACCAAATTGAAATCTGATTTCCATTTAATGCTTTGTCAGCCCATATAAATTGTTAACCCTCATTGACTAAAAAGTGCTCTGTCAGAAATCAATGGCCATTTTCTGTAGTTACTCTTGTTGCCAATAGCACATTCAGCATTGAGGTGAATGTGTTCAGCACATTAGGTAGATTAGCTACACAACATTGTTATTTCCATTTATTTGTATTTACTTCATTAACCACGAGAAGATTAAAAGAATATAACGGTCTATTTTTGAGGATAGCTGTAATCTCATTACATGACACATTTGCAAACTTTAACTAGAAAGACAAGCGAGTTCTCTACTCAGGCAACTTGGTTAATCTGCTTTTAATAGATATGAGGGATACTGTTTGTGTAACACAGCTGTTATGATACACGCAAGTGGAGACTAATGCTGCTCCGTGGTGTAATCTTTACTGCCACTTTGTTTGTGCTATTATCCCAATGCAGCATTTCAATCACCAAACTAAATAGGCAAGCTCTTTGAAAAACAACCTTTTTTTTTTTTTGCTCCAGCCATGTTTGTGAGGGAGTAAATGTCACTCAGAAAGGCTCATTGACATCTCAGCTGGGGTGAAATCACCAGGCGACCTTGTGTATGACTTAAAAAAGCAGGAGCCAAAATAATAAATGTGACATGAAAAAGTTATAAAATGTGTTCAAAGTGAGTCGTTATAGCTTGATTAGCAGTAATAGTACTCAGTCTAAAGTCTTCTAGAAATTGCTACTTTGATTTATGACGCAAGGCATCAGTGAGAGGTCTAAAAGTCGGGTTGCAAAAAAACAAAAACCTGTAAAAACATATAGCAAAAAGTCTTAAATATTAAAATAATTGTTTTACTGTGTCCCCAATAAATAAATAAATATACACACAGTTAAAGTTTTAATTGAAATTAAATCCTTTTAATTTTTTTTCAGGAGAAAGTCTTACTACTTTTAGTTTGACTGGAATAAAAGCAGTTTTTACATTTTTTAAAATACATTTTAGGGTCATTTATATTAGCCTCTTAAGAAATACTTTTTTTCCGACTGGCTACAGAACAAACCACAGTTGTCTAATTAACTTAACTTGTCTAGTTGACCTAATGAACCTAGTTAAGCCTTTTTAACTGCACTTTTATCTTGCAAAACAACTAATAAAATAGTATGTACAGTCGTGGCCAAAAGTTTTGAGAATGACACAAATATTAGTTTTCACAAAGTTTGCTGCTAAACTGCTTTTAGATCTTTGTTTCAGTTGTTTCTGTGATGTACTGAAATATAATTACAAGCACTTCATACGTTTCAAAGGCTTTTATCGACAATCACATGACATTTATGCAAAGAGTCAGTATTTGCAGTGTTGGCCCTTCGTTTTCAGGACCTCTGCAATTCGACTGGGCATGCTCTCAATCAACTTCTGGGCCATATCCTGACTGATAGCGACCCATTCTTTCATAATCACTTCTTGGAGTTTGTCAGAATTAGTGGGTTTTTGTTTGTCCACCCGCCTCTTGAGGATTGACCACAAGTTCTCTATGGGATTAAGATCTGGGGAGTTTCCAGGCCATGGACCCAAAATTTCAACGTTTTGGTCCCCGAGCCACTTAGATATCACTTTTGCCTGCTGTCGGAGGGTGTTTTGGTACCATTCTTTATTCATGGCTGTGTTTTTGGGCAAAATTGTGAGTGAGCCCACTCCCTTGGATGAGAAGCAACCCCACACATGAATGGTCTCAGGATGCTTTACTGTTGGCATGACACAGGACTGATGGTAGCGCTCACCTTTTCTTCTCCAGACAAGCCTTTTTCCAGATGCCCCAAACAATCGGAAAGGGGCTTCATCTGAGAATATGACTTTGCCCCAGTCCTCAGCAGTCCATTCGCCATACTTTTTGCAGAAGATCAATCTGTCCCTGATGTATTTTTGGAGAGAAGTGGCTTCTTTGCTGCCCTTCTTGACACCAGGCCATCTTCCAAATGTCTTCGCCTCACTGTGCGTGCAGATGCGCTCACACCTGCCTGCTGCCATTCCTGAGCAAGCTCTGCACTGGTGGCACTCCGATCCCGCAGCTGAATCCTCTTTAGGAGACGATCCTGGCACTTGCTGGACTTTCTTGGACGCTCTGAAGCCTTCTTAACAAGAATTGAACCTCTTTCCTTTAAGTTCTTGATGATCCTATAAATTGTTGATTTAGGTGCAATCTTAGTAGCCACAATATCCTTGCCTGTGAAGCCATTTTTATGCAACGCAATGATGGCTGCACACATTTCTTTGCAGGTCACCATGGTTAACAATGGAAGAACAATGATTTCAGGCATCACCCTCCTTTTAACATGTCAAGTCTGCCATTCTAACCCAATCAGCCTGACATAATGATCTCCAGCCTTGTGCTCGTCAACATTCTCAAAAGAGTTGAAATGCAGTGGAAAGTTTTTTTTCAGGATTAAGTTAATTTTCATGGCAAAGAAGGACTATGCAATTCATCTAATCACTCTTCATAACATTCTGGAGTATATGCAAATTGCTATTATAAAAACTTAAGCAGCAACTTTTACAATTTCCAATATTTATGTAATTCTCAAAAATTTTGGCCACGACTGTATTGTCATCATGGCAAAGACAGAAGAATCTAGTTAGTAGAAATTAGTAATTAAAACAGTTTTTTTTTTTTTTTTTTATGTAATGAAAAAAAAATCTTGAGAAATATTTGAAAAATAATGAAAATTATTAATCATTTGCCTTCAACTGTATATGATGATAATAAGGTGCATGTAATCTTCTAACAACACAGAATAATGCAATGAAAGATGGTCTTAAAGGGGACCTATCATGCCCCTATTTACAAGATGTAAAATAAGTCTCTGGTGTCCTTAGATGTATGTGACGTATGCTGGTACTTTCAGCTCAAAATACCAAACAAATAATGCTTTATAACTCTTTGAAACGGCTCCTTTTAGGCTTTGATCCTAATTGTGCTATTTTGGTGACTGTCACTTTAAATTCAAATGAGATTACGAGCTACAAATGCCTATGTGTCAGCATAGTAGCAGATTCAAAAACAAGACTAATGCCCTATGCTAATGAGGGAGAGACTGTCACTAATGGGCAGGGCTTTTCCCCTCTGATGACATGTACAAAGGGAGAATGTCAATCAAAGTGTTTCTGCAGATGGTTTTTATCAATTGTGATTATTCATTCATTCATTCATTCATTTTGTTTTCGGCTTAGTCCCTTTATTAATCTGGGGTCGCCACAGCGGGATGAACCGCCAACTTATCCAGCATATGTTTTACGCAGCGGATGCCCTTCCAGCTGCAACCCATCACTGGGAAACATCCATACACACTCATACAATACGGACAATTTTAGCTTACCCAATTCACCTATACCGCATGTCTTTGGACTTGTGGGGGAAACCGGAGCACCCGGAGGAAACCCACGCGAACACGGGGAGAACATGCAAACTCCACACAGAAATGCCAACTGACCCAGCCGAGGCTCGAACCAGCGACCTTCTTGCTGTGAGGCGAACGTGCTACCCACTGCGCCACCGCGTCGCCCAATTGTGATTATGAAAAATAAAATTAATACATTTTTAACATTAGAAGCTGGTTATATTCACAGACTGTTGCCACACAACTGTGCTTAAACCCCTTATAAAAGTGATAGGTCCCCTTTAAATAATGGTGCAAATATTAGTAAACTGAGTACCAAAGTAAGCCGAGTAAAGAAAAGCTGCAAAAATCGCTCCACAACTTTTTTTTGGCATTAATGTGTCACTGTGTGTCTTCGGTAAATCCCGAGTTTGAAAGTTTTAATGCCAAAAAAAAAAAGGATTTACGTTGGCAAAAGTTGTTAGTACATCTGGCCCTTTGTAACAACCACTGAATGTTTTTAATCCTCTTTCTGCTGGCAAGTTGAACATGTTAAGGGAATTGGAATGGCATGCGCAGATAGCTAACTGGAGTGATTAGATCCTCAGGGTTGCTCTAAAAGGGTAAAATAACATCCATGTTACATGACTTTACAAAACAACACAAATGCAAATCTCAATATTCTGCCATATTTCAAAATACAAGGACAAAGAGATTTCATGAACACTGAAACCACATGGACTCTTTCAGTTCTGCGAGAAGTACTTTTATACCTCCATCTGCAGTCCTTTAACTGGGCTTTTCATTTTGATAAATGCCCTAACAGCCTAATGTATGGCAGCGCTCCAAGATTCATTGAAGCCATTGAAAGCAAATGGTTGTTCGGCTTGTAATTAGTTCTCAAGACCTGCGCCACATGTGGGCCCCCGACCCGCCCAATTACAACTGGATCATGGGAATCATGTAACCATGGACACTTAATTAAGAAAACATCTATATTCTCTCTTTTTTTCTTATTAAAATGGGATCTCCGTTCAATCACCACTGACATTTCTGAAAAGCCCTCATTAAACTTATTAAGTTCTTTTGCTTTGTGTGCCACTTTATTATTATTTTTTTCTTTCTCCGAATCCTTGTTATCCTTTTCTTTGGATGTCACCTGTATGCCACGGAAACATTGTTTTTGTGCTCATTAGTAGAGGTGTAATGGTACACAAAAAATATGGTCAGGTTTGAAGAAATGGTTTTCAGTAACATGGGGGGAAATATATACACACATATATATACATACATACATAAACATCAAATATACACAAGTAAAAAAAAGACTAAGTCTAATTATAAGAAATCTCTTTCAACTCCAGCTTGTTGCTGAAATACCAGGAGTCTCCAACATTTTGTACATCGAGGATCAGTTTCATTTTCAAAATGTTCGTGCAGACCATTGAGGGTTTTTGAGATCTGAACATTATTTAATTTATGTATATATGTATATACAACATTTCTGTTTGGTTCTCAAATCTGATTGGCTGATAGCTGTGCGATATTCTGCAATAACAGCACTCGTACAGCCTCTTCACCCTTGTGTATTACTCTGCCCACATAGAGTGACAGCAGAGCAATAAACTCACTACAGTTTGACAAATATTGCAGCTGTTGGACAACAATGTACTTTTGAGGCTGTTTTAGGCAAGAATGTAGTTGTTTAGATTGCATCGATGCAGTTTATTTATAAGGATAGTGCCTATTTTAAATATTTATAATTTTGGAGATTCAGGTGCTTTGTTGGCCATCAGCCTGTCAGAGCAGTTGTCGTTGTCGTTCCGCCACAAGATGGCGACAGAGACCGCATAATAAGTCCTTAGTGAAGGAAAACTCAGCGTAAGTTTCAAACTACAGCTGATCATATCATTATAGAACAGGTAAGTGACATCTCTCTCTTTTGTATTTTGTAGTGCTGTATTTATACCATAGTAATCTGGTAGTGTTTGCTTTGCTTTGGCTTTTTTCGGGGTTAATTATTGTGATATCCCGATTGCAACAGGGAAATACTGGGATATCTCTTTAGACTGATAGCATTTCATGCCGTTCAGTCTTATAATCTTAAAATGTCAGCAAAATCACCTGTTTTGTCATTACTTTAGACATTATGCAGAAGAATAAATCAAATACTAGTTCTAACGTGGTGTTTGTGAAGTAGCAAAGGTTTCTGCTGTTTTGACAATCAGCTGCAGATGTGAATGAACAGTGAAAGAAAGTAGTTCCTCGTTCAAAAGGGTTTTTGAGACGCTTCGTGTTTGATTTTCTTTTTTATATACACGATTGTACTGTTGAACTTTTGTATAAACACAATATCACACTCGTAGCATGTGGGTCACTAAGGCACTCTGCCTTTGGCATCGAGCCAATGCACGCCTCCCACCAGTGCCGATATACAGCCATATCTGCTACTCGTGTGATATTGCTCATATATATTTCCTCTCTTTTGCCTTTAAATATCTGCACTGTCATTCTTGCTTTGTTATGCTAACATTTTGAAAGAAAGAAAGAAAAAAATTATAATGACAAACCCAACCCCCCCCAAAAAACGCACTAGTGTAAACACAGCCTGAACAACTTAGTTAAGGTAATTGTAATTATAAGTGACAATCTTTCTTTGGTTCTGAAACTTCATATTACAAGCACTTCCTGTGATTATTTTTTTCTGATTATGATAAATTATTTATAGTAATCTTATTTGTAAGTTGGTCTGGATAAATGCGTCTGCTACATTAACAAAATGTAAAATGGTAATGTGCATCTAAACACTGAGGTACATTACATACATTAGACATGAGATATTCATTGTACTTGTATAATGGACAGAAAGTAACAAAACCCAATGCTTTATTGGATGGAAGTGTTCTATATAATATCAAATGAAGTTTTACTGGTACATCAACTGAAATAGCCTAGACTGAAATACATTAAAATATCACATTTAATAATCAATTTAAAAATTGATATTGATTTTAGGTACAGATTACACCATTACACCTCTACTCAATATTTAGCAAATGCATCTTATTGGGTAAACAACTGTTGCTAAACTATACTTACAAAAGGGTCCCATTTTTTTGTCAAAATAAATTGAGCATTCAGATTCACCTGTGGAATTTAGAAATATTACAGAGGTCTTCATTCACAATTTGCAATTAACAGATTGTAATTGGGTACCTGAGAGTTTTGCGAACCATATCTTCATCTGTTATTCCATAATACGTCAGGGTCTCACTCCAGACAGGGTTGAGAGTGTTGCGTAGGGTCTTGGTGCGGAGCTTGTTGGCCTGGAAGAGATGATAGATATGCTTGTAAATTGCTGGTTGTGTTCGCTGGCACTATTTAGTCTTTATTCTTAGCACAAGCTAAGAATATACCAGGCCTTCGACCATGTAAAACAAATCAGGGGTTTAAGCTGGGTATTTAGACATGCAGTAAAGTTGGTAAGGGGGTTCCAAAATGGTAAGTCGTATTTCGAATTCATCAGACAAAAAAAACGGCTCAAATAATGAAACTTGACGATTACAAACTGTTCACATGAACTGGAAGTTGCTGAGACTTATTCCAGTATGTTGATGTACTGCCAAGTGAAACCGAATAATAAGTAGGGGCAGGGTTTAAAATTTTACATATCACTCCCTCATAGCAAACTAACGGTAAGCGGGGCGTGGTTATGAATATTATGGCTGAAGTCCTCAAACTGATGTCACCAGAGAAAGACCGAAACTCCAAACACAGAAGAAAACGGTCAGACTTTGATTGCCGATTAACAAAACAAACCTTTTTTTTCAGTGGATTAACTTGCACATATTAGTTGTTCACCTTAAGAATAACAATGAATGCTAGGGAAGTAAGTATTGTAAATTTTTATTTCACACTGATTTTAAGTGTCTTCTTGTAGAAAGTAAAAAAAAGAGGGTCAGGGCCTGTGTTTTACATTGTTCATGGAAAAGAGAAAAGTTCCTTAACGCAGGTGTGATTAACGCTTGGCTCTTTGTTTCATCTGGCACACCTGTGAGGTGTTTCCTAATCCTAATGGGGTAACTGTGATAGCCTATCCCATTCAATTACTCCTTAACCCTGTGAAGGAGAGTTCAGTTCTGCTGTAGGACATACTGTATGATCTATATAGAGAAAGGGTGACTTAGAGGAGTCTTATATTGGCTGTAGATAAGTGGATTGTTGGCAAGATGAGCAAGGAAGGTACCGGTGATAAACAGATGAATTATAATGAGATGCATAATGATAATTTCTCAGTGACAAGGAAAAAAAAAACTATCCATCCATAATAATGGCCACACTCCATCCATCCATCCATCCATAATAATGGCCACACTCCATCCATCCA
>CAIGQV010018170.1:10164469-10201557 GCA_903798115.1 Danio jaintianensis
TCCATCCATCCATCCATAATAATGGCCACACTCCATCCATCCATCCACCCATAATAATGGCCACACTCCTTCCATCCATCCATCCATAATAATGGCCACACTTGATCCATCCATCCATCTGTCTGTCCATCTGTCTGTCTGTCTATCCATCCATCCATCCATAATAATGGCCACACTCCATTCCATCCATCCACCCATAATAATGGCCACACTCTTTCCATGGTGTGTATTACGCACACATACGTACATACACACAAACACTTGTACAGTTATCATTATGGGGACTTCCCCCTAAACCCAAGCTGGACAGGAAACAATCTGCATTTATACATTTTCAAAATACTTCATTCTGTGTGATTTATGAGCCATTTTCCACATGGGGACCAAAAAATGCCCCCACAAGGGCAAAATTAACTGGTATCACTATACTTGTGGGGCCATTTGTGGATACACACATGGTTATTTAAGTATTGATTAAAACTTCCTTAATTTAAAAACGTTATTGTCAAAAAATGCTAAACAAATCACCTTCCTAATATTAAAAATAGTTTTGAGGACTCAAATCTTTTGTTCTCTTAATCATTTATGCATTTCTTCCAGGACATACTTTATTAAAGTTAAGTCAAATGATTTATATTTTATTAATAATAATATTAATACAAATTTGATTAATAATACTACATAAATCTGAATGATTTCAATTCATACTGTGGCCCCCATGGAATTTTAATGAGGCCACTTGGTTGACAACCACATACTTCTATATAACTCCAAGCCTCCTCCTATTATTGTATAAAACAATGCATCTGGACGGGCTGAAAAGCACATACCTTACTCGCTCCAGGCAACAGGTGCAGCTTAACATAGGGATCTGACAGCCCATTGTGATCCATTGGTTTGAGTCCCTGAGAGACGGGGAAAGAAGAAGAAAAAAAAACCTGTGTGTGACTTATGAAAAACAACCACTTTCAGACATCCAGTCAACAGCACAAAGCACCATGTCAGCCTGATAGATTCCACAGGCTTTAGATATCCAATTCATGTCAAACCCTTTGCTTTTTTCGGAAAAAGACAAAGTTTCAGATCCGGCCATATAAGCTAATTAGAAAGACTGGAGGTGATGGCATGCCGTGACAGCAGAGCTCTTAGCTTTCTATTAACATTCATTTTAGTACAGACACAAGCACTTTATGAGGACATGCCATAAAAAAAGAGAACGAGGCAGAAATATTAGACACGCAGTCATGCTCAAATAAACAGAGCGATTGTGTTGGTGCCAATAATAATCATGGATGCTGTATTTTTACATAACATTCAGCTTTGTCTTGTTTGCTATAATCAGCTCTCAAAAGATCCAGCCCAATGTATTATTTATGTTTTTTTGAGCTATTTTAACAGCCCTGGGATCTCGCAGAGAACTTGAGGTTATGAATTAACTACAAGATACACAGGATTTAGAATAAATATCAATACGAATGCTTGCTGCCAGAGAGTCTTTGAGGCAAACATTGATCTTATTGAATAGCTCCTGACAACCATCATCTCCTCTGCTTGACTGCTTAATCTTTGAAAGATCTGCTAAGGTAGCAACGGGCTGTGTAGATCTGGAGGCTCATTAATATCACAGAGCGTATTAATGAATAATGCCATGCACCCTTGAGGGGAATGTTTTTGATTACGGAAACATGTTTCACGCAAAGTCTGGATTTAGTTTTGCAGTCCAAATAATGGTTTTCATTTTGGCTGCCTGAGCAATGCAACTTTGGAACATGATTTGGAAAAAAAAAAGTGTTTGTTATCTGCAGTAAACAACAGGCAGAAGTGCTTCTGTGGTAATAAAATCAAGGTTATTCCTACTGAGAGCAGCAGCGGAGAGAGCTTCAGGTTCTTTCCAGAGACGCTTGGCATGAAATCATATTACTTTGAAAAAGAAAGGAAAAAATGGTTTAAACAAAACAAAAAACAAACCTGTTCCTTTTTATTAGTGCTGTCAATATAGCAAAATCTTAAAGTTTCTACTTGCAGGTAGTTTAACATGTTTAGTTTGTGTTTAGCAAAAGAAATTTTATGAACAATCTCTTCTACTGATAAATTTTTGGTTGGTCTTCTCAGTAACACCGTAGATATTGTGCTGTACGAATATGAAAAATATATTTTCTCATTGTTAACTGATATTTTTATGTTGTATTGTATTGTATTGTAATGACCACTTGTTAGAAACAAGGGCTTTCACAATATCACAATATCAAAAAAATCAATAATGCTAAGTCATTAATCAATGAATCACACATTTAAAAGTTAGACGTAACAGAGGAGACTAAAACTGTTTTAGCTTAGCTTAATGTCAATTGAGTGTTTGACATAACTGAATTCTGTGAACTGATGTGGCTTCTCACTGAAATTGTATTGTTTTAAAGTATTTTATACAGTGATAAGGGCTATGCCAATTAGTTATGTATGTATTAGTTATGTTTGTATCCTTACAAAAATACCAGACATGGCTGGAAGATCCCAGATAAAACATATATTGTTGCAATGATATATTGATTACCTTGATGTTTAGTTAAAATGTCCACATTTTAATATATATTTTATTAATCTACAACAATGGTTGGATATTGCTTTGTGTAAAGCAATGCATTTTAAAATGTTTTGTAGTAACTCTCTGGTATTGAGTGCAAATGAAACAAAAATTATGGCTGTTTCTCAATTCCAAGAACGCTAAGAACGGACTCGTGTTCTTGTGGAGACCACTCTTGCCAAGCTAGCTCGGAAGAACGAACTCGGAAGACTGCGAGAACAGAGAACGCGTCCTGTGAGAAATGAGATGCTGCGTTCTTCCTGATGGTCACATGACTTTCACACGTTTTTAACCGAAAATTATTTAAACATTACAGCATTCATACAACGATTTATTGTTTTTCCCCTTTTCACAATATATATACTATGCATAAAGACCTTACAAATATACGTTGCACAATACAAATAAAACTAATTTTAATAAGAATTTCAGCAAATAAACACCCTTAATGTGTTAATGCCTTCATAAAGATTTTCATGGTAATGTTTACTTTCACCGAATCATTTAGGGAAACTCCTGAGACAAATAAGTTAAATCTCTGAACTTTAATAATAGACAGGCTTAAAATGCTGCGCTTCCAACCTCCTTTATTCAGCCACAATGACTTCTGGGACTTCGAGCGAGTTTTGTGCTCAAGTCTGCATCGATGCATCCTCGATATCAAGAACACATCCAGGAACTTTCACACTTCTCCGTTCTTGCAGTCTTGAGTTTTGGAACTGAACTTTGGTGTTACACTAGGACGCAAGATCGCTGAAGAACGCATATTAAGAAACAGCCTATGTGAAAGTTGAATTTCAAGGCCAGGTATCAGGCTTGTTTTATCTATTTGATTCAGGTATTGATTTAATAGGCTAAAATGATCAAACATGCTTTGCTGCAAAAAATAAACAAAAAAATACAAAAAATGTTCCAAACATTTTTACAAATTTCTTACTCAGAATAACCTGCTAGACACAAGCAGGATCGATAAAGCTGGTTCTAAATCATGATTTCTGCTTTTACTGGACCTGTCTGCTGCCTTTGATGCGGATCTAGCCTCTCCTCAATGGGGATTTACTGGAATCCCACTGTGCGGGTTGGAGTTTTACCTCACCAGCAGATCTTTCAGGGTTGCCTGGAGGGGAGATGTGTCCAAAGCACATCAGCTCATCACAAGGGGACTTCAGGGATCTGTTCTTGGTCCCCTTCTATTCTCAGTTTACACCACATCACTAGGACCCATCATCCTATCACATAGTTTGTCTTATCACTGTAATGCCGACAACACACAACTCTATTATTTATTTCAGCCAGATGATCCATCAGTAGCTGCATGAATCTTACACTACCTTTAGGATATCTTGGCATGGATGACAGGTCATCACCTACAGCTTAATCTGGCAAAAACAGAATTTCTCATCTTCCCTGCCATATTCAACTCCAGCTATTCAACATTCAGTGAAGAATCATGTCCTTCAAGGATTACATTACAAACACAGCACGACAATGCAGGTTTGCTCTACAACATCAGAAAGATCAGAGCCTTCCTGACTGACACTGTTGCACGATTTCTTTTCCAAGCTCTAATTATTTTTAGGCTGGACTACAGTAATGCTATTCTGGCTGGACTCCCATCTTACAATGTACATGTTATCTTTCACTTACCCATCTTACACTGGCTATAGTTTAAGCAAACATCAAGTTCAAATCCTTGACACTTGCTTCTCTGCAACCTCTTACCTCCACTTGTTTACAGTCTACGCCCCCTCTAGGAGCCTCCGGTCAATAAGTGAGTGCCGTCTCATGATAGTATCACAGAGAGATTTTAAATCAATTTCCAGAACCTTTTCATTCACTGTTCCTCGTTGGTTGAACAATCTTTCCAAATCTTCCCAAGACTGCAGAATCATTGCTATTAATTAAATGGCAACTAAAAACGAATGTTAGCACTTGAATACATCATTAAAAAAACCTCTAGCTTACCTTCCTTACTCTAGCTCTTATTTCTGTAAGCAACACCAGTACCTTTGGATAAGTGTGTATTGCCTTTTCTTGTTGAGTTGCTTAATGACTTCCCCATTTGTAAGTTGCTTGGGACAAAAGCAACTGCTAAATGACTACATGTAAATTAACTCAAAGAACTGAAAATAAATATAACCTCTTTGTAATTAAAACAAAACAAAAAAAAACTTCTGTGCACAATGTAAGCTGTGTAATGAGGAGGAGAAACAACAACGACAAAACAATCATCATCAAAAAACAGACTCCAGTTAGATACAGCACTGGATAATTAGTGTCATATTATAGTTTGTGTATTAATTATTTTTAAATATCAAGCTTTCTGACAGAACCAGTATATTACAATGATTCGAATTTACACTGTGACAAATGCTCCCAGTTCTCCCAATTGTAGCTCAAACTGAGTCCCTGCCTTTAAGCATCATAAGTAAACATCATTTTTCAAGTCACCTACAATTTCTCAGTTGGACTGAGATGTGGACTCAACCTCTGCAGGACATAAACAATGTTTTCCAGTCATTCCTTTGTATCGGTGTCCTGCAGACTTCATCAGGTTTTCCTCCAGGATTTGTCTTTATTTTGCTGCAAGCCTGCCAGGCATTCCCACAGCGTGACGCTGCCACCACCTTACTTCACCATGGGAATAGTGTGTTTCTGATGTGCAGCGTTTGGCTTATGCCAAATATGCCGTTTATTCTAATAGCCAAACATCTCCATTTTGGTCTCATCAGAGGACAGAACCGTCCTCCAGCTGGCTTCAGAGTCTCCCACATGCTGTGGTGAGATTTCACATGACATTTTTATTTAATAGCGAGTTTCTTTTTGACATTCTCCCATTATGATAGAAGCCCCCGAGCAACAGTTTAATGCAAAGTTGAATCTCTCCAACCTCAGTAACTGATTCTCCATCAGAATTCTAATTTTGCCTGAAAACAAATACGTATATATATATATTTGCAAATGTACCCCAGTAACCCTATAAGTACGCTATTCTGTACAAAAGTTAAGGGTAATATATTCTAGGGCTGCTGCTATTGATTATTTTAATAATCGGTTAATCGGATAAGAACAGTATTTTTTTTCCACCTGAAATTACATTTACTAATAATATAACTGCAGGATAAAATAAAACAAGCTGTACATTGCTTAATTAAAATATCTAATCAATGCTATCTAATAGCTAATCAAATAAATACATAACATAAATAAGTCAGTTTTTGTAAAGTTTTATGGCATTTTCAGCCATTTTGAAAATGTATTGTAAACTACCATCAGGTGAGATTTAGATTAAGAATTGTTTTAGTAGATAAAACTACAATATGCCAAATAAATAAATGCAATAGTACATTTAAAACATTGTGGGGTATTTGAATAAGTTGACTAGAGAACATTATTTTTGTTTCATGTAACTGTACCCAATATATTTATATTTTAATAGTCTTTAAAGGAACTCTCCACCTCCCATATTTAACTTATAATAGCCAAGTAAAAAAAAAATCTGAATTCTGTTTTCGACTGGAACTTTCAGGATGATCCTGCTGTATTTTATGCAACACAACAACGTATCAATGTGTTATACATTTTTTAAAAAGCTGCAATTTAAAATTAATAAAATTAAAAAAATATTATTAATTAAAATAATAAAATATGATAAAGGTTTCTGACGTTACATTACACCGTAATGTTAGCGTTTAGCCTTAACGCAACAGCGCAGAAGAAATAAAAGCTTTATAACTTTACATTAGATCATAATGTTAGCGATGCATTTCCGGGACATTATATCTTATTTGAGGGCATCAGGGAGTCTCTATAAATACGCGGGAGACTCCCATAGCTTCCGGGAGACTTGGGATGTCTGTGTTAGTGTTTAGCCTTAACGCGCAACAGCGAGGAAGAAATAAAGGCGTTTTAACGTTACATTAGACCACTAACATAATTTTAGCATTACCCTTAACACACAACACAGCGCCAAGGAAGGGAAAGAAGATAACACTGACTGGCTATTACATATAGCGGCCATATGATCATCAGCCAACCTGGCACGGCGCTTGCATTCAAACGGTGCTTGCATTCCAATCTCGTGTTACGCTTGAGATAATTTCTGTCATTTCCTCTGGCTATCTTACTTTTTCCTTCACTCTATTGCTTTTCTCCTTGGTCTGCTGTTCTGTTGATACCATGACTTCTCGCCATCAAACAACTGCGCTTCTGTTTACTGCTCCAGGAAGTGATGCCTTTTTTTTTGATGATGATTTTTTTTTTTAAACGAAATGTCGATTACAAAAATTTGAATCGATCATTTTTTGTAATCGATTAAATCGAATAATTTGATTAAAAATTGTCTTATTTCTCTCATATATACATCAAAAGACCCTGAAAAGAAGCAACAACACAACTAGTACACCTATTGGTAATAATAAATTTTTCCTGAGCAGCAAAACAGAATTTTATAATGATTTTTAAAGTATTATGTGACATTTATCACTGGCTCAATGGCTGCTGAAAATTCAGTTCTGCCATAACAGAAATGGATTACATTTTAATATAATAAAACAGAACAACTATTAAATTAAAAAGTCATCCTGTTGAAAAGTCACATACAAAAAGGCAAATTAGGTCTAAAAACAACAAAATATGTGAAAGTATTCAATTAACTTTTGCCATTTTTGGTAGGCCAGAAGGCCTCAGGGCTATTGAATTTTAGCATTCGAACATCACAAGCTAAAATGAGCCATGGACAAACTGATTTTAATATAGATTCAGAATATAGCACAGGTATGTATCCATGCTTCACTGATGCATTTCTTTCTCTCAGGTAGGGCTCCTGTGTGCAGTCATGCGTGAGATGAGCAGATCTCAGAGGGCCAGAAACTCTCCAGACTAACATATAAGGGCTGTCAGAACCACAATCCTAATTAGTTATTTTCTGCTTCTGTGAGCTATACAGTTTAAACTTGTCAAAAAAAGTCTTGCTTGAGCTTCACACCTCTATTTCTCCACTTGTGGGTACATGGAGACAGCACGTAAAGACATAAATAAGCATCACTGTTTTAACACAACAACAGTGCCTGAGAAATAAAACAAACGAACATGAGGGGGTGTGAGAAAACTCTCAGTCTTCGACAAGTTCTCTGCATGGGCAAAAGAACATGGCAGGAGGGGTGATGGGTGAAAAACAGTGTCTAGTCTAGTTTTTTAAATGCAAATCTTACAAAATGCAGCTTGGAAAACAATATGACTACAAAAATTGAGACTGAGATACTAGTGTACTGTAAAAGTAGCATTTTTAAGATGTAGAAAAAAAGTTTTGGAAAAAATATCAAGTTCTTTTTATTCTGCTTCTTTGTGAAATGCACCGTATGCACAACCAAAACAGATACAGAACAAAATAGGTTGGCATTTCCATTACTCCTGCACAACAGTAGTTCATATGGTCACACTTTATTTTAATGTAAAATTCACGCTATTAACAAACCATTAACTAAGGCTGCGTCCGAAACCGCCTACTACTCAGTAGGTACTGCATTTGAATTCAAATGTACTACTCGGCCGTTAGAAAAGTATGTTCTATACAGTATGAATGTGAGCAGTATGAATGGAATTCGGATGTACTACATCCGCCATTTTGTCATGATCACGTGACCTACCCGCGTGAGTTGCGTCGCTACACTCCCATTCATGAATTCTCTCGCGGGGCATCATGGAACAGTGCAGCGTGCATGGGATGGGCACTTCAGAACCTCGCCGGAAGTAGTAGGTCATTAAGATGCAGCCTAAGACTTTTAGCTCAATAAATATTAATAAATTACAAATTAGCTGCTTATTAATAGTTAGTAAGGTAGTAGTTGGGTTTTGGTATTGGGTAGAATTAGGGATGTAAAATAAGATCATACTTTATAACACTTAATACCTTAATACTAGAAAGGTAATAAACCAGTAGTAAATGGTGTGAATTGTTACTTAAACTAAAGTGTTTTTATTCATATCTATGCCTATGGCTGGTATTATTGCCCTAAAATGCTGCACACCGTTGATCAAAAATAAAAATGTCCTTTACAGACATGAAAGAGTGTTAGTATGTGTGGTAGAATGAGCAAGATGCAGTGGGTGTGGTGTCAGGCCTCGGAGAGCCATTTATTATTTATTAATCTCTCACAAAATGTCCCAAAAGAACAAATAAATAGCACCAAGGAGAAAACTGTCCAAATACATAGAGGATTCGATATCCTCATTGGACCAGGGAATTTCCCTGTCTGCAGCACCATGCATGCATACTCAACTAATCTGGGCTTATCAGTCCAGTGACTCTGTGCTCCCTTCCTGGAATAGATGCATTCACACCAGGTAATTAATAGGGTAAGTAATAGGAACTAGAACCTTCAATAACAAAATTTTCCACTCAAGCCATTTTGGTCGGTTGGTATTTGCGCCTTCAATAGTAGGAACTCTAACATATGCCAGCCGACAACAACACCAAGTGCACCATTCAACAAAATTAACAACTAGAGATGATTGCGCACTTAGATAAATCATGCAAATAATGTCCCTTATAGGACACATTAGATTGACGTGTGGCTGTACCTCCAAAATTGTAAATAGTAGAACCTTACTAATCTACGGCACAAATGTTTACCTTTTAGGAGTAAATGGAGTACAAAGTTGTCCTTTTAAAGGTTCCGCTCCAGTAACCAACTGTTTTCAAGATTAAACCGGTGATTAATCCGTATCCAAGAATTTAACATACACAACTGAATAACTACAGAATGGACTTTATCAACAGAGCTTTTAAAACTATGCATAACACCCATGTTGAGGTTAGCACCAAGCAATTATAGGAACTTAGTTATAGGAACTAGCCACTTCGATAAAACAATTTACACTCAAAGTGGCTAGTTCTTATAACTAAGTTCCTATAATTGCTTGGTGCTAACCCTAACATGGATTAGGACAACTTTGGACAACTTTGTACTCCATCTACCTCTAAAAGGGTAAATATGTGTGCCTTAGATTAATAAGGTTCTACTATTTACCATTTTGGAGTAAGTAAGGTACAACCACACATGTCCAGCTATTGTGGCCCATAAGAGGCATTATTTGCATGATTTATCTGAGTGTACATCATCTCTAGTAATTGATATTGTTGAATGGTGCACTTAATGTTGCTGTTGGCTGGTATATGCTAGAGTTTCTCGTGAAGGTGCAAATACCAACCAACAAAATGACTTGAGCGGAAAATTTTGTTATGAAAGGTTCAGCCTCAGGTTCAGCTAGTTCCTATAACTAATAGTTGCATTTGGACCTTTGCTAGGAACTCAAAAACTAGAGACGGTTGTACAGTCAGGTAAATCATGCAAATATTGTCCCTGATGGGTCTTTGGAATGGACTTTATTAACAGGACATTTAATTCTTGTGTTACTGTTGTTCTAAACCAAGCTTTTGGAATGACCCAGGGTTAACTATTGCAGGTGTGAAAAGCCACAATGAACTCAATTTAAACATAAAAAATACAGGAATCCTGACTCAGGGTCTACACTGACTGGGAAGTCAACCTGGCGAAGTAGTAAGTGTTTCTATCATCAAAAAAAAATGACACCTTCAAGTTATCTGTTCCTACTTCTGACCCATAACGAGCACTGGTCTCATCTGAGCTACAAAGCAGTTTTCAAACATCCACAGGTCCGCTCGACTCTATGTGATTGTGTTTGTGAGCCTGTCGTTGTGTGCGTGCAGAGACTGCAGATGTTCTCTTTGAAGGTGCTGCATCTGAGGTCCACTCCACCATACAAGAGGACTGACGGAATAAAGACAAGCACAAAATAAACCTCCCTTTCACCATACGTTTCTGTTTTCCCATCTTCCCACTGCCATAAATCCAATTCCAATACAGCTAAAAACATTTCCATTACAAACACAGTTTCGAGATCCGAGTTATCTGTGTTGAGTCAGGCCTAATTCAGGATTTGTTTTGCGTTTCAGTGCTGCGTGACATATCGGTGTGTTGTAAACTCCAGCCCGCCTGAGCAGATCGATAAAGAAAAACGGCTCCTGCGTGATTTAATATGGTGCAATGCTGATACGCCCCATTCTAAAGGATGCGTTAAATACAGAGAAACTAAACTCTTCATCAAAGGTCTGTCTGGAACCGGGTGGGCGTAAGCTTAATGAGCGTTTGCAGCGTCCCAGGCTGACCTTCACTATTCAGAATAAGCCTCAAACAGAAAAAAATGAAGGTCTCCTGAGCACGCAGCCAACAATAAATGCATTATAGGGCGTCCGATTACAGTGTTGCCTGTGAATGGATGGTTGATCATAATTATGGAGATGCTGGAGAAATGACCAGTGTGAAAGGAGATGGGCGGCTTGCATCAGCGAGTGCGTATGTATGAAAGCCCACTCATTCATACCGCTTTACTTTCTGCTGCCAAACTACCACATTTCCCTTCCCATCTTCCCGTCAAGCGCTAACTAGTCAGATCTGTTTCATCTGCCAAATTATATCTCTTTATTCTTCCGGATAAACATCCTATTGCTCTTAAAAATGAAAGTGGGGGGGAAATTCTGTGAAAAGGAAAAGGCTGGTCGAAATCAAGTGTGTTTCAGGAGAGCAGATGGAGGTTCCAGCACAGATGACTCTCAATGGGTGAGAACTGAATGCTGTCCAAACACCATTGAGCCACACAGTTCATTGCCATGTGTTCGAAATGCTTTACGGATAAACATTAGTACAAGCTGGAGGTGGGACTGAGAAACACACGGAGTGGGGAAGTGAGAATAAATGTAAGAGCAACATCTCAATAAGCAGAAGAAGTCACAGGAGAGATGTGAAGAGACCTAATATTGGTAGGGTGATTTTAAAATGCCTCGGTTTGGCTGTGGATGGGAATTAGTGTTGCTATCCTTATGGGGACATTTTGTCATCACAATGTGAGGAATACATGAACCACACACACACATTTTCATACTCTTTCTACCTGATTTATGGTTGCGCACAGATGGCTGCATTGCTCCATGTCAGACTCAAAGATAAATTAGTAGCCTTAAGTGTGTGTGACATTGCCTAATGAATTCACATCATTCCTAAGTCAAATGGCCAATATTATTGCAATAAAGTATAAAATTAAGCAAAGTCACAAGCGCAAGTGAACTGTTTTCATGAATGGAAACGTGACAATGGTTTTATATTTCAATAAAATGTCATTCAATTTCATTCAATAAACAGTTCAAATTAAGTGAATTACAATTTTAAGATTTATATATAAATAGCTAATTGTTTTGTATTATTTTTCTCATTCAGTTCTATTACTGAATGAATTAACCACTTTGAATGAATCACATTTGAATAAATACAAATAAATGTACAATATTTTTCTTGTAACATTATGGTAATAGTGTGGATAGAGGGGACCTTGTCTAAGTCTACACCCAAAGTCTTGGTCTCAACACACTGGTCTAGTACCAATTCTACTACTAATACTTATACTACTTCTAATAATAATACAATATAATATTATATGTATTATTACTATTATTATTTTCACAGTACTGGGAATGTATTATTATTATTATGTGTTATTATAGTATATCATTATTATTTTTGCAGGCTGGAAGGGCATCCGATGCGTAAAAAATATGCCAGAGTAGTTGGCGGTTCATTCCGCTATGGCGACCCCTGATAAATGGGGTGTTTGGCAGATAAATGGCAGTGTTTGGACTCTCAGCAGTGAAAATTAAACCACACTGAATTGAACTAAACTGAACTTAAACTCTGAAAACTGGACTGACAGTTTCAATTTACTATAATCTTCTATGTTAAGCTGCTTTGAAACAATCTATGTTGTGTAGAGCGCTATAGAAATAAAGATGAATTGAATTGAATTGAATAAATCAGGGAGTAAGCGGAAGGAAAATGAATGAATATTATTATTATTATTATGTATGTTAAAGCAAAATTATGTAAATTTTTATGTTGTGGACTATAACAAACAGTTATTCTTCACTACTGTTCAAAAGTTTGGGTTTGATATGTTTTTTGTATGAAGAAATGAACACTTTTAATCAAAATTAATCAAAAGTAACAGAAAAGGCACTTATAGTTCTAGGACCCCCTGAATGAATGAAATGCTGTTCTTTTTGAAGAATATTAATCGAAGATTATAAAAAAAACAATAGATTTTCCCCAATTTTCCACATATAAATAATGTAATTCAGTTTACAGACAGAAATGGTTAATATTATGTTAAATCTATGTGAATAAGTGAAATAAACTGAGGCCGTGAATCTAGAGTTGTGTAAAAACAGTTTGAAAAAGCCAGTGGAAGATCTAGACATGGCCACACTGATCTAGATGATGCATCTGAAGTCATGATCAAGGGCATTGAATCACTGTCAGGGTTTATGCATATTAACAGAAGTAGACACACACACACACACACACAGGGTTGGACACACTCTATAAACAATATATTCTGCTCTATAACTAAACTTCTAAACACAACACTCACAAAAAAAACCTGCACTCTTCATTAAATCAGGGTATTACTATCCTTATTGGGACATTTTATTATCACAGTGTAGGGAATACCTGAACCGCACGCACACCCACACACTTTCATTCTCTTTCCACATGATTTATGGTTGCGCACAGACAGCTGCTTTGCTCCATGTCAGACACAAAGATAAATTATTAGCCACAAGGGTGCGAAAGCAATGAATTCATCCCATTCTTCAGTCATGAATGTATGTATGGAGGCGAGACCTGGCTGTACTGAAGAGCATATGCATATAAACACACACCCACTCACATCTGAACAAATGACTGACACACACGCACACACAGTTTCTGTATTTTACTGAGAGAAATTACCATTCAGGAGACAAGTGTAGCTTTACATACTAACAGAAATCAACCAGACTGAGATTAATCATTCATCATAAATACTTAATAAATGGCTATTAATAAAGATTATGCTTACATCTGCACGTGGGCAAGCACTTTATCTTAATTGAAATTAATCTGTCTTGTCGGTGGAACAATGAGCGAGCTAGCAAAAAGGAAAAATGCCAACAGTAGAGGACAAATGGATGCCAGCGAGTGTGATATTTCACAGGACTGATGTATGTTTGATGTAATATACATAAGAAAACACACAAAAGAGAGCTGGGTACAAAAAACTACTACATTTAAAAGCTATAATTCTACACATGGTTTTTACAATGGAGATACATTAGTCACTGTCATACGTTTGATACTGTATTTATTCATCTTTGTTAACTGTTCATTATAATGTAGTAATTTATATTTTAATTTAATTGAACAAACTAACCTTTGATTTGAACAATCTGTTAGTTTTACAAATCTAGAGGTAACAAATGGAACCTTATTTTTAAGTGTTAACCTTCAGAACGCACAATTAGTACAATTTTAACAATTATTTGGTTAAATTTAAAAAAAACAAAAACAACATTGTACCATATTTCTACTGGAACTAAATCAATACATAAGAAAATAAATATTCTTTCTTTTCATTCATAGAAATATTATAATATTTAGACTGTAAATCAGTGTTTCTCAACCACGTTCCTGGAGGACCACCATTTCTACATTTTTTCAATGTCTCCTTAATCAAACACACCTGATTCAGATCATCAGTTCATTAGCAGAGACTGAAAGACCTGTAATGGGTGTGACCGACAAAGGAGACATCCAAAACATGCAGTGCTGGTGGTCCTCCAGGAACGTGGTTGAGAAACACTGCTGTAAATGAAGGTTAAAATAAATTAAAATGTATTTATTATTAATAATGTTAGGCATTTCATATATACAGTGTGTGGATATAATCAAGTAATCAAAGTTTTAACCTCAACAACTAAATAAAATAATAAAAAAAAATTATGAATATTTTAAAAAGCTTTTTTTTCAATAAAAATGTATTAATTTGAGGAAATTGTATGTTCATGTCATATACAGTTGAAGTCAAAATTATTAGCCTTCCTGTGACTTTTTTTTCCAAATATTTCCCAAATGATGTTTAACAGAGCAAGGAATTTTTCACAGTATTTCCTACAATATTTTTTCTTCTGGAGAAAGTCTTATTTGCTTTATTTCGACTACAATAATAGCAGTTAAAAAAAAAAAAAATTTAAGGTCAATATTATTAGCCCCCTTAGGCAATTTTTTTTTTTTCAATTGTCTACAGCAGGGGTTCCCAAACTTTTCAACCCGCGACCCCCAAAATTACAATGTCATTGACTCGCGACCCCCAATATCCTCTGAGGTGGTTATAAATATAAAAACCGTGCACACAACAACGCACATATACCAATAGGCTCAAGTCTATTCATCATTTAATTTTGAAGAACGCCACTCAGAGACCATTCTCCATGTTCAGTTTTGGCCTGTATTTACTTTTAATGTACGTGAGTGTCGTAAAGGTGTCAGAAAGTTTAACCTGGTGCCAGAAAATCAATGTGCTGTGTCTTTAATATAACTTTATTCATTCATTCATTTTCTTTTCAGCTTAGTTCCTTTATTAATCTGGGGTCGCCACAGCGGAATGAACCACCAACTTATCCAGCATATGTTTTACGCAGCGGATGCCCTTCCAGCTGCAACCCATCACTGGGAAACATCCATACACACTCATTCACACACACACACTACGGACAATTTAGCCTACCCAATTCACCTATACGACATGTTTTTGGACTTGTGGAGGAAACCGGAGCACCCAGAGGAAACCTACGCGAAGACGGGGAGAACATGCAAACTCCACACAGAAACGCCAACTGACCCAGCCGAGGCTCGAACCAGCGACCTTCTTGCTGTGAGGTGAACATGCTACCCACTGCGCCACCGTGCAGCCTAATATAACTTTAATTGGGGAAAAATATATACAGGTAATAATTCAGGAGGGCTAATAATTCTGATTTCAACTGTATATATTTACGCATACGCACAGGTACTTGCATATAAAACAAAACATGTAAAACAAAGTTTCTAATAAGTTTCTAATAAAGTAGTCAATATTTCTTTCACATGTCAGGGAGTAAATTCCTGCTGTTGGGGTGAATCGACTGAGGATGGACAAGACAGACAGAGGAAATTCAGCTGTAAAGCAGTAAATAAAGAGTAACTTACCTTCTTGTATCTGGGAACAGGGAGCTACACGCCGTCACCATTACAGTTTACAGCATGCAGACCAAGCCATGCAGAGACACAGATGTGCGCATGCAAGAACGAATAGGTGGAAAACAAAAGAGCAGAAAAAACAACAACATTGACACAATATAAAGCTCTTATACAGATATAAGACAACACAAAAAGGCATGATGGAAAAGAAAAACGGCATGTGAAAAAGGAAAGGGGAAAAGCAAGCGCCCAGGGGGTTTGAGCCATGAGTTCAAAACATACGTGTCCGCTGGTTTCTCAAAATATAGGACGTTTGTTTTATAAATATAGATCTGAATGACTCATTTTTATAGACAACACAACCCTAAATTTAGCTGTCATGAAGTGATGGAGTGTTCAGAGGTGCATCACAGAAAACAAACAAAAAAAACATGTAAACGCTGATAGATCAACCCACAATTTTATCTTCACAGGGTTTCAAGCCCTTCCAATCAATGCTTTACTTTCACTTCGAAACCGAAGAGTTATATTTAAAGGGATAGTTCACTTAAAATGACCCACACTTGTTTCTGTTGAACTCAAAAGAAGATATTTTGAAAAATGTTGGAAAGTGGTAACCATTTGTACTATGGAAGCCAATGGCCAAACATATTTCAAAATATCTTCTTTTGTGTTCAACAGAAAAACAAAGCTCATCACTATTTAGAACCACTTGAGGGTGAATAAATGGCGAGTAAATTTTCATTTTTTGGAGTGAACTGTCCCCACTTAATACCCATAATTTACATTAAAACATGTCATTAAAAACAGGAAAATCGACTGGGAGAGAAAAAAAAAGTTGGAGGTGGAAGAAGTCAGTCAAATAAAACTTGATGTACCACTTTTGAATGCGTACACTGGCTAACACATCGGAGGGTCGACACCACGGGCAAAACAAATAATGAGAATGAATATCATTTGATTAAAAAAAGTAGCATGTTAATTTGCTGCCTGGGGGTTCAATTAAGGATCCATTTATCTAGTTTAATGCTTCATTTCGGTTTAAGCTGCAAGTGTCACATCAAACTCTTGACAAATGTAGCCAAGCACAATCCAGAGACCAGAAAATATTTAGTTGGAGTTACGTGTTTGGTGAACAGATATTACAGTTAAATACATGTTTTTAAATGACATTGCTTGCTTAAAACTGTGCTTTCTGTCAATTGGTTTGACTTGTTCACCTGTATTGTTTTCCCAAAATTGACTTGTATATGTGGTTCTCTACATAGATGTAATGTATTTTATACTTTAAATACAGCTTATTATATTTTCATACTCTACCCCTAAACCCAACCCTTACAGGAATCATGTTGCAAATTTGGAATATTAAAAGACCACATTAAAGGTCCCGTAAAGTGCTTTGAAATGTGCATTTTTATTGGATGGTTGACAATCTCAACCGAAACATGAAGAGAGGGTGGGATAGTGTAGCTCCTCCCCTTAAAAAAAACAGCCAATAAGGTTTTGCTTTATCGCGGCCAGTCAACAGTGGTCGAGCTCAAGCGCATCAAATGCGAAGCGTCTTGAAGATGGCGGGGCTTGTCAGACACTAGAGAGTATTTGATTGGTCACGATTTGATGAGAAATTGAAGTATGAGGTGACGGGAATAAAACCGTTGAAACAGTATAAAACACCACACCAGCTTATAGATATCCTAAAAATGAACAATACTGATACTAACATCTAAAAAACTTTATTTTAATTTCATGGGACCTTTAAGTATGATTTTAAGCACTTTGAATTACGTGGACCCAAGGCATGTCCTCAAAAATCACACCCATTGTCATACCCATGTCATTGTACATATGTGTCCTCGTAATGCACATAATAAGTACACACACACACACACAAATTCAGTGCTTCCACGCCAGGCTTACAGAGGCATTTTGACCATTTTTGAAACTGGACTTTTCCTGACTTGTGTATATTTCATTCTAAAATTTTTATTTTACTAAAATTACAAAACACAAAATAGTTCAGAGTATTTTTACCTGAAATGACCATTAAGGTCAAATTGACCTTTTGATTGCTACTTTTTCCTCTGTATCTGACTATGCATGCCTCTGTTGCCTAGCAACTTTCCACTAATGAAAACATAGCTTTCTGATAGCAAAACATCTTTACTTCAGGCATGTCTTTCAAACGTTCAAAAACAACATTTTCACTGAAAATTATTTGCTCTCCCGCTTGCTGGACAAAGTGAGATACGCACCTTTGTGGGTGGTCTAGTAACTCGTACACAATAATAATCTACATATATTACAAAAACTTTTCTTATTTGTATGGTAATGACTTCATAAAATATGATGACAGACATCCCAAGCTTAATTCTAAAATTTCGATAGAAAGTTTGAATGTAAATATGATTAATGAAAAATGAATTTGGGACACTGCAAAAAATGCTTTTCTTACTTAGATTTTATGTCTTGTTTCTAGTCCAGATATCAAAATTGAATCAAGAATCATTTTCTAGACAAGCACAAAATATTGTCTTGTTTTAAGAAATAAAATGTCAAAATTAAGTGAGTACCCCACTGGCTGATTATTTTCCTTGTTTTTTGCGAAAAAAATCCACTTAATTTTGACATATTATTTCTGAAAACAAGACAATATTTTTTACTGGTCTAGAAAATGATTTAAGAAATTTTAGATATTTGGACTAGAAACAAGACAAAAACTTGAAGAAAAGCATTTTTGCAGTGTACAGTCTAATATAAACAGTATAAATGACCATATGGACGTCACAAAATACTGTTAATTCCAGTGTTAAATATGTAGAGATATCTTGAAATATACTGTTTAAATGCAATCACCATTAACTTTAAATACATATGTTCAACTGCTTGCAAATTAAAATATCCAATTAGCCAATCATGTGGTTGCAGCTCAATTCATTTAGACATGCAGACGCGGTCAAGATGATTTGCTGAAGTTTAAACCTAGCATCAGAATGAGGAAAAAAGCTGATTTAAGTTACTTTAAATGTGGCAAAGTTGTTGATGCTATGCCAAGCTGGGGCCTGTACTATGAAGCCAGATTAGCTGGCTACCAGTTAAGGTTCAGTTTAGTTTGCAATAATTGGGACTCAAACCAGCGACCTTCTTGCTGTGAGGCAACAGTGCTAACCACTGAGCCACCATACCGCCCTATACCTAATCAACAAAGAGTAGTTAAAGTCATGTTACCTAAGACCCAAGAATGGTGAAAACTAAAGCTAGCTAGAGAGCTGATCTACTAGGATTTTAATACACAACCATCAAAAAATGGTCCATAAAATCGTAATATAAAACTTGTACCAAAATTCAGAATAGAAAAAAAAAAGTTAAATGTTCAAAAGCATTTTGAGGCCACGGCACATTTAAAAAAAGAAACGACCTACAGTACGACCACAAATCATAGGGTCAACATGCACATAATGGGACGGGCAGAGTGTGTTCAGTGACATCTCAGTAATGCGCGTACAGGTTGGTGACCTCCTCTCACTCGGGTGTTGATGTACCGCCGTCCTCATTTTACACCACAGAGGAGCCCTCCTGCCGAGCCCGTGACCCCTGTACATCTGGAGCTAATAAGGATGACCCTTTTGAAACCGTCAGCTCCACGGATAGAAAGAGCAGATCACAGACAGGTAACTTTAATTAAGTTGATGGGATGGGAACATTGGGTTGGCGGTGGGGAGACGACGGCCGAGCCCTGGGAAAATGACGACGGGTGAAGCGTGCCGCTGAATTGGGGTCAGTGAAAGGCAGGGGGGGTTTCTGTCATTTGAAAAGACCGCGCTGCACGTTAAGGTCGGAGCAGATGTGTCCTTGTGTGACATGCGGTATGAGCAATATGTGCTCTTAAATGGATCTTGGAAGGCACCTTTGCGAGGGGTGAAGAAACGAACGGTTGCATTCCTGTCACGTGTGTCTGTCCAGAAGGACGAATGGCTCGGCACTTAGGAAACGGTGAAATCTTATTCTGATAAATGACTTCAGTGGCAACAGATGTCTACTTGTGGATGATAGATATTTTGGTTTATAACAGTTCCTAACAGTCCAAGGGTGATGATGTACAGTCAAGCGATGGTTTTCAGTGAATGTGGAGGGGGTGCTACTTATAATTGTGCTTATTAGGAGAATTCTAATTTTAGGAGCTTAGGGATATACAGTGCTCAACATGAAAGAGTACACCCCATTTGAAAATGAATATTTTTTTCCATTTCCAGTTAGATTAGCTCCAGATTTGGTTTCAGTACTGACTAATTTAATGTATATGCACAAATATAATATTGTAAAGCTTCCTTTAGAACATATTAATTTAAATGAGAGATTTATGAGGGGTGTACTCATATATATTGAGCCCTGTACATTCACTTCAATCTGAAGAGAGCAACAGTTGGCATCTGCACCAAAAAAATCTAAATTTTAAAGGAGTCTTATTATGCTCTTTTACATAGTCTTGATTTTGTTTTGGGGTGCATGCTTGGTGGATTTTAAAAATGTATTATTTTATGCATAATTTACATTATTACAATATCTTTCTCCCTAGCCTGGCACAAACGGCTTGATTAGTTCCAGCAGCTCTAATCTCTCCACAGCAGTGCAGAATAACATGATCGCAGATCAACAATTTAAACGATTGAATATGTGTTCTAAGACATATTTGAGAAGCAGAATATAAGATAATTCACAATATAATCAATTTGAGCCAAAAATATTGATTACGGAGATCAAACAGAACCGTTGCATGCACGGCTATTGCAAGACATATCAGAGGGGTAATGTTATTGTTGATTTGCATCACATGAGATTTATTTTGATGATCTTCTAATGGCCCACTTTGTGACATCATAACAACGATGTACTCCAAACGAGCTGTTCATTGTAGTTCTTGAAAAGTGATTTTTAAAAAACAAAATATCTCCCTTTGGAGTGGACTTTGAGATTTGTAAGTTTGTAGATGTTTTTATGCCCAAACATACATACTAGATGCTGACTAAAATTCATAAAGTGAAAAAGCATAATAGGACCCCAATTATGATATGGGGATGGTTAGGAGGCCATGATGGACTAAGGCCAGGGGGCAAATTTGGCCAGGATGCCTGGGTTAAAACCCTACTCTTTTTCGAAAGACATCCTGGGATTTTTAACGACCACGGAAAGTCAGGATCTCGATTTAATGTCTCATCCGAAAGACGGCGCTCACTGAGGAGTATAGAGTCCCCATCAATATACTGGGGCATTAGGACCCACACAGACCACAGGTTGAGCGCCCCCTGCTGGTCTCACTAACACCACTTCCGGCAGCAACCTAGCTTTCCCATGTGGTCTCCCATCCAGGTACTGACCGGTCACAGCCCTGCTTGTTGTAATGTTCAATAAATCTCTGTTTCCATGCACATGTCCATCATACCAGCAACGTGACAACACAAATTCATTCCATTAAAGTTACAAGATGTAAATGTGCTTCAATCACAGTAAAGTGATGTCAGCAGAGTAATCTCCATACAAACACCAGCAGGCAAATTCCTGTCAAGGCAATGTTTTAGCATGATGGTTCTGCTCTGATTACAAATGCCCCATTATCTGTATTTCTGGACGTGTAAACCCCTGTAATCCCTTGTGCGCTCTGACGGTGCATGTCTCTGGATCTGCGCTTATCGCTGAACACCAACACACTCACCCCGACACCCCACCTCCCCTCATATCCAACCACCTGCAACACTCATTCCACAATAAAAACATTACTTTCTGTATTGATCTTGTGCTGATATTAGATACAGTCAGGCCTTTCTAACCATGTTAGCCACACATGCTACACACAGTCTGATCCTTTCAAGAACAGCCAATGGGAAGCAGGTATATCAGACGTGTTAGGATTGCAGCCACTGCCGGATGAATTGTAAATCATTTGCTTTGTTCTAAAACAAAGGCTTCATTTGTTACTGTGGTGTTTTTTTTCTTGGTTTGGTTCAATTTGCAGCACTTCCAAAAATCGTGTTTATGCAAATCACGTGTGAGTACATCTGTCCTCTCATTGGTCAGAGTGAATGTTCGTTTTCTGTAGCTGTTGTGAGACTTGCGTATAGGTATGTAGCCTTCATTTCCACTCTATTATCTTTAAAATGATATCTAGAATTTATAATAGAGTCAGAGGCTACAATCATGGCTTCATCGAGATAGCGTTCGTGCAATTTATAGAGGAGAGCAATTACATCACATTTTTAGTTGAGGAGTATGCATATATTACAATATATTTTTTAGTTTTTCAGTTTGCATATTACTACAGGTTACACAGGATATAACAATCATGTAAATACAGCAAACATCTTACATACCAATTTCTCTCCCATCACCCCATCCCCAATCAAAAGAATATAGGAAAAGAATAAACATAAAATAATAATAACATTAAAATAAAATAATAATAAATAAAGTAGTAATAATAAAAAAATTATTGATAGCATGAATATATATATACTACCAAACCACTTTCGAGTTTGCTGCCACACTGTAAAAAGCGATTAGTTGACATTACTTATAAAAAAGGAGTAAATTTGTTGCTTTTAAAGCGATTGACTTTACTTTAAACAAAAGTAAGCCTTCAGAATTATAAAGTAAATGAACTATATGCATAATTATAAAAATACAATTAAGTCAACTAAACTGTTCCAAGTTACGACGAGTTTACTCACTTTTTTGTTTGTTAAGTAAAGTAACTAATTGCTTTTTACAGTGCATGTTCATATATGCCTAAATCTAACCAAGATACGGTTGAAAATGTAACAGGTTCTGAGACAAAAAGCCAGGTGTGAATATCTAAAGGCAGTGAAGCCAAAATCCCCCTAAAAAAAAAAAATGCTTTCTTACTAAAATGTATTATATTTTTTGAAGAACCAAGTA
Organism: Danio jaintianensis; assembly: GCA_903798115.1. Lineage (NCBI taxonomy): Eukaryota > Metazoa > Chordata > Actinopteri > Cypriniformes > Danionidae > Danio > Danio jaintianensis. The sequence goes on from CAIGQV010018170.1 coordinate 10,187,108, forward strand.
TGATATGTGACGATACATGGCTGTGGAAATCATTAAGTATGACAGTATCCTTGAAAAGTTTTGGGGCAGTATTTGTTTATTTATTTGAAAAAGGAAAATATTTTATTTCACTGTCCCGCCAACAATCCCTGCCGGTGACAGGACTCGAACCTGCAACTTTTGGATCATGACTCCTTAAACCATTAGAATATTATTAGAAATATTACTAGATATCAAAATCTAAAATAACTGTGCCATTATGTTTTTATTGTAAACTATAGAAAATTATGCAATGAGAACTGCACAAACACTCTCACCCATATTGCCTGCTTTAGGAGGGGTCGCCACAGTGAAATTAACCGCCAATTATTCTGACATACACTGTAAAAAATGCTGGGTTGCACACAATCAATTTGTATCAGGAAACATGAAGGTATTAAGTTAACTTATTAGTTTTTACAAAGTTAAGTGGATTGATCATAAAACAATTAAGTTGAATTGTGTTGTTTCAGCTCATTTTAAATAAGTAGTTCGATCAAACAACAAATGTCAGTTTTTGAGTGTATGTTTATAATGAAAGCATTATAATGAAATATAATGATATTATTGTTATTGTTTAACTAAAGCATGGAAACAGGAAAATCATGCAGGACAAATTCCTTGACCCAGCGCTGTCCATGGTCCTGAATATGGTTGGGTGATACGACAGAAATCTCATCTCATATCCTGATAACAATATAGTACATTTTCTGAAAAACTAAATCAATTAATAGTCTATATATAAAGAGTTCAGATGCAAATGCTTGTAAATGCCATGTGAAATTATCATTTTTCTTTTGTGTGTGGGTTCAGACATTTTATTTTTATGTTGATGAATGGGTTCTTCTCATTGCCTTTAAAGTAAAATAACTAAATAAAAACGTTGGACAAAGAGAAAAATTATCATTTTAGAATAAAAATTCAGACGTCATTTACAGGTATTTGCATCTGAACTCTTCATATATTGACCAGATGGAAAAGACCAATTTTTTTTTTTCTTTTACATTTGAAAGTATATAAAATGATAAACATAAAACACTTTTCAAAAACAAATGATTACTGGCCTAGCATATTGCCAAACAAAATGTAAACATTGTACTTTCAAGCCAGCAACTTTTCACCATGCTTTTAATCACGTTTTGCCTGCATCCATGAAGCGGTGTGTAAGTCATTGCAGTCATTCAAATGATATAAAATTAGTACTGTAAACTGTGTTTCCCAACCCTGTTCCTGAAGGCACACCAACAGTACATATTTTGGATGTCTTCCTTATCCCATTAACTTCAGGTTTTGGAGTCTCTTCTTTTGTTCTGTTGAGTTGATTCAGGTGTGTTTGATTAGGGAGAGGTTGAAAATGTGTACTGTTGGTGTGCAACAGGGATGAGAAACTCTGCCGTAAACAATGTATTTTGCGACAGCACGAAATAAACGATAGAGCATAATATGAAATGACTGACTGGTTTCCACACAATTCCTTCACCCAACTCAAATCTATAAAGTTAACTTAATCGTTTTTTACAAATTTAAGTGGATTGAACATAAAACAATTAAGTTGTCCCCCAAAAAGTTAAGAATTGTGTTTTTCAACTCATTTTAATTAAGTAGTTTGAACAAGCATATATTGTATGCACAACAAGAGTGCATACAATGTATATTGGCATAATATAATACTCGGTATGTTTTTCCCATGCTATGAATTGAACTGAAAGGTGATGTGCCGACGACACTAGCTCACTCTTTTATCAACAGCGTTTCTCTGATCTCTGTTTATGTAATGCACAGGCTATGTTAATTCCTCCAATCGTCTCTCTTTAGACTGCACGGAATGTCAGTATTGTGTCTGAAGCCTGTCAGATTGATGGCTGGCATGACGTGATGGAGTGAGGCCTGAATCCGGTTCTCCAGAGCTCAAGAAGAGCCCAGTGACAGCGGGAGGTTGATTGACGGCAGAGCTTAGGTATTCCACGCCAGCATCTGTTTCCATTGCTCTTTATAAAGGCACAGCATGGCTTCAGTCAGCGAACTGTGTTCTCAGCTACATTTACTAAACAAAATCAGCCACATTGAGGTGGGTTTTAAAAAGATCGTATGCACCTACAATCCTCCTTGAAATCAAATCTGAATTTTTATTTTTAAGGTGCTGGTATCAGCATGTTAGTCTCAAGGTAGAATCTTTAAATGGATAGTTCACTGAAAAATAAAAAAATATATATATGTCATTATTTACTCACCTTCAACTTGTTCCAAACCTTTATTTAGTTTATTTTTTTCTGTTTAACACAAAAGAATATATTTTAAAGAATGTCAACCATCTGGGGTCTGAGGTGATTTTGGGGCCCCTAAGATGTTTTGACATGCCCTGACATTTGTGCTTATTTCAGCTACTGAATGTGCCAGAATAAGACTTTTGAGTAACCAGTCTTGTAGGCTAGAATATTTCACAATTATGTGAAAATGATTACGTTCTCTCATTCAAAGAAAACATTACAACGATTTAAATTTTGTAAAGTCAGTTTTTAGGTCAGCATACTGTATGGGAGTGACAATGTCCATGAATAATTCACACCTGGAGAGACAAAAGACACTCCCCCACTGGCTAATGTTCACCCATTAAGGGCATTGTAAAGCAATGTCCAGCTGCAAAAGCTAGCCTAAACTATTTATAAATGCTTGTTGTATTACTTGCTTTATTATGACCATGTAAACACTCTGGGTAAACAATGTATGTGCACTAATAACTTACGGCATGCACAAAAATATATATTTAAAATGGTATAAAACGTGTTTGCAACACTGTTGTAATAAAAACTGTTTCTTGTGCATTAATCCAGCATTTAATAATCATTTCTGAATGACTCTGAGACACCAATAGCCAGACAAACCAATAGCCAACAATATCCAAACTAGGGGATAAATAGTCAATGGCTACCAGTTTCCAGCTTTCTTCAAAATATCTGTTTTTGTGTTCCTTAGAATATATTTAATTCTGTATAGTATTGAACTACAACTGTTTCCTGTGACTTTTCTATGCTGTAAAAATAAGTATCAGCAACTAATAGCCAAAACCTACTTAGCATTTCAAGGTAACGGCATGACAAAATTGGACTAATTTGGACAGTCATGCTAAAAATGTGTTGTTTGCTTAAAATTTAAGGCATCACGCCAGGATTATTTTGTTTAATTATTAATAATGACTGCTGAAATTAATATTTTATTCCTCCTGATGCTGTTTTGATGTGAAGTAAACAGAGTTGAGAAATATGTAATTACTCAGAAAAAATGCTACGCTTCCAAATACACATTTTGATAATTATAAAACATGGAACTAGCGAGTAACATGGTTTAATTTACTCACCAAGGACAGTTTTTACCTCAGTTTTTAATGAGCTCTGCAATATATGTTAATCGTTGGCCCTGGTTCATAACATTGGCACTTACACTGTAACAAATATTGGGTTCCACACAAACGATTTGTGTTGGGACAACATGAAGGAATTAAGTCAACTTATTAATTGTAACAAATTTAAGTGGACTGAACATAAAACAAGTTGTCCGACAAAACCTTAATAATTGTGTTGTTTCAGCTCATTTTAAATAAGTAGCATGAACAAACAGCAAATGTAATTTATTTTTGAGTGTATATTATCGATGTATGTGGACAAATTTAATGCCAAGATTTGAAGAAAAAAAAAAGTCAAGCTTATTGTGCGGAAGCCATTTTGATTTCAGAGTATACTCTAGGTTAAGCAAGCATGAACATGTATCATTATGAGAACAAAAGCTGAAAATACAAGCGTGCCCAGGGATATTTTGTTTTCTAAGCTCTCAAAGAAATATATTTCAAATGGGGTTTTTTTCAAAGATTTGACAGCATAAACCTTGCACTGCTGTCAAGTGCTGTACTGTAGTAGTATAGCCTGGTTTCTTCAAAAACAGAGCAGTGTTTCCTGGACTGCTCTGCATCATGACATTTGTAAACTGCATAAATCCAGTCAATTAGACAAGAGCTGCCAATCTGATTGGAGCAGGAATATCAGGCAGCGCGTGCCAGTTTAGTGCAATATGCATGAGGCGGTGTGTGTGAATGGACTGTAGGCGTTCTGTGGGTGTGCCGTCTGTGGCTGAGGCGAGTGTAAAGCTAAACACACTGCAGCCATTAAATCCACAGTTAGCTGGTTGAAGGCAGGCTGCTTGTCATTTTGCCAATGGTTAGTTAAATCTCATCTTGCTTTTTTTCCCCAAGCACTTTTAACTAAAGATTTATTTAAACTAATTGAAAATCTCAAAACAGCCAATTTTCATGCAAATTTAGTTTACCACTTGTTTTCCACTGACATTAATTGCTTCAGACAAATAATGCTGAGTTTTGTAAATGCAAAAAACTATGCACAATGAGCCTCATTTACATACATTTTTTAAATGTAATGAATAATAGTGGGGTGACACGGTGGCTCAGTGGTTAGCAGTGTCGCCGCACAGAAAGAAGGTCGCTGGTTTGAGTCCCGGCTGGGTCAGTTGGCATTTCTGTCTGGAGTTTGCATGTTCTCCCCGTGTTCGCGTGGGTTTCCTCCGGTTGCTCCAGTTTTCCCCACAGCCCAAAAACATGCGGTACAGGTGAATTGAATAAACTAAATTGACCGTAGTGTATGTGTGAATGTGAGAGTGTATAGGTGTTTCCCAGTACTGGGTTGCAGCTGGGTTACATCCGCTGTGTAAAACATATGCTGGATAAGTTGGCGGTTCATTCCGCTGTCGCTGGCGACCCTTGATGAATAAAGGGACTAAGCCGAAGGAAAATGAATGAATAATAGTGTCATAACTTAAATTCACAGAACTGTGATATTTGAGCACATTTAGTTTAGTGATGATTCTGCAAATGACTGGTGCATGGATGATGATTTTTTTGTGGATTAAACCCCAGAAATTAGTTTTATCTTCCCAAATCAGCACAGACTCCTTGGAAATACATGCCTATATTTAAGAAAATCTTCAAATACGTTGTTTTGAGTACGTTTCATTGCACGTTTCAGATGACAAATCCACTAGAGGGCACTGTATACATTTCAGAAAAACTGAAATACGTCACTTAGGGTACGTTTTGTTGTGCATTTCAGATGTACGTCCTTCTTGTACTCGTCCACGAGAAGGCGGAGTTTGTTGTACAAATCACCTAGCGAACCATTGATCAAAACCCTTCCACAATATAAAAGAGTTTTACTTTGATTTGTGAAACCATGCATCAACGACTCAAACATGAAACATAAGCTGTTTTTGTGGTATATATTTGGTGCTTTGTAAATAACTGCACCAAAATAATTATTGATTTGTTGATACAATGCTCTTGTAATTGTCATTAGTGTAAAAAAAAAAAGCAATCAAACCATATGTTAAGTATGTTTTTACAAAAATGTAGGCTGAAGCACATATTTACAATGAGCCTGTGTTGGTTAATTATATGACATTAAATATATCATTAGTGCCATGAGTATTTTATCCTATATTAAATATAACATTTCCTGCAGTGCGTAATGTAGCTGTTTGTAAATATAAAAGGTCAGAAAAGTCATAAAATGCATGATACATACATTTATTGTCTCCTAATAAAAGAAAAAAACTGAGCAAATGTGAATAATAAAAATATTTTCCATAATAACTGATATATGTAGATTAATAAAACAAATTTGCATAATACTATCCAATCCTTTTAATTGTAAGAAAAAAAAAAAGAAAAAAAAAAACTGCAAATGAGATTTGCAGTGATAAGCAATTTGGCTGTTTGCACCAGACGAAACACAACAGAAATTTAAATACAGCCATTCAGAAGCACAGAATATGCACTCACTCACGAAATGGTAAGGTTTATAATCTAATTAATAAATAATAAACCTCTTTAACATTATTAAATGTAGATGCTGAATCACTCATATGTGTTGGTTTTGAGTCACAGTTCTAAAGTTCAATTTCAAACGGTTTATTTTATTTTCAAGATCTGAGGTTGAACTATCTGCTGCTGCTGCTTTCAGTATATGGCAATAAATGTCATGTAAATTCAAACTCACATTGTTAGCATTTAACACTGAATAAAGCACATGAGGTGTACCTGAGGTGATCATTGTCAAAGTTTTTTGTTGTTCAGCTGCAAGAAATAGAAGCCGTTTCTAATATATCAATTCGAAGTGTTTGGTTAGAACAAAAACTCCTTTTAATATGGAGAATATTCCTTCTGTCGTGTGCCGTTGCTTTTATTTAGAACACAATTTAAATCAGCCTTTAGCCTCGATAGTCAGGCACACTCCTGTTGGTCTTCAATCTGGCAATCTGCGCTTGCGTGTTTTCATCCAGGAATGCAATACCTAGTTCAACCACTGGGTGTTAAACTTACATACTGCACCTTTAAGCAATCAAACAAATATACTAGCTTCTACAACTTTTTATAATCTTATTTTTGCAAACAAATCTAAAGCCAATGTATTTCGATTTTTAGGTTAAATATTTTTAAATAAATCATCTTAAGGGTTTTAAGAGCTTCAGCAAATGGATGAAGTGTGTAAGGGAACTCAATGTAGCATCATCTTGCATCATCTCCATTGCAAATTAAAGATGCATAAAGAGTCACCTTCATTTTGGTGGCCATGATTGTTGTCATTCTTAAGTGTCTTTTGGAGGTGGATTTATCCCAATATATGTTTAAATAAATAGTTCACTCAAAATCAAAGTCATTTACTCACCCGAAGTTTGTTCAGTTTCTTTCTTCTGTTGAACAAAAAAGTAGATATTCTGAAGAATGCTGGTAGCTACCAACCATTGACTTCCATGGTAATTTTTTTCCCTACCATGGACATCGATGGGTGCCAACAACCAGCATTTTTAAAAATATCTTCTTTTGTGTTCAACAGAAGAAAGAAACAAATGAAGGGTTAAAACAACATAAGGGAGACTAAATGAGGTAATTTTCATTTTTTTGGATGAACTATCCCTTTAGGTGCCCTTTGGAGGAGGATTCACCTCCATGTCTGCTTAATGGAGGTTATTGTCAAGTCATATGAACATTGTGGCATTGGTTTATAGCCTACATTTATCTTTAACAACTGCTGCTGTACTTTAGACATCATCAAAATACAGATTGATTTAGATTACGATGATAAAACTTTTCATCAATGAATTAAAAGTCAATGGACAAATCCTACTAGCTTTATTTGTGGAGGATGCTATAAAAGCTAAGTAACTGGTTGGTGAATTTTCCCCAGCGTGAACAACTGACTTAATCAAGTTAGAGAAGGAGAGCGAGTGCAGAAGCCGGACAGAATGACCTTCAACTGTTTGATTAGCATAACCAGGCTACTGCTCACTAAAAGCATATAAAATACTCTGCGAGATGCAGTTTGAATGACATTGAAGGCAGTTTCTAAGCTTTTCTTTATGACGTGAAACGGGACGGTACATGCTGTGCCTCTCAATGGAGGTCTAGTGAGCGATCAATAGCTTCACATTAAAATCCTGTTCTCCGTATATGAGCAGTTATCAATCAAGCTCTAGAAGAGTGTGGATTTTTCAACAGATATAATGCATAACTGGGCATAAGCCACTATTTGATTAGACTCTAAATTATTCAACATGGACACCAGACGGCGGAGGTCGAACTTTTCCTACAAAGTCAAACAACACCCTCTCTTTGCTACAGAGGTAAAAATCTCATCATTACCTTCTGCCTAGTGTTTGTCCACTTTTCACTGAAGAGTTTTGGATGACTGACTACTTCATAATTCAACAGCTTGCCTTATCTGCATAGTGTTGATAAGGGGACAAGCGTAATGAAATATTAACAGCCTGGAAGTCATTGCTGGGTCCTGTATGAGTGCCGGGTTGTTCTGGAAGCTGTGCATTCAGAGATGAGCCAACAGAAGCAGATCAAAGCAGCAGAGGTCAGGACGAGGGCTACAGAAAGCTCATCTTTGATCCCATAAAAGTCTGGGTGACTGTTTCCACCTGACAGCTGCGTGAGGAGCTTTCTGCAACTATGGGAACTTTGGCCTTCTTAGACTTTCACAGATAGATACAGAGAGAAAAGCCCTTGTTTATGACATTTCACACTCTCACTGGTTTAGTTTGGCCACTAACAGTCTAGGTGGACAAACCTCATGGTGGAGTGCAAGGGCGTAACTGTGGTTTGAGATTAAAAATGGGGAAATATGTTTCCTATTTAAATCCCATTTGGTGCATTAACATACAGATGGTCAAAATTATTAGCCCTCCTGTGAACTGAAAATATTTCCCAAATGATGTTTAACAGAGCAAGGAATTTTTCACAGTATTTCTGATAATGTTTTTTCTTCTGGAGAAAGTCTTATTTGTTTTATTTCGGCTAGAATAAAAGCAGTTTTTAATTTTTTAAAAACCATTTTAAGGCCAATATTATTAGCCCTATTAAGCAATATTTTTTTCGATTGTCTACAGAACAAACCATCATTATTCAATAACCTGCCTAATTACACTAACTTGCCTCATTAACCTAGTAAACCCTTTAAATGTCACTTTAATCTAAATACTAGTATCTTGAAAAATATCTAGTAAAATATTATTACATTGGTTTATGTATGTATGTATGAAAAAATGTGTTTGTTTGTGAGACCAAAACCTTTATTTGATTACATAAAATACTTTGAAATTACCTGCAAGTTAACCTTATTTATCATATATTAACCTTATTATTATTATTATTATTTTTTTATTCAATCAGTTATGCAATAATAAATCGATTAAAGATTCATAAATCAAACCAACAACCTTCAAAATCAGCTTTGAATAATGCACCGAAAATGATCACACCATAAATGCTAGAAAATGTTTTAGGAATAATTAATTTAAATATCTAGGACATTTTTTCCCTGAGTCCTGGTTCATTTCTCTCTCCAATCCACACTCAAGGACAAACATGAACTAGACAAATTGATTATATATATTTTTTTAAGGGTGCTGCCCCCCCCAATCCCCCCACCACCAACAAACCCAGATTTAAAGGCTCCTCTTGGTCTAGCATGAAGCCTGTAAGTTGAGGATCTGCCATGTAAATGTATAAATCAGACCAGAATCACTGTTCCACTTCAACTCTCCGGGAATTGGGCTTCAGCATGAAGTGCCCTAAGGAGACTGGTGCTGCTGATGGGAATAGCACATTCTCGGGCTGGGAACGCCAGTTATCAGAGAACACTAAATGAACTCATTTGCCTTATGGGTTTGTCCCTCTTGTGCGGTTACAAGAAAAAACAAAACACTTGAGCTAATGCACAAGTGCAGCAGATTAATGGCCGGGATGCTTTTCCATAATTACATTCTATAGTTTTATATACTGCAAGACAAAGACGCACAGCCATTTTTGTTCAATAAAAATGACATCTCTGCTGCAAAATAGCATTATCAAAGAGCCCAGCGAGCAAACAGCGCTGCTGACCGGTGTCTAACCCCAGTGCATAGCTTACTTCCAGCCACCTGTTATTTTTCAATTACCAGGTGGCCTGGTACATCTCGCTTTGATGTGGCCACAGTCCAAAAAATGCTGTCTGTCTGAGCTATACAATGCATGTGTTGTACATTCTGTGCTACAATAAAGTGATTTTTATCCAAGCAAGGAGCAAAAAGCAATTGCCTGGAGCATAATTTGTAAACGGCGAACGCTGGCACGGTGACTAGAAACACAAGGTTGTTTGTATTCCTCTGTAATTTCCCAGTTATTTCCCTAAGGATTTCAGAAAACAGTTGAAACTGCAGCAATATTGATATCACTTCTTCGTTTTATGTCTTCTCCGGTGCTGAAATAACAGGAAATGACACTGATTGCATAATTAATATCTAGTTTCTGTTTTGATTGTGTAAAAGCTCTGCTATAACACAATGGGCTTTGGAGGTGGTTTGAAGGGGATACATTGTATGGCCCAATCCCAATTCAAGTTTTTTTTTTTACCCCCTACCCCTTGGCCCTTAAACGGAGTGTGAAGGGAAAGGGTATCAAAATGTACCCCTAAGAAATGGGACACCACTACAACACCAGCACACTTCATCATATGTCGTCGTGAGCTCTTACTTCATATGAGATCAACGATGGCGACTGCCGTAGTTATTGCAGTTGTGTTATTTTTTGGTATTTATTTTCATGAAATCACCGAAGGCAACGATATCATGCTATCATAACGATATAATGTGGCAATAAGCTCGTAACTGTACTGTGCATTTACACTGTAGCCATATTCATCTGTGTAAACACAAGAAAACAACATTAACGTTATACCAGACACTGTAAAAAGGTCATTCCCAGACACTAGATTTTTCTGACAGGAGTGTCATCGAGTGACGGAAGTGAAAGTATGTTGTGGGACTACTATGCAGGAGTTAATATTATGGATTATAGGTCGTGAAATTTAGCGTTAAATCATAAAAAAAAAGCATGATCGTTATGAGTGTAAAGATTCTTAATAATGCCAAAAAAATACAAATTTGTGCATCTCCTGACTTGTGTGTGCAGCAATGTTGCCCTTGTAGCTGGTGTATTTGGAAAATTTTCGTACCTCTTGGCTTCTAGTGTGGTCCTGGAAAATCTAGCCCTTCCCCTTAGTCCTGCGCCTTCAAGCTAAAGAGAATTGGGACACCACTAACCCTTCATGTGAATGCACAAAACAAAAAGGGCAAGAGCTAAGGGGTAGATTTGAGATTGGGCCTACAGTGTGTTTTATTATTATTATTTTTTAAATGCTCTTCTTATATATATATATATTTTTTGTTTCTTTTTTTAGGGGGAGTGATGTGGTTGCCAGGGTATAATATACTGTGCCTAAAAAAGAGCACAGTTTCTATGATATTCTGTTCTGTAGATATATCTAATGTCTAAGTCTATGGGAGCTGTGTTTGTCATCTGCCGCATAAAACAAATGTGTGTGATTCCGATTACTTGGGATAGTACACAAACAGCCTCATTTAAGGTGCCACTTACACTGTAAAAAATGCTGGATTACACACAATCGATTTGTGTTGGGACAACATGAAGGAGTTAAGTTACTTATTAGTTTGTACAAATTTAAATGGATTGTGTTGTTTCAGCTCATTTTGTTGTTTCAGCTCAAGTAATTTGAACAAACAGCAAACGTCATTTTTTGAGTGTATGCCTGTAGCATAATCAATGTTAATACACACGTTTAATACACAATAGTTCAAAATCTTTGAAACATTAAAATATTTAAAAAATAATTATATTTCAAAAGTTGTATTTTAGGCTCATTTATTTAATAAAAAAAAAAAATCAGTAACACTGTAAATATTTTACATTTTATATATATATATTAGTTTTTGCATTTTCATCAACATTACTACAGCCTTCAGTAGATACTGTTAGCTGGAATGAAATAATTATAGTGTTTACATGAATGCTAATTAATGTGATTGGGTAAATGTACGTATTTATATCTCAAGTTTCAATTTGGAAGTGACCTTCTGACATGCATGATTATGACGTTTCCTGCTGTTTAAGATGTGCATACCAGCAGATCCTCCAGTTCCTTTTCTTTGTTTTAAAAAGCAAACTTAATATTGATCTTTTTCAGGAGATGAGAAGAACATCAAGTTTCATGCGGCACCGCCTGTGTTTATCAAGTGGCAGAAATCCACCATCTAATGAACAGAAGGGGTCTGTGGACGGAAGTCTAAAGCATTAATAGGTGTTTCCATTACCCTTCAAATTGAATTTACAAATTGAAAAAAAAAAAATAATAAAACTATTGGAAACATCCATTTTGCAAAAATTCCCATATACTGCAAAAACATTTTTACAGTGTTAAGGTTATTGCACACTGAATCCGAAATTTTCTTCCGTAATTTTTGCATGTTAAAAAATAAATTCGACCTCACGTTGTGTCAATCATATTGACACGCTGCCTCCGAAATTTTGCCAGTCATAAAAAAATTTGAACCAGGTTCGATTTTTTCTACTTTTCGCATCCGATAAAGCGCTTTGAGAGGTGTTTTGACAGTTCAGAGCCACCGTACAAGTGAAGAGCTTAATACAGAATGCCGTCAATTGAGCTAAAGATAACTTTATGACAAACACAGTGCATGAAATAAAGACAGAATTGAGTTGAGAACCACTATATGCTGGATTCAGTGACTGGCGCACCTCTACCCTGCTGCTGTTTGGTGTGTGTTGGCTGTTGATGTACTGCCCATAGAAATTAAAATAGTAAGCATGGTCTGCTTTCTATTATAATGTTTATAGGTACTGCCAGTCTCTGTTCAGGATTTGTTTACGTAAATCAATGTGTGAAGTATCACAAGCAATGTATTAAAATTCCACTGATTTCCTGAAATAAACTTTGCATTTGGGGATAATCCAGCGCAGCTCTTTGATAATGAGCTGAACTGTTCTTGCTCTCAATGCAGTATTGGGTGAACACAATATGTAGCCTATTCCTCTTTCTTATTCTACTTTGGAGAAGAGAGCAGAACAAAGTATGACTGCTTGAACTGACTCTGAAATGTTTTGCTTTTTTTCGTAATGAATTAATTAATACGCATCGGAATTAGTGTCCAAGGTTTGTTTACGTGAACGCATACAAACATTTCGGACTTCAGTGTGCAATGACCTTTACAGTACATTGTCTGACCATTCGAAAAAGGAACATTTCTGCTATTTTACCATTAGAAATTAGAGCTTCATCTACATTAAGTGTTTTTAAAAAAATGAGTCAAAACCTACATCTTCTCTTTGGCTTAGATTAGTTGTTTTTTTACAGACTCATGGCTGTACAGATTTTTACAAATTATGTTTATATTTTAATTTGATTGTTTTATATATACAGTCCTGTTTCTCTAATTGTTTGTTATTTCGCCATGTCTTTTAAGCTGTGAAGCACTTTGGTCAACATTCATGATGTTTTAAGGTGCTATACAAATAAAGCTGACCTTGATGCAATAGAAAACTTTTTTTTTTCTCTCGCATTTACAGTTCATATGGAGTGTATAATATACTCAATAATGATGGCATGGTGGGCCTATGTACATTATAAAAATATATATATGATGTATACTGTATGATGCATTCATTTGGATGCATGCATTTATTTGACTTTTTAAGGGGTTTAAACAGTTGTGTGTGAATACAGCCAGCCTCTAATGGTCAAAATGAATTAATTCTATTTTTTATAATCACACTTAATAAAAACAGTCTGCAGAAACACTTTGATTTGCATTCTCAGCTGTTTTATGTACCATTGAAATTACTCATTTTTGGCAGTGTAAATGTCTTTATTGTTATTTTTGACAGATATATTATTATTAATTGTATAATAATGAATAACTGACCCATTAATGTAGGTATCCTTGCATTAGCAAACCGAGCTAATTAAACGTGTTTGTGAATAATGCTGTAAATGAGTGTAATAAATTATATTTTTTTATATCGAGAATGTTAAATGGAATGTTGTGGGCTGTAGGCGTCCTGTTCCTTGAAAGTCACACAATAATAGCATATACAGTTGGCAATCACATCTTTAGTGCTTCTCACTTTGCCTCCATAATAGCGGATTTGAACAGCAGTGTTAATCTGAGGTGTAAAATGAGCAGAGCAAGACAATGAAGCTTCTGTTCCTCCAGAGGATATTTGTGCTTGCCAGAGATGACTGCTGCCCTTTTATTTACCTTCACCACAGAAAGAACAGATCCCACAGGCACCATGATGAGCCCTTTTTTATTTTAAAGAAATGGGAATATAATGATTCTTGTTTTGACTCTAATTTTACTTAATGATTGCAGTTCCTTAAGGATTCTTTTGAGGAAGCATGAATATGAAGACCTCATTAAATGGTCTTGATATCTTATGCGATTTTCCTTCGCAGGTAAATGGATCTTAGGATTTTAAGATATTTTAATTGTGAAATAATGTAAATTTCTTGCTAGCTCTGAAATTATTGTTTGCATTTTATGAGAGGATGATCCTCAGGGATTGTGCTGGAAACACTAACTGAAATAAACTAAAGCCACTGAAAACAACCAACCAAACAAACAAATAAAAGAAAGATATATACAAATTGTTTAGAATATTTAAAAAGTAAAATAAACAAATAAATAATTGAAAATAAAAACTAAATCTAAAAATAAAAATGAATTAATAAAAATGAAATACAAATGTAAATAAACTAAACACACACACGCACACACAAAACAAACAGAATAAAAAAGGCAAATAAAAATTAATAAATAAATCAATAAAACTATTATTAATAAATAATAAAATATTTTAAATAAAAGCTAAATCTACAAATAAAAAGCTCAAATTAAATATATAATTATTATTTGAAAAATGTAAACTAAACTGAAGTAAACTAAACTAAAATTATGTCTTGTCAACAAACTAAAATAAACTGACAAACAAACAAACAAACAAACAAACAAAC